>VZTJ01000835.1:413116-578992 GCA_013397795.1 Orthonyx spaldingii
ATTTTGCCAACTTTCGATCCTTTTCACTGCACCTCATTGCATCTGAGTCCATTTGGTTGTATGCACTCCATTCCCAAAATTTTTTGGTTTTCAGATTCATTTGATTTCATCATATTTCCCCTGCAGAATGTTTGTTACACTTCTTTCTCTGATTTCAGGATTTCATTTCCTTTCCTGAAAGGAAACTAATGAATACTTTCAAGGGGCAAAAAATTCCTTTCATTTTTCTGGAGCTAACCAAACCCTTTTCTTCCACCTCTTTTCTTGATAAGTGGTTTGATCAAAGAGTAAATGTACAAACGGAGGGATAAAAAAAATACTCTTCTCCACAGCAGTTTAACCCACTTAAAAAGACTGTGGGAAGCAGCTCTGACCACTGATCGTTTTTTACCATCGGTATCTTTCTGGAATGAAGAAAATACAGAAACTGTGCATCAAAAGATTAAAAAGAGATATGGGCAGCCAGTTTTATACGCTAATCCTCCCTCTATCACTTAATAATACCATAAATAAATTCTTTAAGTAGACATTTTTCTGTTTTGATATTGTCCTGCAAAAGTGCAATGTAGGTAGCAGGCAGATCCCCTCCGTAACCTGGCTCAGATTAATGAAAGATGGCGATTTATTTTTCTTTTATGACATTACATTTAATTCCCAGTAGATTTTGAGCTAAACATATGTATGCAATTTAGGGGTTTACGTCAACAGGAGATAAAGAAAGCCAAGTGTCTGTATTCCCAACACCATTATTTTTGTTTGCTGTATTAATTTCTTTGCCCTTATGTATACGGGAGCTCTTTTGGTGACTTGAGGTAGACACAAGTCATGCTGTGCCTCATTATTTCCATGTTGGGCTTAAATACTGATTGAAGAGAACTATTTGATTATTGCTAACTGCTTTTATTTGTCTGGGCTACCTTCAGTAAAGCAACAATAGCAAAAGACAAGCTCAAGTTTACTCAAAGAATTGTTTTCTCCTGTTGGTAACTGGGGAAGTTCAAAGCGTATGGGATGAACTCTCTTATCAGGAATCCCCGTCTAACTGACAGGTAGCTTTTAGTCTATGCTATGAGCACCCAGTGTTTAAGGAAACTGACTTTTGCTATACCTGTGGGAAGTAAGAAGTTGAGACATCTAGGAGTGGGCTGTGGAGTTCCCATTGTCTAAGTTACTTGTAGATCCGGTCTCTTAAGAAATGAATTTGTTTTACAAAGGCTGCTGCATAATCACCTCATAGAAACATTTTCAATTACTCATGCAGCTATTTGGATTTGAAGTGACAGCATGAAGGTAAAAAGATCTTATTAAAAATCCTACAAAGTACAAAATTAAATGTATCTGGTTATGCAAGACCATGTAACACTGTGCAAGACTCAGTAAATACTACAGGAATTAAATTTGATAGAACCACAGAATCATGGAATTGTTAAGGTTGAAAGGGTACATTCTGCTCCATCATTCAGATCATTAATGAAGACATTGAACAGGATTGGACCTAGCATTGGCCCTTAGGCTACTCCACCAGCTGCTGGCCTTCAACCAGACTTTGTGCCAATGATTAGCACCCTCTGGGCCTGACCAGTTTTCAGTCCACTTTACTGTCTTCTCATCCAGCCCATACTTTATGTCTTCTCATCCAGCCCATACTTTATTACTTTATTTGTGAAAATCTTATGAGAGACAGTGTTGAAAACCCTACTGAAGTCTAAGTTGATAAAACCCACTGGTGTCCCCCTGTCTACTAGGCCAGCCATTTTATCATAGAAGTTAATAAACTTTAGTCTTTGTCTAATGAGAACAGATTAGTCAAAAAGTGATTACAGGTAGACATAGTCTTTTTCTGAATTAAGTCTTTCAGTGCAGTGTGTGGAAGTACCATTGTAGATAATGAAGATGATCAGAAAATTTGAAGAAGTAAAAGAATTTTGTAGAACACTGTGTCTTGTGTTTGACTGTATGCAGTATTTTCTCCCTTGTTGAATCGATATTAATTCATTGTAGAGAACAGAGAGTGCACAATATGCACTGCCTAGATAAGTTAATGATTTAAGTGAAGCCATACACTTTGAAATATTTACACATTTTGACAGCTCAGTTTTTCTGTTTGAACATTGCACTAATGTATTTTATATCTAGAAGTTTAAAATACTCCATTTTGGAGTGATGCTTTCCTTTGTGATGTTTCTAGAAGGGTCCTGCTTGGACAGCTGATGCTTCTCTTTTCCCGATCTCCTGCATCTGGTATCTGAGAGACCATGAGATTTAACACAGGTGTCACCACCACGCATGAGGTGCTGCACCAAAACATGAGGCACTAGGCCAGGATACAGGCAGCAGTTCAGAAATCTGAAACTTGCTGTCAGTTTTGTACAAAGCATGAGAAGAAGGTGACATTGCAAATGGTCCTCACTGGTGGAAAAATGAACAGACATAAGTTTACTGGTGAAACAGAGCCTTTTATCACACTGGAGTAATTGCTTTGCACAAGTTTTCAGGAAAGTTAAAACATGTGAAATCACTCACAGGGGAATAATTTGTTTTGCAAAAAGTAAGTAAATGTGTTGATAAGAAATTTGACAATACCCTTTGCACTTCATTTGCATTATGATACTTTGAGATCGCAGTAAGGTATATTCTACTCCACCAGACCTAACTCATAAACTGATTGGACAACAACATGAGGCATTTTTATTATGCTTTCCTAATTTATCCATGTCTTGGGTTCAAACAGAGTCCCTGTGGCCTCATTAACACATCTCATTTGCACATCACCCTCACAGTGAGAAATAGCTTTGTACTGTCTCTGATTAGAGCTAATGAGAGAACGTAACCTGGGACTCCATTACAGTCACTGTGCTAGAGAAGGCTCTCTGTAAGTAGAAGGCAAGGAAGCTTTTTGGGAAAGTGCCACCTTTAGGTAATAGGACACCAGAGGAAAAAGTTTTTTTCTGAAACTTTCCGAGTTAGGCCATGCACAAAGCTGGCTTATACTTTAGGTTATTAAGAACCAGGAGGGTGGCCTTCTGGGTGTAGATGAAGGTCACCAGCAATCTGTGTGTGGAAACTCCTTCTTAATTCTGCAGAGAATAAATATTGGTGACACCTTGGCTAGACTGGCTTGCCCATAGAGTTGTTGATCTGTACACAGTAAATTTCTTTTACGATTTCCATCTACACTAAATAAATTATGGTGATCTTGTGCAGCCAGAATGTTTAGATGCCCTCTCTACTGGTTCTGGCTGGGATAGGGTTAATTTTCTTTATAATAGTTTTTGTGGTGTTATCGTTTGGATTTGTGATAAAAACAATGTTGATAACACACAACCCCCATTTAAGCTAAGACTGAGCAGTGCTTACACTGTATTAAGGTGTTCTGTTTGAGGCTGCACAAGAGTTTGGGAGGGGCACAGCTGGGACATCTGACTCCAACTGACCAGAGAGATACTCCACACCATATGATGTCATGCTCAGCAATAAAAGCCCTGGGGGAAAAAGGAGGAACTGGGGTGTTGAGAGTTATAGTGTTTGTTTTCTTAAGCAACCATTACATGTGGTGGAGTCCTGCTTTCCTCAAAATGGCTGAAGATCTGCTTTGCAGATGGGAAGTAGTGATGAATTCCTTAATTTGCTTTACTTGCATGCATGACTTTTGCTCTACCTATCAGATTGTTTTTATTCACAATTTTTCTCACTTTACGAGTGTGGCTCTGGTTTCTATGGTTCTATAAAAATTTGCTTTGCAGTAGGGTCTAGGCACTGTCTGCAGGGACATGCTCTATTTGAACTACAGTCTGTCCTTCAAGCAAGTTGGGATCCTACTCATTCACCAAGTCCTCCTGCAACCAGAAAACAATGCCTGAGAAACAAGTTGTGAAAAGAGAATGACCAATTGTAAACTCTTGTAGAGTTGGACTTCTTTGGAAACACAGTAATGTTTCTAGATTTTCAGGAAGGTAGACAAGGATATAAGGAATGAGGGTAAAGAAACAACTTCATTGACTTCCTGAAAAGACCATGTTAATATATGCTGACCTTACTAAATGTACTTTAAAATGTCTTGATGGTCAACATTTGTCACAGAGGACCTATATTCCCTTCAATCCAAAATAAGACCAGATGAAAGGAGGTATCACCCGGCAGCACTTCTGAAACAGTTACTTCATTGAGATCAATGTGTCCAAGTAACCATGCACTTTATTTCGCAGGCCAGACTCACTGGGGTTGAAGAAAGAAAAGAATTACTCATTATTTACCAGAAAGAGATTTTTTAAAAATTTTCTCTTGCTTTATTTTTGTAAGATTAAGTATTAAAGTAGTCATATGGTCACTAGCAAGGATCCACAGCAGAAATGTTGATGTGTTGTACGTTTCATTGTTCCTTTTCATGTCATTTTGGAGAGTGCAAACTTTACAAGGTGGCAGTGAGACAGTAAAAGAGACAATCTCAGACCCTGATGCTTTGCCCTGCTGAAATGTATCATCATTCAACTTTTAAACTTTTCAGCTTAGAGTGCTTCAGTGCTCTACAAAGTACAGAAAAGAAGATACGCATATGATGCACTTTTACAAAGAACACGAATGGAGGACATACTGCTGAGTATAGCTCTTACTTAAGTACAGAGTCATCAGTTTCTCTCCATGGTCTCTTCTCAGAAACTAATCATTTCCTGCCCACTTCCAGGACTGCTCCTTCATAATCCAGCTGAGTTCAACCACAGGATTTCTTCACAATTCTCTGTATGCTTTCCTTGAAAGCTGTCACAGCATTACCATGAGACAAAATAACAATATGTCCAAGCTAAAAAAAAACTTCTCGAAGATGCAAAGTAACAAATATTTTACATCTAAACATTTATTAGATAGACATAATTTTCTGGCATTCTCAGGTGCAATGCAAGTTTTTTGCAATTGCTTTTCACTTCATATTTTTTCTTGTCTTTAGTCTGGTTAAACATGCTTTTGATCTCATTAAGAAGCAAAGCCTTTAAGTGACAAACTCATAAGAGACAAGTACTAGTTGAAATGGAAAGAGAAAGAGCAGCACAACTTTTCTCTGCCTCACCTTCCCTCTATGGAGTGTGCTGGTATGGCTGGTTATTGGCCTATTTTGAGCTCTGCACACAGATGGAAGGGGAAGGACAAAACTTAGAGTCCTTTGGGTTATTACTCAAAGATATCAACAAACTCAAAGGAAAAGGTTTTTCTGTTCTTTCTAGAGGAGAACACAAATGAACACAAATATTGTAATATAAACATACCTTGTTCAAGAAAGTATGTTGTGTCAGAATAGTTTTTTAATCATGAAAATCAGGGATATAAACTGCTGTAAGGGTTTTTTTTTTAATGGAAGTCTTGCTCTTCTGTGCATTGCAAATAAATAGATATAACCAAAACACCACATACAAATCCAATCTGGAATGAAAGAGTACGTAAAGCACAATAGTTCCTTGAACTAGATTTGGTAAATAGGTGAAAAAATCGGCGTTTCCTTCCTTTACAGGATGAAAGGGAGTTCAGCTTCCAGGTAAAAATTCAAAGCCATGAATCCAAACATTTAAAGCATGTTAATCTGAAAACAAATGAGTCCTGGACGAGTCCTGTTGGAATACTTTTCCAAACAGAATAATCTTCAATGCCTTGCGAAACCACATGTAAAAAAATGCATAAACAATTGGGTTAAGTGTAGAATTTAAATAGCCAAACCAAACCAAAACATCAATGAGAACAGGAGGTATCACATAATTCATAAATGGATTGGTAGCTGTAAAGAAGAAGAATGGAGTCCAGCAGATGAGAAATACTCCCATTATTACGCCTAATGTCTTAGCAGCTTTCCTTTCTCTGCAGAATGAAATGTGGTGCTTCATTTCAAACTGCATCTTTTTTTTGCTGATTGCTCTGATGGATCTTGCCTGCTTCTTGGCTACAGAGTATATTTTCCTATAGATGTACAGCATAACAAATCCAGGGATGTAAAAAGACACTACAGAGGCCACAATACCTGAAGTTTCACTAAAAATGAGAAAGCATCCTCCTGCACAGTGGATATGATTATAAAACTTTTCTGCCCCTCTCAAGTTTAGGTCTAGAAAGATCATCCCAAAAGCAAAAGCAGCAGGAACCATCCAGCTTATACACACCATGACCACAACAACAAAAGTATTTATCTTTGATTTGTATCTTAAAGGGTCACACACAGCATAATAACGGTCGATGGATATGAAGGAAATATGGAAGATAGAAGCCGTGCTCAGCATAATGTCCGTACTTGTGTGGATCTTGCAGAAGAACTGCCCAAAATACCAGCAGTGTTCGACAGAGCGCACCATACTGCAAGGCATGATGAAGAATCCCAGCAGGAAGTCTACGGTAGCCATTGAAAGTATCAGGAAATTAGTAGGCGTGTGGAGCTGTTTGAAATGTGATATTGAGATGATAACTGTCAAATTTCCAACCACTGTGGCTAGAATAATGCAAACCATGAAGATGTACATGGAAATACGGATACTGTTTGACCAGCTGCTCCTTATGCAAGAGCCATTTACAGATTCACAGCACAATTGCATCCTTACTGGGGTCTCAAATCCACATAGGTATGCAGCACAGGTACTGTTTTTCCTAATTCTGAGGTACATTTATGACTGGTTTTCCACTTTCTAGATGGGAAGAGCTGCAGAGAGGAAAATAAAAGGGCACTGTAAACACCTTCATTTAGTTGGATGTGTAGGAAATTCACATTTCATTACTTATGGAGGATTAAAGTATTTTGTAATTACATTTAGCAGAATGACACATTCATCATCTGATTTCCCTGGAAATGGGAATCTCCTTTGATGAAATAAACTGCATAATGGGGTGTCCTCACACCAGGATAACAGTGACTCTTAGAGGCCTGCACTGGGCAATGCCTTGTCCAGTGGGCAGATGAGAAGAACTTTTCAATATTTCCTGTTTCTGTTTTCAGTCCTAGTCTTCTTCATCAATATTGCTGGAGTCCTGCATCTCTCACTTTGCCCTTGAAAATCAGTAATTTTTAATTCTGGAACTCCCTCAGCTTCCTTTTTTGATACGTAAGTCTAAAATCTACAAGTCTAAAACAGAAGGCTAAAGCTGAGGAGTCCATGCTTGACCTCTCCTCCAGCCCTGTCCTGATAGTGATTACTGAACAAATCAAGTTTTACTGGAAAATCCCTGCAGGCTCTAGCTGTAAATAGAGATGTAAGGAAAAGATCTAAGAGGAAAAAAACTTTTCTGCCCTTTTGCTGACAAAATAAAATGGAAGAATCTGACTAATCTGAAACATTCTCTGCTGTATAAGCAAATGTTTTCTCTGTCAAGTTCTAGGTTTTTTCGGTGCTAGTAGTTTCACATTGCTATGAGTATTTCTTGTATTGATCTGTTTTTAGCTAAGGCACAAACATGAAGAGAAACATTTTTCAGAACATAGGTTTAGTTTGCATCTGAGGACACAAATATCACTGTCCTCTTGAGTATGCAGTAGCATGTCCCGTTTGCAAGTCACTCTTTTTATGAAAACTTTTCATGAAACTACTTAAGCACTTGGCAAGCAATATTTATGGTTGAAAAATCTGTTCTTCTCTTAATTAACAGAAAAATATGGTTATTGTGAAGAAAAAGAAAGATCACTAGCAAATGCTATTCAGTAGCACTATCATTATGGTATAAAATGTTTGTCAGAAAAATACTGACATGGCCATTCAGCCAGTACTGATTTAACCCATTTGCTTTGGGATTTAGTTGCTTCTGGTTATTCTGGACAGAACACAATAAAATAAAATAAAAAATTTCTTTCCCGTACTAAACCAAATGTTATTACAAGCACACCATGGCACTGGAAGCTAAATGAACACAGACAAAAAACTGTAGCTTGCAAAACCCTGACAGCTACAAACACCCCATGTTATACAGAGGGATTTTGCAAGTAGGGCCAGGCAGTGGCACCCGAGTGCAGGGACAAAATGCATCCAAAGGCACTCTCAGGAGTACGGGACATATAGAGTTTGAGTATATTTATTTGGGGTGCTTTTCGCTTCCCCTTTTTTTCTGCCTACTAATATTTAACACTATCTCTGTTCATTTTCGCCTCATTTTAATTATCACTTCATATACCTTTTCCTTCCATTTTTGACAGGCTCTCCATGTTTCTTTTCCTGCCTCTCATTCCTTCTTTCAACACATTTACACCCAAGGCAGAGAAAGTACAGCCAGATGAATATTTATTAACTCAAATTTTCAATTTTCACAGTAGAAAGAATTAAACACCAATTTAACTGTATATACTGGACATCATTATAAATGTTTTAAGCCCATACTGGTTGTAAATGTGTCACATAGATTTTGAACTTTCTTTGTTCTGTAAAAAAATATAAATAAATGAAACAAATGTGGTTAAACAGTTTATGAAGCCAACCAAAAAGAATTAACATGCCAAAAATATCTAGTTTTCCTTAAGATTTAAAAGATTAATAACTTCTCTGTTATTTTCTGATAGATAAACTGTTTTGCCTAAAGAAATATGATCTCCCCTGAAAACAGGTTTTCTTAAAAAAAAAATTCAGGGAAATTTTTTTGACCTTTTTTTTTTTTTAATAAAAGAAAGTAGAAACTCCATCCAAAGTTGGAGCAAACTGAGATCAAATGTGTGGCTTTGCATTACATGGAAACTAAATAAAGCAAAACACATGTGGCAAACTGTTCAAGTGAGCTGAACACTGAAGAAATTTTCAAGAAGAAAGCAGAATGCTTCCCTTCCATATACAATTACAAAGATTAAAGTGTAATAAAATGGAAATATGAAGAAGCATACTCTTAAAAACCTCTTCTCCTACCTTTGTCCTTTCAGGCTGGATAGAAGTCTGCTCTTGACATTCCTTATTCTCCTGCAGGTTGAGTGGCACTTCTTCCTTTTAAAGATCATCTCAATTGGCAGCTGAGCCTCTTCACCACCATTACAGTTCTGAGTAACACAAATTTTGAGAGAACAGGCTTTAAATCCACAGCTGGAGTAGCCTCCAGAAACTCTCGTATATTGCCGGGGGATGTTGGTGTGATGAATAGCATTCTTGGCTGTTCAACTCAGTAGCAGCTGTTGATGTGAATAGTAGCTCAAACTGTTTATTTTGTCACCCACGTAGAGAACAAAATCATGGCAGCAGCACTCATACTTGTTTTATGGGCCTTATTTATAGGTAAATTGAATTCATTTGAAGTATGTTTACTTGTTTGATTAAATGTTACGGCCATATTGTGAATAGCCCAGTATTATCTAAGCAAAGAACAAAAGATACCATGTAGTCTATCTCCTGTAAGCTTTTAAGATATAGCAAAATACATAAGTATAGGTTGGTTACAGCAGCATGTAAGATTTCCTTGGGAAGGTATATTGTGGACAGAGTGATGCGTTGTGTATTTACCAGCCTAGTTATGATTACTGAACAAACAGGTTTAATCTAACAGCCTCACCAGTTAACAGCTATTTCCAAGATATAGCTACTGAAAAAGTGTTTTAAGTAAACACCTATTATTGGCTGTACCAGAGTCACGGATGAGGGCCATCAATGTTTTTCTCCACAAAGGACTGTGCAGCCTTTTAAAATGGTGATGCTGCTGAATGAAAAAGACTGTGATTGTGGTCACCATCAGCTAAAGACCAGTTAAGCTGGGTGCCTCACAGGCATATGCAACAAGGTGGGTTAAGATACTACTTCTTGCAAACTGTTCTGATGACCTGGGTTAGCTATTTTATTATGTTATGTGCACAAAAATCTAAATGAATGCAAACAACTCAGTTATTTTATTTTTCTTGATGTTGCACTCACAGACAGACTGGAGTATTGCACTGCAAGGTTCTCCCTGTTATAGCAAGAGAGTTTGATGACTAAAAAATGTGCAGAAACAATGATCAGGCTGAGTGAGAAACCACTGGAAAGAGTTGAGAGATATGTTGAGGAGAGGAGTCAGGTCTGATTCCTCAGAATTGGGGAGAAGTGAAAAAGACATATGAGATGCCCAAATATGGGTCTGTGAAAGAGGTCTTCACCCTTCCGAGATGTTGTGTGCTTCCTCAGAGCCAGGCACTTTGAGGAGTGAAGGTTTAGGCCATGGTAATTACTGTCTTGACACCTATACATTTTATAGGAAGGTCAAATTTAGGGGAACAAACCCATGTTACCTTACTCTGTACAACTCAGGGTTATAAAGAAGTCTGGCAGCCAGCTCATTATGGGCGCTCGGTCCAAGGCCATCCATGCATGCACACACTGCTCTCCCACCACGCTCCAAGCTCTCTCCCTCAAGTAACACAGGGCCAAAACTCAAGGGGATGATCTGGAAAGGCAACTCTGTTTCAAGCATTTGTTCCAGAGGTAGCTCCCTGGCAGCAACCTGCAAACTTCTGGGGAACCCCTGGGGCTGGGGAGCCTTCCCCTGCCCTGAGCAGGTTTGCCCTGCTGTGGAGGGGCAGGCAGCAGTCAGCTATGGAGTGTGGGTTTTGCTTTGCCTGCTCTTGTGCCCAGGCTGTGCATCTGGTCAGGAAGTGCTTCCCTCCATCTCCTGGCTTGCAATAAAATGTTCTGCAAGACCCACACATGCTGGAAAGGAGTGAACCACAGACCATGGGGAAGCTGTGAGCATGGGAAGGGTGGTAATTTAATGGTATGTTTGCTGAAATGAAAGTAAAGCAGGAGGTTTTGACATATCAAGATAATTAAGTAATTAAGAAGGCCAAATGGTCAGCTAATTTAGAGTGAGAAGGTACACTTTGGTAACAAGCTTTCATTCTGGTGGTGCAGATGCTTCAAACAGACATTTTCTTGTGCCTTAAGGCTAACGTGAATTACAAAAATACTCTCAGACTTGCTACTTAAAATATCAAAGAGAAATATGTCAAACTCTATTTTTGTGAGAACTCAAAGCACTTACAAACTGTCAGTGTCTAACAGTCTTTTGAGTCTGTAGTATAGTAAAGCAGTTATACATCAAAATTCAAAGTAAAACCTTTTCTACAAAATTGCTGCTGTGACTTTTTTTTCTGAAAAAGCTTATATTTCTGCAATAAGTAGTTTTCAGAGTTCTGGAAAACCAAGAAAGAGAGATGTCACAATGTCTGGAATGCCTTGGGTCATCTACTCTCATTGTTTGGTTGTTTTTAAAACAGAAAGTAATTAAAATGGAAAACAGCACAGAAGGGAATGCAAACACTTTTGTCAGACATCAAACCTATTTGAAAAATATATTGAAAGTGATCACATCCTTCTTACACAAAACTGTGGAAGGGACAATGGAAATGGGAAGGAACAGAAAAGGACTCAAGAATGAGAAATGTTACTATGAAAAAAATGTCAGGACACTATTAATTTCTACTGTGGTTCTTTTAGATTGCATTTCTGTGGGTACAGTTTAGTCATTCAACAAAAACTTTCTCATTTTCACACAGTTCATTTCAAAAACTGCTTCTTTGTGAGCACAATGGATTTATAAATACTGGAGGCTGTAAGGTGACCCTATGGCTGGAGAGGAATTCTGAAGGTGTATAGCTCCGCTCATCATTTATGCAGTTCTCAGGAAAAAAAAAAAAAAGGCACAATATAAATAAAAATTATCTTCTTACATTTCCATTCATATGTTTGAAATCTAGCAGGAAATTCCCAATATGCTATTAGTACAAAATAATTATTTCTTTATAGGGATTAAACAAGAATATCTGGCAACTACTAATGTGAATGCTATTTCTGCAAACCTGGTGCAATTCCACTGAAGACAGTCTGAAATTAGTCCAGATTTGTACCAGAGGAATTTAGAGAACAGATGAGATGATTGAGCTCTAGACCTTTTCCCATGGTTTTTATTCCTAGTTTGCAGTGGAGAACATTTCCTTTCCTTGCCAAGTAAAACCAGCTGTTTATACAGAGTAATGTAATGTTTGTGCTCTTTCTGCAAGTACAGAGCTTAGGATAAGGACTATAAATCCAAATCCCAGCATAAACTCAAATCTCTGAAATGCACAGTGGAGTAAGGGATTCCAAGAAAATAATGTTTTAACAGCAAAGCAAAACACATCCATCCAAAGCCCAGAAACTCTCTCTGCACAGGATGGAGGATTCTACATATTTGGTAGCCTTGGTAAGTAGTGCCCTAACATGGTCCATTGCCTTCACTCAGTAGCATAAGCTTCTCTCAGGGCTCCCCTGAGGAAGGGGACAGGAGCAGCCCCTTTCCTCTTGCCCCAGCAGGGCGATTGAATGCCCATGGATGCTGCACAGAGCAGAGGCACATGCATAGTGGGGCAGGTCCCTTGTGTCCTATGCGGTGCTTCTCTGCACCCACCACTACAACAGGAATGAATTTAGAACTGTAACTGCTTTGCTGATATTTGCTGGCCTCTGAACACCACCTCCAAAGAGAAGACAAACACAGAGGAGGGAAGCCCTGAGCAGTAAAACGGTACGATCCCATTCTGCATCCTTATGGCCCTCTAATAACTTCACAGAAAGGAAAGACCCTTACTCTGAATTCATTGCTGTGTGTGAAAGCAGTTTTGCCCCCTAGCTACATTTCTCTTTCAGCTATTGGGAATGAATGGCTTTTTAAATCATACTTACTGGTGTTGGTGCTATAGCTGTTCAGAAAGAACTGTGCAGAAAAACAACTATTATCTTCAGTGCTAACCATAGGAGATTCATCTTGGAAATAAAACAATACCCCAGACTAGCATGTTAGCAGCTCACCATATTCCGGACCGCATGACTCGGAGCTGGTACGGCACAGGAGTCACTTCCTCATCACAGACCGGCGCAGGTTGCAGATACAGCACAGTACTGACTCATCCCACACCAATCCTACCAACTAAGTGGCTACATACTCGGTCTGACTTGTTTACAGCCTGGTGGGAAAATCTCATCAACAGGATGACGTAAATCTTAAATATCCAGAAAAGATAAGCATGTAATAAATCTATTCTGACACAAGGCACTAGAATATGCATAGATGAATCGATTTGAAGTAAGCTAAAGCCAGGCTTCTTTCATGAAAAGAAGCATGCAAAGCAAAGAAAATGTTTATTATGGTCAAGGTACAGATGGAGCTAATAGCACTGAACTGTTTTTAGGATTGCCCAATATTTCACTTCCTCCTTTCAGTTTTGTGTAATGTTGACAAACTTTAACACTTTCAGTTATGTTAAAAAATTTAATATGTCTATCCCAGACTGGATGTTTTCCAAAAACTCTAAGCACAATACTTTGACGGTGTCTGACAACAAGACTGATTAAAAGATAATTGTTTCTTTCTAATGAAAAATTTTGCTAGCCATTTATTTATGATGCTTAGGTGTTTATGTGCTTTGTAGCAGGGACTTAGGAGCTGTTGCTTTCTTATTTATATACTTTTACCATACCAGAGAACTATACCTGCAGGTCATTGACAGCATCCACCATCTTCAAACAATGGGACTTTTAGTATTTCTGTGGAACCCAAGAAGGAGCATCCTTCCAGAAGAAGTAATCCCAGAGAGGTCAGTAATCCCACTTTGGGTCAGTTTGTGTATGTCAGTTTGTGGGCTCTCCATTGGTGAAGCGCCAGGCCTTTCAGCTCCTGCTCCCCAGAGGTTTCTCTGAGCCTGTAGCAGGACCTGTGGGGCTCAGGCTGCAACTTCTGCCCTGGGTGTTTTGGGTTGGGATAAGCTTGGGAGTTAGGAAAGTATGACACTGGTAAGGTGGCACAAAGAGACATAAGTCTGAACGAGAAGGATGACTCCTGGTGAAATGAAAGTCTTGAAATGTCACATGCTGATCTGGAAGTGTGACTGCTCTCCCGGAAGCCACTGAGAGCTAATATTGCTAATAAAGACCTATATGTCAAAAAGCAATGTCCTGTAGCTTCCATTCTCATGGACTGTTCTCTGTTCCTTTCACAAAGGCTGGATTTGACTACAGTAGACACATGCTGCTTTCCCAGAATTATTGAATCTGACTTATTTCTAATAGTCCATTTGCAAGCCCAACAGCCGCTGTGGGCCATTTTTAAGGGGGCCACCTGCCAGCGCCATTGTTTTGCTCCTGCAGTTGTTTCCTGCTGCAGGAAGCAGTAATGCTGTGCGTGAACATCAGTGGTATTATGGCACTGCAGAAAGAGCAACACACCTGTGCAGAAATTACCAGTTTCAGAGGCTGTACCCTTTCTTGCTCAACCTCTGCTGCTCAGTCTCAGGAAGACATGCCTGGGTAGCCCATTTTTTTCACCAGAAAAGCTTCTTGTCAGTAGGTGCTGTATATCAATTGAATATCGGGTCACTGAAGAAGAGGTGAGGGTGCACTGAAGTTGATTTGAATTTGATTTATGACTTGTTATCAAGTTCTCACTACCTAGCTAGTTCCTGTCCAATACCCATGACACTGAGAGGGAACAGATGGCAACAGGAGATTCAGTTGTTTAAATGTCCCTCTACCAGCTTGCATAACTTTTTTTCATGCAGGTGAGGACTGGTGAAGAGAAAGCATCTCTTTCTTCTTCTCCCTCCTTTTTTTTTTTACACCCTGTAGTCCATTTTGTTCTTATCTGCAATTGTTATAGTTCTCCTTTTCACTTTGTAAGTAGGAAGTTTGTAAGTCATCAAGATCTAATGATGAGCCTTGGCAAATCAGGGAGGAATACAGGTCACATCCTTGGTGACAGAAGGGACAACGATCTATAACAAAAGGCTCAGCAGAAAACAACTGGCATTGTAAGACTCGGCAAAATACAGGGGTGGTTGCATTAAGTGTTACCCTCAGGCACAAGAGGTTTCTGTTTTTGATTAGTCTAATGCTGAATTTGGAAGAATTCCTGCAAGCAGAGGTTAATGTTTACATGAATAAACAACTAAAAGGGCTAGTGTAACATTAAAGATAGTCTCAGAAACTTTTCAACAAAATAAATGTTTAAGCCTGTTGCTAGGTAATGATGATTGATCATTCTTAAGGTTTTATATATACACAGCCCTTATACATACAGCCATCTGATACTCTTGACGTATAGGTAATTGGCATCAGTTATGAAAAGACCACATATTTTTTTACCCACGCCTGCCAAAAGCTTTCTGTCTTTCAGCCTAGCTACCAGGAAGTACCTCATTATCTATTAATGGCCATGTTTTCACAGTTTGCTCTTCCCTCCTGTAATCTCAGTGTCAGATATATTTGATTTCTTCTTAGGCAAGAATAATTCTTCTTTTAAAAAACATGTTCCCATGAATGAATTACAATGTGTTTTCACCATTTGGTTATGGTAGCTATCGCAGCCAACTTGGCATAAGAACATCTCTGAGAAAATTGGAGAAGACACCTATTAACCAAGAAGGGGATGGGAAGAAAATAAAGGTTTGTACATTTTTTGATCAATTTTTGTACACTTTGTCAGCTGGGTGACAAACTAAGGTACTGGGAATTTTACAGGATCAGTACACCTAACTTTTGCCACAGTGAGAGCCATATCAGCCACTATCTCTGAACTCTTTGGGGCAGAGTTGATGACTTCCAGCTACAACTAAACCCAGTCAAGTGGTGTGAGACCCTCCATGCAGAGTGACTGAAAAAAACCACAGATTATGAATGTTTGAGTTCAAAGCTAAATGTAGAACAGCTCTGTTTTCACAGATGCACAATCAGATGCAAATTTGATGTATCCACCACTGATTTTAGTGGTAGTATAGCAAACTCACTGCCCCCATTTGACTTTATTTGACCTCAATGACAACAACATTAAGTCAAGATTTCTGGCTCCTAGTGGAGACAAAGTGAAATAAAGGGAAAGCTTTAGGTGTTATATAGCAGCACATAGCCAGCACAGGAATAAATGCTATATGGAAAACTTAGAAAGATCTCTAAAAATATGGGAGAGTGTATCCTAAAGAGTCTGTAAGTAATATGGCAATGGCCTAGAATTCACTCTACTTTCTTTGCTCAGCTTAATGAAAAATACTTGTCAATATTATGTTTTGTCTAAGAATTTCATAAATGTTGCTGAATAAAGTTTAGATTTTTCCAAACTCATCCATAAGTTTGACAAGAAAATCTTGCCTGAGCCCGCCTCCCAAATGCATTTTCCTTAGAGAACCCTAAAACTAGAACTGAATAGTTTCAGTGTACAAAAAACAATCTCAGATGGCTGGAAAACACACCAAGGTGAATTGCAGAATAGAAAAATAACCATATGATAAAAACTGACCTTAATGTTTTCATGTATTTGACTTTGATAAACTCAAGTGTGTCTCATACTCCTGACACTCATTTAGAAGTAAATGTCCAAAATTGCTTTTTAAAAAAGGCATCACTTGATCTTGAAGACTATCTCGAAGGTATTCAAATTATTTTTTTTAGTTTTATGTTATTATGTTTTGCAGTACATAAGCTGGGCAGCAACGGTATGCAAATATTTATTCTCCCTTTTGAAAAGGGATTTCCTGAAGGTTGACTATATGTTTGACATTGAAATATATCCCTGCTTTGCATACTCCTTGCTGCTCTTGCATCCTGACACTATCACAGCTCCCAGACTCTGAGTTCATGGAAAGTAATTTTAACATTAGTAGCAGCAAATGAAGAGGGATAGACAAAGTTAAAATCATGCAGTTACAATGTATTTCCTATATTGTACATATTTGTAGTAGATATTCCCTATTGCCATAGTAATAGTTGAACAGACAATGGAGTATTTCCCTTGCAACTTGATAGTAATGAGTGGTTACAAGAAATATATTAATACTTTCACAGCTGGAGGCTACAAGCACTTCTGCTAATCCTTAATTTTTTTTGTAGTCTTAAAGAGAAACTAACATAGTGTTGTCAAGTGTGCAAAGTTTCTGTTTCACCCATCAGCTGTGTCTGATTCACAAATAGACAATACCTGGTAATGCTTTCATGATCATGTGTGGCTTCAGTAGGAGGTATTGATTGTCTACAGTGTCAAAAGGTTAATTTTTAGAAAGTATACTAGAATTACTTGTCTGTTGGGCTCCATGAGATCTCATGGTCCATCACAAGCCACTGAGAAGCTTTCCTATATTAGCTGTGGTAAGCCTGATAATAACTGCTGCTGTCTTTATGGACCTATGCAAATTATTTCTCTTTTTCAACTTTGTTGCCCTAATGGTGGACGGCAGCATTGCAAATACTGTCTGGATGAAGTACAGTTATAATTCAATTGTTGGTTAATTAGAAATGTTGCAATTCAAGCTCAGGTCATTGTCACTCTGTCTATCACTCACTATACCTGCACTGATTCGAAGTACCTAGGAATGGTGTCCCATCCTGTCAGTAATTCACCCATGATAACATGAGTTGTTCATAAACATTTAGCTTCGAATTACTTGGTTTAAAACTCGCATAATCTCTGATTGTACCTCATTGTACCACATTATTTAATGCATAACTCGAGGTCATGATGACTTAAATATATGTGCAAGGACATGGCTGAAGAGTCCTTCTCTCTTTAAAAACCCCAGATTACTAAGATTTTGTTTCTCTATTTTTTTCTCAAGGCCCCCTTACTTTAATGCAATACGCAAAATAAAGTACATTAGGTTTTACTCAAAATTTCCCTAAAATTGTTACCAGTTTTACTTAAGTTAGCTGCAAGGTTTGGATCATATTTGTTTAAATGAAGTATTTTTCTACCTGCATCTGAAGTCTTGCATCAATAAAATCTATTAAGAACTTGTTTGTCTTTCTGTGTGGTCAGAAACACTGTGGACAGGTGGGTCTTGTTTGCTTTGGCCATCATCAAGGTATACGGAAGAAATATTGATGTATGAAGAGCACGCTTTTCCAGCTCAGAGAAGGATAGGGCTCATTAAGATACCATCTGTAGTAGTTTTTGGGGTGGGGTCACTGATATGAATTACTTCTAAATTAATTTGACTTTTCTACTCTGGCACATCTGTCCCAGAGTCAGTAAATACTGCAGTTAAAGATAAATGCAATTTGTTGCATTGGGCATTCATTACATCTCTGTTTCTGTATTCTGAATGTTCCTATAATTTGCATCATTTGAAATTTCCTTTTATTACAAAACCTCAGATTTCCTAAAACTGAACTTCATCTAGTAACTTGTGACCACCAGTCACTGAGGTGAATTTCTGGTTGGTTTTTGCAATCTCTTTAGGGAACTCCTTCCCAAAAGCAGGGGTTGTGGTTCTTGTGTATTGAAATGATGGAGCTATTCTGAGGCTGCTGCAACAGTCCATGCAACTTCATCCTCTGCTTGTCTAAATTCTTGCTTTGTCAAAGAAATGTCTAAATTCTTGTCCTTTGACAAAGAAATGGGAAAGGGTTTAACAAACTCCTCAGCAGTCCATTGTATGGTGCCCTTGGAACCCTCTCAGGGAGAGGAAAGGTGTGCAGCACACCTCAAAGACTGCCATTCTTCAAATTTGGTTTTAGGGTAATTTTCAAATAATCCTGGGCTTCTGCACCCCTAATAGATGAGACATGAGAGTCCTTTCCTGATATCCTACATTTAACTAGCAATATTAATTGAACCCCTGTGTCCAGCTCTGACAACCCAAGACAGTCAGCTCTGCATGTACCTGGAAAGTACCCAGAACTTCAGAAATGCCAGCAGGCAATAGGTGAGATTTTTATGTTCAGTTGTGAGGTGCTGGACAAGACACCAGCAAGCACGACTTAGAATCCCTGCCTGTTTTGAGTGACTGGTCCCAAGCAGTACAGTTCCTCCACTGAGTGCAAAGTTCAGCTGTTTTATTTCCAGGATGAAAAAACTCCCAGAAAGAGCCCCTAAAGTTCTGTGCTGAGAAGCTGCAGCATGGGTAAAACCAGAAATCATGTGATTTCAACAGCTTCTGAATAACATACATATGTGTGCATGGGGTGGGAAGCCACAGAGTACTTCTTATGTGCAGCATTTAGTGCAGCTCAGTGCTAAGCTTGCTGCAGGCTGGAAGAATGGTGGTAGATCCTAAATGCTATGGGATAAGCGTGGGGGCAGGGACCATTCCAAGGCATGTTTGATGTGAATGAGGCTCATTTGCTCCATAACATGACAGACAGAAATGAGGTCCAGGGCTGTCAAGTTTGACAAATCATTGCTAGAAGTCCAAAATAATGCCCATTTCTCATGCTACAGGGTAAAATGTGTTTCAGGTGCTGAAAAATTGCCAATTTTGTATATCTTAACAGTTTCAAATAAATATCCACATACCCAGGAGAAGATGTTGGAGTACTATATATGGCAAGTCTGATCTGAAATTCATTGGACCCAACACCCATCTGCCACGTACAAAGAGGTGCAAGATCAGGGGGACTGCAGAAATCGATGTGCTTTATGACTTCAGCCAGACTCAGCATTTTTGTGAGTTGTGGAGGACCACTTTCTCCCTCTAAGATTGCACTAGGATAATTTCAAATCTGGTTTTCTCTTTATTGCACAGTGCCTTGGTCAGGAAGGAGCCAAGGCTCATTGAGTATTAGGGAGGCCCTGTTGACTGGGGTGTAAGGCTGAAAAAAACAGACACTTAGTGATTATACAGTCTGAAAAACACAAAGGGGCAAAAGGGACAGAAAGGCTTCCTTGGAGAGGATTTATTCTGCAATAAAATGAAAAGTTCCATTTCATACATTTTGGTATTAGTCTTCTTTCTACTGTAATCCTAGCAATCCATTTCATATCTTGGGGGAAACAAAATTTCTAGTTAAAAGTTTCATGAGACAGAGCATGCGTACTAAAAAATAGTGGCACTGGCTCAAGCACTGTTAGAAAGGCATGCACAGCAGAGTGAACCCAGCACTTTCTCCCAAATAAGCCCAGCTGCCACAGCTGGTAAGCAGAAGTGCAATATCGCAGAACAAGAATCATACAGGGTAACCTCTATACCTCAGGAGGAAATTCCCCTCCTGTCTACGGTGACTGTGTAACTCCTAAGGAGTTATGTTGCAGGGAAGTTCGCAGAGGATGTGGCAGGTCCTTCTCATAAAGCCTTCCAAAGAGAGTCGCTGTTATGAGCGGTTTTGACGTGCCATGCTTGCTTTTCAGGCGCCCGTCACGTAGCACCTGGTGGAAAAGAGAAAGAATGGCACTAATAGTCCACTAAGAGAGTAGCAATATTGCACAGTACAGAAAGAATAGACCGTAGATGCTGAATATTTTGATGTAATACTTTTAAAAACAGTATTGAGTAAAAGAAAACAGAATTCTCTCTGGCTCTGCCATAGTCTCCCCACTCTAGCCATTCCACATTTTCTTGGACCCAGAAGACTTTAAACCTTTGGAAACAAAAGGGTTTTTAAAAACCTTTTAAATCTTTGGGAAAAAAAGATTATTTTCTCCACCTCATAAGCAGGTGAGGGTGGGAATAACTAATTTGTTGTGTTCTCAATAGTTACTCATACAAGGCAATGAAGGCTATATACACATCTAGGACATATTTGAAATATTTTCTGATTTGTAGATCCCCAAAACAATTTTCAGATGGAAGCAGAGAATTTCAAGCTACTGGCCATATGTTGTTTTTCTTAGTTACTTTTTACATATGAGTTTGCAATCAGTGTTGTTCATTGACTGTGAACACCTGCAACAACTTCTTTTGCCTCTGTGACAAAAGATAAGCATGTATTTGTTAATAAAACACAACATATTGTTTTAAAATTAGATCATTATCATATCTTAGAATAACAAAAAATTCTTTGATGGGTATGTTTCTACAGAAGTCCCATTCAAAAACAAGTAAGCAGGGTAAACAATGCTTTTCAATTCCCTACCTTATAAAAAACCCATCCTTTTTTCCCCTAAAATTTTTAGGTCTTTTTCACTGTCTTCATTGTCTCTTGCAAGCTATTAAATACCTCTTCCAAATCAGTTAGGATTTCATCTAGGCTGTTACATAAAATAATCTAAAGTTTATGAGTGAAAACATGTTTTGGCAAAAATAAAAGATGAAGCTCCAAACAAAAAAATAAATAAACCATGCAAACACCTCAAAATCCCTTTTAACATTCTTAATTGCTTAGAATCTCTGCTCTTACACATGATACTCATAAGTAATTTTTCTCATTTGGACAATTTCTCAGAGTATTTGATTTCTTTTTCTCCTAAAAAGCCCATCATCAGAAACGTGTAGAAAATAGCTCCTTGAAAGCTGTGGTTTATTAATTCGTGACCTGAAGTGGGAAGGCAGATTTGCTAAAGAAAGCACTGAAGAGATTTTCAGCACTGGGACTGATATGTTCTCATCAGTAAGCATTGATTCAATCCATCTGTTTAAATCTGACCCCTTGGGTTACAGTCTGCAGAACCAAAGAAAGTGCTTCTTGAATAGGACTTTGCTGCCAGATCAGTTTTCAGCACCACAGACTGGAAAACCTTGCAACAAACAGCTCCAGGGTGTCCCATTACCTTGAACTCCCCGGGGGCCAGCTGCACCCCACTGTACAACACTTCTGGGAAGACGTAGCTGGTGCCAAACGTGCCACTGAGGGAGAACATCTCAAACTTGGTCTGAGCCGTCTCCACGGGCTGCCCACACGTGCTGAGGTTTGTGCTTGGGCACTTGAGCAGAGTGCAGATCTGCAGGGAAGAGGAGACAAAGGCAAGACACCACTAAGCTTTCAGCAGCCAAGAACTGGATTTAATACCAAGAGAAGCTCCCAGGATGCAGTAATGGACAAATGTTTTTGGGTGGTTGGCATGCAGCCACACTCACCTCTAAAAGAGAAATTACCTGCCAATGGTATTTTATGAGAGAACCATGAAGCCCATCAAATGCACCCAGGACATAAACTTCATCTTTCCTCTTGTTGGACATCTCATAGATCAGATGACAGCAAAGGTCTCCTTGGCAAACAGTGTTATTTCCAGCCTTGTGCCTGAGTTCACTGAAAGTGAATATATCCTTCCGGACAGCTCCCGAGAAAGTGTCATTTTCTCCAGGAAATTTCTTGATGCTTGTGGCATACAAACTCCAGTTGATGGCAGGAGGGTAGGTGGGAGAAAGAGAGGGGTGAGCACTCAACTCTGCCAGCAGGAGCCGTCCCTCCTCAGTGGCACTGTCGTAGTGGTAGGCAACAGGTCCTTCTGGGGTGAACAGCCCACTGCCTGCCGAGGATACCACCAGCCCTCTGTTAGCCAGCATCACAGAGTACAGCTTGGCAGGGGCACCAGTCACCCCCCATGCCACACTGGTATTGTTTTTCAGCGATACTCTTCTCATTCAATACTTTACAGAGAGTTTTGAAAGAATTTTAAAGCACAGAACAGCTGAAATACCCATCCTAGTGTTAAAACTTAGGTTAATTTAAAAATAAATCAGAGGTCTCAGAGCAGCATATTTGACAAAGAAGGCAATCATGGGGGTAGTTATGTTTCACTGAAGGAAACACAGGGCTGCGGCCTGAACTCAGCTCAGTCTATTTAGGGCGGGCAAAAACGTTCCTTTGTGGTTTTTGTTTTGCTTCAGGAGAGAGTAACATATGCAGCTACGTCATTTTCTCAATTAAGACAAAAAAAAAAAACAGTAAATATATATTCAGAGCAAAGCAAAACATAATATCTCTAATTCTTCAGCAGCCACAAAAAAAGAGAATGTTTTATTCAGTATATAAGAGGAATCCTCCTTTTGGTTTTACATTATTAGGTTATTAAAACATTTTTTCTCCTTTTAACTGCTGATTGAGTTTTAAACAGAAAATGCTGCCTTTAAATGAGAGACTGAAAATTTAAGTGAAACATTTTGCTCTTTTTGAAATAAAATGTCACTTTTAAGTATCAAAATTTAATGTCATGGGCTTTCTAATTTTACCTTTTTCAGAACTTTCAACATTTTCTTACCTGAAGTTTTTTGTTACATTCAACACCACATCACAAAGATCTTTAATCCAATTGAAACATTATTTTCCAGAGACTTCAGTATGTCTAAAACATTTCTGCCTGCTTCTGAATCTGAGAACAATTTCCCTGTTCCTGAATGCAACTCACCTGTCATTGCCATGGCAGTGTTGTGAGTATTTGCTGAAAGTAAATTAACACGCATGCCCATAGCCCAGGCAGAGTGAAACTCAACTGCAGTCAGAAAGGGCAGGACATTCATCCAAGCTGTCGGGAACAGCACGGTGTCCACCTGCATCTTGCTCACCAGGACCACAGCAGGCTCATAGAAAAGGATGTCAAAGCAAGTGAAAATTCCGAACTTCCCAAAAGGAGTCTCAAAGGTGATGGCTTCTGGCTCTTTTGGGTAATTAAACTGAGTTTCACCTCTAAACAGATTGTACTGCAGGTGAAGAAAATGGCATATCAGGAACTGAAAATAAGGCAAGATTATGAACAGCTTTTGTGTCTGAGATAGGCTTTAATGCAAAACTGGGAGTTGAGGTACCTGAGCTGGCTGGCACAGCTGGTTTGCATCCATCCAGCTGACCACCCCAATAATGGGGTGGCTGTGCCCCATCTACCTCCTGGAAGCAATGCCCAGCCAGTATCAGCTGCTAAACTCCAAGACCAAGGGCCAAGACGTCCCCTGCTAAAGCACTCTCTAACTTGGCTAGAAATGTATCAAGGAAAAGCTAACATTCACTGAATATAGAAAATTCTGTCACTGCTTCTTTAACAGTTACTGTCTTAAATGCAACCCTCGTGTTTGGCAGCTGGCATGTGCTCTGCAGCTGAAGTGCTCCTGGGAATAATTTGTCTGGCTGGTCAAGCAATTTCTTGGTTTTCCTTCTGGCCATAAGATTCTTTCATCAAATCATCCCGGATTGGTTGTCAATTGATAATAATGTAAAATTATTGTATAAACCACCTGAAATTGGTGCCAGAGAGCTGAAAAATATCTTGATAATAAATTAGAGGTAGATGCTGAAGTACCTCCTTACCTTGTGGTAACGAGCCACCAGTTTGCCCTGTGGGTCAAAGACGACATCTGTATTGTACTGGTAGCGACCGTCGCTGGGGCAGTCGGGATCACTGGAGTCACACGGCTTCTTGTCCCCAATATTTGCAACCACATAGATGGAGTTATTCCTGGCCATGCAGCTGAGTCGTTCCTGCACTGGTGTTGGACCAAATCTAATGTATTTTAAGTGAAAGAAAAAAAACACTTGTAGAAGTTTAAGTGCCCATGTAGAAGAAATGCATTCAAAATTACTATTCCATTAACTGCACATCCCCAGATGCTGAAAAAGGAAAAGATCAAATCATAGTTTCTGTTCATTTTCTTCTCTGTTTATAGCATCATTTTAAATTGCCAGTCTCTTTTATCTTTAAAAAGTGGTCTCCCTGTTCCTATACCCTTTACAATGTTATTTTCTGTGTGGATAGAATTCCCAGCTAACATGCATAAAAAGATATGGAGAGCTTCATAAAGAAAAGAGGAGAACAAATCAGTACAGAGACATAAATCTAAAATAGCTTGAAAACAAATTATCAAACAGCTCTAAGCCCTGATTCAGAAGACAATTTTAGCTTATTTTTAGATTATTTTTAAATAATCTTTGTAAGCCTTTAGTAAAAAGTGGGCACAGCATTTACAGAGCTGAGGACTCCTGAAATCCAGCTTCATAATGCCTCAGAAGAGAACATAAAAGCTTAGCTTAGACATGAACTCGGTCTTTTTGGTGTCCCCAGCTGACACACATTGGGACCACCTCTGTCTGTAACACAGCAGACTGAAACTGGCTGGCTTGTCAAAAGACATTTCTTTCAGATCTAAATTAATATTTTGTGCAATTTAGTTTAGAAATCATTCAGCCACATGAACTGAGGACTGAATCAGCTTGTCTGATCTATGCATCTAACATGATAATAAATCAGCTTATACTTACAGCTTTTCACAAGTGATCTGAGTTGATAAAGTGGTGCATATTTTTAAAACAATTATTTTGCCTAAAACATCCTCATTTTTCTCCTATTGCAAGTAAAGCTGTCTCAATACCTTTTACCTGACATATTCCCATTACCATTTAATTAAGAACTCTTTTTGATGCATCTCATTTCTACAGTACTTGTGATTTTTAATAGATTAAAGAATTAGCAGTTCTTAGTCATTTAGTGTGAGCTGCTCATGATTCCATGAGATAATAGTTTGAAAGCACATAAATCACTGCAGAAGGAATCACCTTGAGGGGTCAGTGCAGGGAATCCAATTCACCACGGGATCAGGGATATCCTCCAGGTAGGGGTAGATGGATTCTCTTGTGAATCGCCAGCCATAGATGCCATCTTCAGGAGTCACAATGATGTGGGCACCCTGCCACAACAGGCTCTGTTTAAAGCTCAGCCATCAGCAGACAACCAGGAGGCTCAGCAGGAGCAGAAAGCACTGATGGACAACCCTCATGGTACCCCTCGTACCTGCTGGGCGGCTTCCCTGATGGCCCCTTCCAAGACATCCATGTTTTTGTTCATCAGGGCCAAAGCCTGGCTGGGAGACACGGGCTCCTCGCTGGCATCTGGCAGGATGACGGCGTGCTCGTAGACGGCTGCGATAAGGGTGTCAGAGGCAAGGGCCTGAAGGGCTGTGAGTGCAAACACTGCAGCAGGCAGCAGAGCCTGAGAAGGGAGCATGGCTGGAGCCTCCCAGCTCCTGGATCAGCATGGGGAATATAAACCAGATGGAAAGAGGAGGAGTAAAGACTAATAAGTTTGCTTTGGAAACAATCTTCTGTTGAGTAATCTGAGAAGATATAGTATATTTCTGTCAGAAAGTCAAATAAACTTTTCTAGGAATTTGATCTTATTTTCAATATGAAATGTTTTAAATAAAAGGAGAACAAAAGGCTAAGAGAGCTTGTCAGAAGCAATGCTAATCTACAAAGGGCTTCATTGGAAGGAGCACTTGCACACTTCATTTGCACATCCCTCTCCAGGCTTTTAAACTCATCTCGGCGCAAGCCCAGACTTCCCCTGGTTAGGACACACTACTCCATATCACCTTACTGCATATGGTTGCCATCAGTGAAAACTTCAGCCAGTGGTGAAGGCAGACCACCTGTGTGGGGTACAGCCCTCTTGCTTCAGAGTGCAGATAATTCATAGATGTTTATGAGATGTGGTCCTGCCATACCTTCTGCTTTTGGGCAATGGCTTATTATAGTTGGAGTGGGTGCCTTGAGATTGTCCTCCCCACTGGACTCACACTGCAATATAAAGCATCCCTTGAACTATGCTGACCTCTCTGCTTATATCTAACAGACTTGTTTTGTGAGAAAGAATTCAACAATACAAAGTTTTTTTATGATAATTCTTTCAAAAGGAAGTTTTAGTACAATAAGCAACTTGAAATTACTCATGAAAAACAGGGTTTTTTCTCATAGAAAGCAATTTTTAGCATAGTATTTTGTAAATATAGTATTACTACTATAGTTTCAGGTGACCCCTATAAAAACCTTAGTTAGAATCTGTGGTATATCTGTGAGGATAAAGGAACATAACCTAACTCATCATCTTAGTAAGAAATCACAAAAACCATTCTTCATTCTCGCAAAATCTTCCTCTTCACTATGTAGTGTCACCCAAAAGACTAATTTTTCTTCATCAGCACCAAGGTCTCCTCAGGAGAAGCCAACACTTCATCAATTCTATGATTCTAAAACTTCATTGTGCTCATAGATGGTTGCAACATAGATGTCCAGGGCACAGGCCTCCAAAGCAGATAGCACCAAAAGCACAGCAGAGGCACAAGTTTTACAAAGTCCCATGTCTGGAGCCTGGAAATCACCCAAGAGGAGGCTGCAGGCAAGCAAAGGCAGGGGGCTTTAGAAAGAGGAAGTCTTGCACAAAACCTGGGAATTCCCCAGGGTGGCTGAAAGCTGACACCCCTGTAATCACCCTGTCCGGAAAGACTCAGTATCAAAGGCAAGGGAGCTGCCAGCATTGAGCAATTCTGCCTTACAGCAACAGCAGGGAAGTCAGTGAGAAGTCACCACTGTGCTGCAGCTGAAGAAACATGTTACTTACCAGATACACAAATATTCAGGCATAATGTTGCTGTAGTGACACAGCTCAAGGCAAGCCTGGGTCCCAGCAGGAAAACAACTTTGGGAAATCTCAGCAGAGACCAGCATGGACACACTCGTGCCCAAACTCAAGGGTGTGAAGTGCAGGCGTGGCTGGGGGAGGCAAGTGGCCAGCCCCCAGCATGGGTAATACCTGTGCCACCCCAGCTCAGCACAGCACAGCTCAGAGTTGCAGGGACTTTGGGGACTGCTGCACATCCTGGGAGAGTTGTCAGACAGACTGGTTGTCCGAGCAAAACCATCAACACACCCACCACTCACTAACCAAGCTCCAGAGATCTCTGGTCCCTAAAGGTCTCTTTTGAAAGACCATCATGAATAGGAGACACAATTTCTAGATTTTGCCTATTGCAATGTCCTTTCTTATGTCCACAGATCACTCCAGCAGGAATCTTGACGCTAAAGCTGCATGTGCACAAAAATCACGTGTATCTGGTTGCCCAAGTTTCTTACCTTCTTTAGTTCTGACTCAGCAGTCAGGTAACAAAAGGGTTTTTGCTACACTGCCCTCGAAGAAGTGTTTATTGTTATCAGTGATTACATGCAGCCTTGTCTTTATAAAGATTGAGTTGGTATGTGGGTGAGGGGTGGACTTGCATAGGATTACTTTCTGTGTGCTTGACTCACTTCTCACAATAATACATTTCACAATAATAAGTGCTATGCAATCTCTGTAGCAAAAAGAATTTAGTGTCATTATGGCTTCTGCCAATCTTCTGCAGAAAAATACTCAATATACAAATATGCCTTAACCAAACCACAACAGCCTTTAACCAAATCCTGGATTCAAGATACTCACCAGATTCAGGATTGGGATCCTACACTACCTGCTCACACGTTCCATTATCCAGAGAACCAGCATCAGCAGTGAACAAATCTGAAGAAGCCACGTCTCAGCTCTGAGACTGATTACACACTCCTGCCAAATCCTTTCTGCAAGATGAGACGTTCCCAGGTGTCATTACTTCCCTTAAATCCAGATCCTTTTCCTGGGAGAGAGTTGTGGTATCCCCCATCGGGTTCCCTGGGGACAAGTACAGTGTCTGCACTGAGTCTGTACCCATGGGAAGAGGGCCACACTGAACAATCCCTTGCTGGACTGAGATCAGTCTGTGGTCAGACAGTAACTGACTCCAACAGTGAACAAGGTTTTAGGACTGTGGCTTTAGCAGCAATAGTGCTGAGCTTCCATGAGTCAGAGCACATTGTCTGGGGCTTTTGATAAACATGTCATTACATGAGACATGACACTATGTTATGTCACATGTGAGTATCTATTTACATTTGTAAACAAGAAAGGTCATATGGCGCACAGCAGTGGTAATCAGTGCTGGAGCTTGGAGAGCATTTGCACTCCCAGTGTCTCACCAGCTCCAGAACAGAAGTACATGGGATTGAGAACCTTGAGAGTATCATGGTAAAAAACTTTGATGGGTAAAATACTGGCAAGATGACACTAACTTAGGTGGAAGTGTTGATCTGCTTGAGGGTAGAAAGGGTCTATAGAGAGACATGGACAGACTCGACCAATGGACTAAGGACAACTGCAGGACGTTCAAGAAAGTGAAGTGCCCAGTCCTGCACTTGGGTCACAGCAACCCCAGGCAGTGCTACAGGCTGGGGAAGAAGTGTCTGTTTAGCAGAAAGGGACTTGGGAGTGCTGGCTGACAGCTGGCTCCGTGTGAGCCAGCAGTGTGCCCAGGTGGCCACTGGGCCTGGCACTGGGGCCTGTATCAAGAACAGTGTGGCCAGCAGGACCAGGGAAGTGATCATCCACTCTACTCAGCACTGGTGAGCCTGCACCTTGAGTCCTGTGTCCTGTTCTGGGACCCTCACTTTAACAAGGGCATTGAGGTGCTGGAGCCTGTCCAGAGAAGGGCAACAAGGCTCATGAAAGGTCTAGAAAACATGTATTATCAGAAACAGCTGGGTTTATTTAGTCTGGAGAAGAGGATGCTTGGGGGGACCTCATCACTCTCTCTCTACAACTTCCTGAAAGGAGTTTGCAGTGAGGTGGGGACCAATCTCTCTTGCTGTGCCTGCAGTGAGAGGACCAGAGGCAATGGCCTTAAATTGGGACAGAGGAGATTCAGATTAGATATTAGAAAATTTTTTTTCACTATTCAGGTGGTCAGGCATTGGAATAGGTTGTGCAGGAAGGTGGTGGAGCTCCAGAAATGTTTAAGAAGGGTCTGGATCTGGCACTGAGTGATGGTCTAGGGGTTACAGTGGCAATGCCAAGTTTGCAGTTGAACTGGATGATCTCAAAGGTCTCTTCCAACCCTGATGGTTCTATGATTGTATGGTGAGACCAGGAATGGTAGCAGTGTGGGGAAAAGGAAGAAGAAATTAGACTAATAGAGGTCTCTGACCACTCTTAAGAACACAGCCACAAAACATGCATATACACTGATGTGCTGAAAGAAGGTCATGGTTCAGCAGCAGTCAAAGAACACAGGTCACTTGGGAGAAGACGAAGCAAAAATGTGAACAGTGCTGTCTCACCAGGACTGGCTGGTCTGAAATAGAATTCTAAATCCCCTAATCCCTACAGCAAATTCATCTGCAGGGCAGCACCACCCAGCATTAACAGGAAGGAGCAAAGGGCAAGGCTTATTTCACATACATTGGTTTACATGACTAGAAAGCAACAGAGAAGATGGGATGGAGTTGCTATGAGATACCAGGTTACTCAGTGACTTTTTTACTGGTTGCAGTAACAATTCCATCAGTGAATAGCATCCAGTGTGGTCACGAGGTGTCATCAGGCTGTTTTTCAGAACTGAAACACAGAATAATTTGAGGTTTCAATTCCAAGTCTTGTTTCAACAGAGGTATCGAATGAATAATGATTCAAATCATGTTCTGATCAAAAAGTCGTGGCAGGTTTTGTTTTAGGATGGGCTCTTTGACTGGAGTCCTCATTCAGCTTCCATGATGTACTGTGCTGCCATTTCCTACACGATATGACCCGATGGCATAAAGGATATAAAACCAAAGCAACACAAATAGCGAAAAAAAAGGTCTAATTGTGGTAAAAGAGCAGAGTGCCATAGGTCAGCACAAGTCGTATTCCAGAGACAAAGAAATATTAAGCATGTATATAGACCTACCACAAATCACATCTTTCACTGTTTTATTTACTGGTCCCATAATAATCTGCAATGAAAAAATATGCCATGCTGTTTTAATAAGAATGCATACTCTGTACTACAATTCAGGTTTTCTGAGGGTTAGAAAAATAAAACTCCAGCAAACAGAGACAAACAACTGTTGGTTTGCACTAACAAAATATTAGTAATCTTATTATATAGAAATAGATTCTTCTCATTAAATGGTAGAATAAGATAATATTGCTGCATTATTACTAAATCAAACACATTGATGAGAAGTTTGTGCAACTGTAAATGAGAAACTTAATTGGCATTGTTGTAGTAGACGATGCTGTGCCTCATTTGGACAAAAAAATTAACAGTGTAGAGCTTCAGTTATGGAAATATCGTGGGGAGACATGTTGGTTGTGGGTCTTATTTCAGATGATCCCTTTCGTACCATCGTCCAAAAAGTGTCACAGTAATGACTGGTTTTGTTGTTTTTTCCTTATTTATCAAGCGCCCATCATTCAGGACCTGATTGAAAAAGGTGAAACAATGAGTTTATTAGAGGAGTACCCATATGAACACACTAAGAGCTCAGAAAAATGTGACAAAACAGGAAGAAGGTACGTCAGACCATATCTCTTACTGAAGCTAGTGATTTCATTAAAAGGTATTTAATAGGTCTGATTAATCACTATGAGCAAGTTCACTTTGGCTGCTTTGAGACAGTTTGTTCCACTGCTATTCTGCAGAGGACCTAGCATGACACATCACAAGGGTGTCCCATTACCTCAAACTCCCCGGGGGCCAGCTGCACCCCACTGTACAACACTTCTGGGAAGACGTAGCTGGTGCCAAACGTGCCACTGAGGGAGAACATCTCAAACTTGGTCTGAGCCGTCTCCACGGGCTGCCCACACGTGCTGAGGTTTGTGCTTGGGCACTTGAGCAGAGTGCAGATCTGCAGGGAAGAGGAGACAACAATGTATTTAGCAAGACAGAAACACTGGTAGGAAAGCCTTGTGCTATCAAAGATAATGTGTGTCAGAGGAGGTCAGAGCCACAGGATCTTTTTCATAATCCTTGGGTGACTCCTTTTTAGTTGTAGCTTATTTTCCACTCCTTGATCTGATTGGGAGTATTCCAGACCTGCATTGCCTTAGTATTTTATAAATAGACTGTCTCTGATTTAAGTGTAGCCAGAGCACCTTATTTCATCTCTGAAGCCCAATCCTGTCCCTTCCACTAATTCTTCCAATTGCCAGTTGTCTTATTTAAAGATTTCTTTCCCACGTCTTAGTAAGATGAGTTTGTGAACAGAAATTTTAGACAAATGAAGCAAAGTCCTCCTCATAGGTACATTGTACAAGTGTACACCCAAGTCCTCTTACTGATAATTGTACATGTTGCTAATGACACTTCATTAGATGGCCTGGTAGTCTATGGGAAGTCTGAATCTGATGTTCCCTGTTCAATTCCTAGTTCCATGGAGAAGAAGTTAGCATCTTTTCTTACAGTATTGTGTTAGTAGTTACAGCACATAGGGGAAAGTGAGAATCACAATGCTGTTTCCCTTTTTTCCTGAGAGTTAGTTATCCAGCTGATAAATGTTTATGGTCTTCATGAGGGAATTTGAAGTAAGGCCAGCACTCCTATGATTCAGGAATTATTTGAAGGATTTTGGTTGGTTTTGCTGATAGGTGATGGAGTTTTCTATTTGTTTGGTATTGGGGAATAGAAGCATATTTGCAAAAATCAGAAGTATTATTCATCAGCAAATATGGTTTTGTGTTGAAATGCAAATAAGCAGAGAAATAAGGAATATATTCTGAGGAAATGAAAAAATACTGAGTGAAAAAGGAAGAGTAGAAATTCCTGTATTCTCTAGAACTTTCAGTATTGGCAGAGACTATCTGGCAATATTCACAACCACTGAAATAAATTTTACAACCAAGCGCACCAAGAACTGAATTTATTCAAGCTACCTTCCTAAAAGCATTAGGTGAGCTGCTTGCTGGATAAGACCCCCTCTCATATCCTGAAGTCTGTACCAGCTGGTACAAAAAGGCCATGCTGACAGAAGTAACTATAAAAAAAGTATAACCTGCTGGCACAATAACTTAATTATGAAGGCAAAGGATGTTTCTAATATGGCTTTAAGCAAATTCAACCAGGATGTAACTCACTGTCTTCCCAAATATTTGATTAGAAGACAGGAAGAGAGAATATTTCCACTAGAAGCCATTTAAGTAAGCTTCATTGCTATGATTTGGATAATGACAAAAAATTAACATCTCTATGACTCTAACTTATCAGAGCATCTCATAAAGATAGGTAACATCAACTGATTTTTAACAGCAACTCTTTGATGAAGATACAGTGAGATCACATCTGGAGTACCGTGGCCAAACTCAGTACAAGAAAGACAAGGAGCTACAGGAGAGTCTCTAGCTGAGGTCACAAGGGTGATGACAAGTCTGGAGCATCTCTCTTATGAGGAGAGACTGAGGGAGCTGGGCCTGTTTAGTCTAGAGAAGACTGAGAGGGGGATCTCATCAATACATACACATATCTCAAAGGTGTGTGTCAGGAGGATGCTGCCAGATTCTTTTCAGTGGTGTCTAGCAACAGGATAAGGAGCAATGGCCATAAAAACACAAGAAGTTTCACCTCAACATGAGGAAGAACTTTTTTACATTTAGGGTGGCAAAGCACCAGATCAGGCTGCCCGGGGAGGGCTTGGTTTCTCCCTCTCTGGAGACAACTCAAAACCCACCCAAATATGTTTCTGTGTAATCTGCTCTAGGTGACCCTGTCTTGGCAGGCGAATTGGATTATATCAGCTTCAGATGTCCCTTTCAACCCTAACTATTCTGTGATTCTGTGATACAGAGAAGATTCAGAACACTTACTGCAGATATTCATAGAAGAGAACCTAAATTTAGCCAATATTGCACACCCAAAAAATTAGTGAGTGCACTCTGGGCATTTAAAAGAGGTGTAGAGACCTCTCTACTGCATTTGTTGGATTTGAAGGTAAGTAGGCTTGGAAGTTTTAGCAACTTCTTTCCATTGCTAACAAATAGGACACTAGAACTCCAGCACAGAAGAGAGTAATTTTCTTCTCTTTTTCTACCACAGAGCTGAAAGTTTCTCCTTGTAAATAAGCTTCCTAAAGTAAGTAACCTCCTCCAAAGAATTACCTGCAGATAGTATTGTCCTTCAATAACATGAAGGTCATCAAAAGCACCCAGTACATAAACTTCATCATCTCTTTTCTCTGTCATCTGGTAGCTCAAGTGACAGCAGAGGTCTTTTTGGCAGAGAGTAAGATTCCCCCCAGGCTTAGTGAGCTCAGTGAAAGTAAAGTGGTCTTGAAAGATGATTCCTGTGAATTCATGGTCATTCTGTGAGAATCTTTCAACACTCAAAGCATATGAGTTCCAGCTGACAGCAGGCGGGGAGGCAGGAGAAAGACGAGGGTGTGCATCTAGTTCAGCAATGAGGAGATGACCATCTTCAGTCTTCATGTTGTAGGAGTATGTTCTGGCTCCAGCTGGTGCATAAATGCCGCTCCCTGAGGAGAGCACAACAGTCAGTCCAAGAAGAATTTAAAAAATCATATTGTCCTTCTAAGTGTCTTCACTGATATCTTATCCACTATTCTACACAGATTACAGTAATTTTAGTCTCACCAAAGGTGACCTCTAGCAACTCAGTACACAGAGCTCATGCTTTGGCAAAGAATTCCCTTAGATGAGGTCGGCTCAGTGTAGCCAAAGGCAGAGGATGTTTGGTTTTTATGTTATGTTATGATTATATTTATGGCCTCCTCAGTTCTTTTTCCTCCTGTATGCAACAGAGTTGATAATTCCTTTTTTCTCAGCTGATTGATGTGAAAGGACCATCTATTGATTGAGACTATCCAAAACACAACACAGGCAAGTATCACAGGCCTGTCGTAGTGAAGAGAAGGAGAGAGCAAATGTCCAGTCTCCTTTACATTGGCTGAGAACTCCTCCCCACGTGGGTAATTCACATCTGACCAGTACCAAGCAACTGAGGGAAATCAAAGATCTGTGATACCCATCACTGCTGAAGGGACACATAGAGGGGACAACAAGCAGAAGCCTGACAGGTGTTTCAAATGAGAAGTCCCAAGACAATACTGTGGTTGCACAGCTCAGTGAAGATATCGGTCTGAGTGAAATATACTATTCCATAAGCTGAGTTCTAAAAATGCTACATTCTAAAATGAAGATTTGGACTTCTTAGCGGTGTTACTGCAACAGGCCTGAAAGTTTGATGTTAATGGTTTTCCATAAAAGTGTTAAATAGAGCTACAAATAAGTCTTTCATTTGGCCAGAATAAATGTAGCCATGTATATGGTTTACAAGTATATTTATAGTTTGGCATTCAATCATAGACTTAGAAGTAGAGAGAAAAAGAACCTTAAAAGCCTCAAAAATTTCTATTCAGGTATAAGGGCAGTAACCTACTACTTGTTTAGAGACATTAAATGAAAGAAAGGATAATCCTAAGAAGCTAGAGCAAAGAAAACACTACAAGTTTGCTGTGTCTTGTATGAAACCAATAGGAACAGGATCCATCAGGTTTAAAATTTGGTGACTCTTCACCTTTCAGATAAATACGTTATATTCCTCTGCAAAATCGCTCTGTGGAACAGGGAATAAGAGATTCACAGTTATAAAGATTTTTAGACAGACTGAAAATTAAATTACCTGTCATTGCCACGCTGGTGTTGTGAGTATTGGCAGCTAAGACATTGACACGCATGCCCATAGCCCAGGCAGAGTGAAACTCAACTGCAGTCAGAAAGGGCAGGACATTCATCCAAGCTGTCGGGAACAGCACGGTGTCCACCTGCATCTTGCTCACCAGGACCACAGCAGGCTCATAGAAAAGGATGTCAAAGCAAGTGAAAATTCCGAACTTCCCAAAAGGAGTCTCAAAGGTGACGGCTTCTGGCTCTTTTGGATAATTAAACTGACTTTCTACAACAAAGAGATTGTACTGTAGGGGAAGAAAAATAGAGAAACCAGTTAGAGGCACTTGCTAGCCCTATGTCTTGGAGCCATTCCCTAAAGCTGTTCAGAATGACTAGAGAAAATTTTTGACCTGTGTTGGAAGCCCTTACAGGCAGGAAATCAGGCTAAAAGTGCATGATCATAGTACTTGAATATGGAAGACATATTACATATTGCCCTGGCATCTAGCTGGAAACATGACAGACCTGCCTTCAGGTCTGTTGGTGTCATCTGCATAAAACAAATCTCTCCACTCCCCTCACCTAGTTTGTATTTCTGGTGACCCAAATGAAACCAGAAGGGAAACAGTAATGTAAGAGAAGCATGGAGGATCTGGTGCCAAGAGACAGAGTTAGTGATCTTGGTGTGGAGATACCCAGAAGCACTGGTAGCACCAGCATGAAGCACAAGACAGTACTAGGGACACTGCAGAGTAGAAAACAAAGGCTGTGCTGATGTGGGAAAGGCACATGATCACAGCCAACAGAAAAATCGAAGTTTGTGACATTCTCAGCATTCCAACATTTTCCTTCTTCCTTCACATACATGTTTACTAAGAATCCTTTATTAATGTCCAAGTGGTCTGGAAGTAAACACGGACACCAAGCCAGAAAAGAAGTTCAAGTTTACTTAACTTGTAATTAAGCACCTGCGCCATGGCAGGCTGGGGGACAGACTTGCATTGTCAGTGTCTCACTGTTTGCTCACAAATAAATATCTTGGCATCGTCTCTGAACAAACAGATGAAATACTGGGCCCAAAGTTAATTAAATAAACTGACTTCACTGTAGCCACATTGGCATTATATCTGGCACACGATTCATAAACAGCTTTGATGGAACTTGCAGGTAGGCACATAATACTGAAAGAAGAACTTTCTTTGGGTGCAAATGTTTCAATGTTTGTATCTCTTTTTACACACGTCTTAGGTCCATTGTTTTGTCCAAATAATTACCATTGTGCAAAAACCATGCCAAAACAGCATCTGAAAAAAAGGTCTTGCCTCTCTGAAATCAGACTACTCATCTATGATGAAATACAGATGAACATTTTCAAATCCTGGAACATGAAGTGGTAATCTACTGAAAAGCTGGCACTGAAAACTGAAGCTGCTCAAGCAGCAGAATTTCCAGTAGTAGCGAGTTAATGAACTGAGGAAGTCAACCAAAACCATATGCCACTAAATTGCACCAGAGCAATCATTTTTCATTCCAGTCTGTTTTGAGAAACATGTCAACAAATACAAATTTGGGATCAGTGCTTCATAGCGACAGAGATATTCTTTTAAATTATAAACAGAAGCAAAACTCTGCCACTGGACAATGGCCGGCATCTAATTCTCTTCCCAAATTGAGACATTTTGGAAGTAGTGGAAAACTAGTTCCTGCCTCTCCAAGGCCACTTTACCTTGTGGTAACGAGCCACCAGTTTGCCCTGTGGGTCAAAGACGACATCTGTATTGTACTGGTAGCGACCATCCCTGGGGCAGTCGGGATCACTGGAGTCACACGGCTTCTTGTCCCCAATATTTGCAACCACATAGATGGAGTTATTCCTGGCCATGCAGCTGAGTCGTTCCTGCACTGGTGTTGGACCAAATCTAATGTATTTTAGGGAAGGAGAAAGAAAAATTAACAAAACTTGTGATGTCAGTGGTGTCCATTTCTGGAGCGCTTGAGGTCACACCAGCAGCACCTCCAACCCTTCAGCCATGGCAGGGTAGGTAGGTACACAGAGTTGCTGCAGTGCTTCCTCAGATTGCTTCCTGAACCTTGGGGTACGGTCCTGGAGACCTCCCATTGGCCTCTGCAGGGACATGCCTGCCAGTCCCCTTCAGCACATGGAACATTCTCTGCATTAAACAGATAATCCTTGGGCTGGGAAAGGGAAGGAGAGCAATCTCTGGGCAGAGGAAGACACTAGCTTGGTGTCACACGAGTGAATATTTTAGCATCAGGCATACTGACACCTGAGGATTGCAGCTCTGCAATGAATACTGCAGATGATATGGCCAAGGCAACTCAGCAATTCATTTCCTCCCATGGACAGGAGCACACTGACCTGTGCCATGGCATGAAGAGCAGCAGGCTACTAATTTCGAGATATGACAGGGTCCATGTGCCAGAAACTGAAGCACCTCTGAAGCACCCATACCAGGCCATAAAGACAGCAGCCATCCCTGTCTGTAATGTGGCAATGCCTACAGCTTTGCAAGGGGTGTGTGGGCCACACAAGGAAGATCACCGTGCAAGATACACATATAGCACCAAGGAATAAGGCATGCCAAACACTGATGGCAGGTGTTATATTCCCAAAAGCTGCTAGTGAAACCCCTGATTTAGAACAGTGAGGAGACACACAGATCACGTCTGCAAAAACTGTGTGATGCGCTAGAATACAGACCTGCTTAGACACACTGCCACCCCACACTCCACAGTCAATGAAACACTGTATATTTTAGCTACTTGTATGTCAGTAAAAAGTTGCACATCCTGCACTACTCCCCATTGTGACTCTTCTTCTTGGAAGCATTGAGATATTATATCCTCACAGATATAATAACATGCTCTAAGCTCCTCCTCATCAAGCAGGCACAGCAAGCTGTGGTGAACAGGGCAGACTATGGCTGTAATTCCATGGCTGAACACTTACTGCTTGCTGTAAGAGTCTAAAGTCCAGTGCTCAGCTATAGGTTAGTTTGTCACTGCTGGGATATGCTGCTGAAATGACAGATCATGTTCTATAGCACAGAGACTCCAGCAATGCAGACTTTATCTTACCTTAACTGTGGAAAACCAAGATTAAAAGTTTCTGGGTTTTTATCATTTGGAAGTTTGGACTTTAACCACTGACCTCATCACCTCTTATCATCTGCTCAGAAAATAGTCCTTGGCTGTCCACAAAAATGGTATGTGTGCTTTTGTTTCAATATGTCATTTATAAAAGACAAACAAACCAAAAAACCAAAGGAATACTAGTGTAAATAATATACAGTCAGTTCTATTCAAAATAGTGTGAAAAAACTGAAAGCAGAATGAGAAGCAGGATATTTTGGCATCAAAACTTTCCAAGTGGAAAAAAAGACATTTCCTCAACTTCTAGTAACTCAAATTCTGTATGTTGTTTGAATTTCTCCTTAAAGTGTCTAATTAAAAAAAACAATGTTTCCCTCATCAATTAGTCACGGACATGCTATATATTTAACCACGTAACTACCTTCATACTCAATTTTAATTAAAACTTATGTCAGCGGCATTAGCAGTTCTTAGTCATTTAGTGTGAGCTGCTCATGATTCCATGAGATAATAGTTTGAAAGCACATAAATCACTGCAGAAGGAATCACCTTGAGGGGTCAGTGCAGGGAATCCAATTCACCACGGGATCAGGGATATCCTCCAGGTAGGGGTAGATGGATTCTCTTGTGAATCGCCAGCCATAGATGCCATCTTCAGGAGTCACAATGATGTGGGCACCCTGCCACAACAGGCTCTGTTTAAAGCTCAGCCATCAGCAGACAACCAGGAGGCTCAGCAGGAGCAGAAAGCACTGATGGACAACCCTCATGGTACCCCTCGTACCTGCTGGGCGGCTTCCCTGATGGCCCCTTCCAAGACATCCATGTTTTTGTTCATCAGGGCCAAAGCCTGGCTGGGAGACACGGGCTCCTCGCTGGCATCTGGCAGGATGACGGCGTGCTCGTAGACGGCTGCGATAAGGGTGTCAGAGGCAAGGGCCTGAAGGGCTGTGAGTGCAAACACTGCAGTGGGCAGCAGAGCCTGAGAAGGGAGCATGGCTGGAGCCTCCCAGCTCCTAGAGTGCTCTGAACAAACAGTGCAAAAGGAGCATGCACAGAAAGAGAAGTGGGACAAAATTTAACTTTGAAAGGGGGAGGAATGAACTGCAGGTATGTTAAAACATTATCTTGGAGCCAAGTGTGACACACAGGAAAGTACAGCAGTACACAGTAAGGATGTCACAACTGAGTAAAAATAAAATGCTGGGCAATGACAAGATTAATTGCACCAATAAAAAAATAACTCATCAAAATAAGTTATCAAAAACATGTCTAGAAAGAACAGTCCAATTTTTGTTATACTTTTCTCTGTCACTGAGTACAACAGGACTTTTTCTATCTGTATGGACTCAACTCTGATACCCAGGTGGATATTATCATCCATGGAACTAGTCTTCTGTGAATTATGAGTGGCAAAACTCAGGGTCTTAAAAACTTCTTTATTCCAGTATCTTCATATTCCTCAATTCCTGTTCTATATGTCAGAATGTGCAGCTTGCTTCTGAGTTTCTTTAGACCAAAGAAATTGCATTAACATCTCACTGTACTTAGACATCATACACTCAACATGCCAGCAATAGAACTGTCCTTTGAGTTTATCCCAGCATCTCTCTCAGTCACTTTTGTTTAACTGTGCATCATTTTACAACAGCTTTCCACCAGAAAACATGAATCTGCACAGACTTTTTCCTCTGAAATAAGGCATGTAAGTACCTCATCGCCTAGCTCTCGCTAGCCTGAAGCAGAAGTGCAGGCTATTTCACCTGGTGCAGTAGCATGCCTGCTCCTCTGCACACCTTTCCTGTCCCCAGGAAAATATTGTGTATTGAGAAGCTTTCACTTTTAATCTTCTACTCATTTCAAATCCAATTGTGGCTTTTGTTCCTATGACATTTTCCATTTTTTGACTTTCTAATATTTGCAGTATTCTCATTTGAAAAAGGGTATCTGAACAGTGGGAAGCAGAACAAGCTGTCTGCTTCCAGCTACAGCAGACTGTCACTGTCAAGCTGGTTCAGAAGAGACAGACCTGTGGATGAATGCAGATACCACAGAGTTCTCTGAGAGAGTAGTGCTGACTGAGGGTTTCAACCATTAGGTACATTGATTTTTAATCTGGTGATGTTCATCCCTAAGAACTTCTCTACACACATTGCTAGATACAGCATGCTCATTCAGTAGCATTAAATACAAGCCTTTTAAAGGCTGCAGTAGAGATTTCAGTGATATTTGAACTAATGTAGCTTTGAAGCCTTCCTCCCTTCTCTGCCTCATTTTTTTACCAAATGAAATACAGGTTGAGCCACATTAACCACAATCAGATATCAATGTGAAGGAGGCAGTAGCAAATGCTCCCTTGTTTAGCAATACTGAGGACATCAGCCAGAAAGGTGACTGCCCTGGCAGGGCCGAGCAGAAATATTTACAAGTGCAGTGCTAGGGGAATGTCCCGCAAAAGTCGAGTCCCACTGCCGGGACAAAGTGATACGGAGTTATATCCCTACTTGCCTCTGTACCAGCAGGCAGCGCTGCCTATTTCCTGCAGAGATGGGAACTCGCCCAGGAACAAGGAACTAACACCAGTTAAACAAACAAATCCACTGAATAAACTGAAGAAAACTACAGAGGTCCCAGCTATACGTGGCTGTGGACAACATAAGGGGAAGCTTATCTAGAGGTCCGCCTACTTGCCACATCTCTCTCCTCCCAGTCCACTCTTCCCACCCCTGTACTGCACCCGCCCTCATCTCTACTACTGCGTGATGGGGGGGGGCACACACCTGAGGACTTACTTTGTGAAACAGGATGCAATTCGGTGCTAAATCAGCTTAGCTGTAGAGGGAGTCTCGTCAGGCTGTGGTCCTGCTTCTTTTCTTGTGCTTAGGGAGAGCGTAAGGAAGACTACTGCGCATTCCAAGGGTTAACCTTGCCGTGGAGAAGGCTGTGCGAAAGGTCACTCCGGCAGCCACGCAATCACTGCCGAGCACTGAGTACATGTGAGCAGGAGTCAGGAAGTCAGAAGGCGCTCCCTTCTGGCAACAGCACATAGTTATGTTACTTATGCTGTAACAGGACACCGTTTCCTAGCGCGCAGATATGAATTTAAAGATACAGTACTTTTCCTCCACAAACAGTAAAATGTTTCCCATTACTTCTACTATATGAATTGTAGAGGGTTTCAGTTTGATACCTTTACAGACTACAATCTTGTTTTTAAAACATTCCGCTTGTAAAAAAACCTCAATGTATTTTGCCTCCTACAAGTCTATTTTTTTAATGATGTTGGTCAGATTAAATGTAAACAATGTTTGTAATTCAAAACAAACCTGCAGAACAAACAACAGAATTAGCCACACACAGAAATCTTAGCTGGACCACACAAAGTAATCCAGTCCACTTGCCCAAGAAGTACAGTCTGCAGGGCCCACATCCTCACACGTGCCAGTGTGTCCCACCTCTTCCAGCTGTTCACTCGCCTTACCCAACACCTGCTGGCACAGTCCTGACTCTGCCTCACACTGGTATGAGCAACCATTCAATGGGAAGACAGACATGCTCCTGAAAAATTGCTTGTTTTGAGCATTTTTTATACAAACAGTTATCAACAGTTCTGTGGTAGGGAAATTTTTCACACCCTAAAAATGTGGCCAGAAAGATTAAAGTAGACTCCTCCAGGTGTGAGTTAGGCCATAGTATGATAACACATTACAGTGTGCTGAGCTGAATAACTGTATTTTGAATGAACATGTTTTCAAGGCTTGTTTTCTTTTTCAAAGGAAATAAGAATCTTCAAAGGTTCTGTTAATCTCTTGTTTACAAAAGTGCATGTTCAGGAATGGGGTGGCAACAGTGATGTGGAAATGGCTTCTAATACTCCACTAAATAATTAAAAACTGGTTTTTATGGGAGCAAAACCCACTGAATCCTACACCACTAAAGTCAGAGGAATTTATTTTCTATTGTTCCCAGTGTTAAGGCCAAGCCTATGCCAACCACAGCTATCATATAAAAACACATACACAACAGTCCAGTGGAGTATTTATTTTAGTTGCAAAATCAAGTCAATAAATCAATGTGCAGTGACTTTGTTGTTAGGTAAGGCAACTTGAAAAATAGAATGCCATTATAACTATTAACATTAGTATTAATTACCATTATTAGTATTAATTACCATTATTTGTGATTATTCAGCATTACAGAAACAAGCAGATGAAATCTTAAAGGATCTGCAGTGAAATCATGGTGAAGCTTGATCTGTGTGTGGAGGGTCCTTTTCATACCACCTCTCAAAGAGTGTTACACTCAAAACTGGCTTTGATGTAGTAGACTGACTTATCAGACGTCCATCAGTTAGCACCTGGTTATGAAAAATACAATAAGCATGAGCATCATCAAAGTAGTACTATTGTATGGAAAACACAAAATAATATATTCATTAATGTTGATCTAGTCAAGAGAGCTCCAATCTCAACTGGGGCTACCAGGAAGTCTGAGAAAAACTACACTTCTGTCTTGAGGGAGATCTTGTTCTAGAGGATTTGGGGGAACAGGGAAGAAGAAAATTGGCAAGGTGGACTTACTGTATGAATACAACCAGGAAAATCGGGCAGAAATAAAGCTGTCTTGAACTCAAGGCAGAGGACAGAGAACACTGATAACAACTAAGTTGCTCCTGTGTCTTGTAGTGGCTTTTTGACCACTTATGTCTGATACATGACAAGGGTGTCCCATTACCTCGAACTCCCCGGGGGCCAGCTGCACCCCACTGTACAACACTTCTGGGAAGACGTAGCTGGTGCCAAACGTGCCACTGAGGGAGAACATCTCAAACTTGGTCTGAGCCGTCTCCACGGGCTGCCCACACGTGCTGAGGTTTGTGCTTGGGCACTTGAGCAGAGTGCAGATCTGCGGGGAGGAGGAGATGGAAAGGCAAAACACCACTAAGCTTTCAGCAACCAAGAGCTGGATTTGGTAACAAGAAAAGCTGTCATGATGAAAAAATGCTGCAATACATCCATGCATTTATTTATTATACCTCTATATAGTTCTCTATATATTTCTATGTATAGAGAAAAGATTTATAGCACACTAAAAAAAAGCCTAGCAGCAAAATTTTGAAGAATCAATACACTGACAAGCCAAGTGAATACAAATGGTATATCCATATTTAGTTTCTTAATTTTGTTAGATAATCACATCAGCACAATGGTACAAACCACTGAGCAGAAAACAGTTTTGTTTTTACAAGACCATCCCTGTGAAGATAAGGAGAGTCATATGTTCTTCTCTCCTTTTTGTACATATATACAGAACCTCTTTAGAATCATAAAATCATTTAGGTTAGAAAAGACCTTTAAGATCATTAAGTCCAACCATTACCCAGCACTGCCAAACCAACCATTAAACCATGTCCCTAAGCACCACATCTATACATTAAAGTATTCTTTAAATACTTCAGGGATGGTAACTCAACCACTTCCCTGGGCAGCCTGTTCCAATGCTTTACAATCCTTTCAGGGAAGGTATTTTTACCAGTAACCAATGTAAACCTCCCCTGCCACGACAAGAGGCCACTCCTCATGTGCTGTCACTTGGGAGAAGAGACCAACCCGACCTCCACCTCACCACAACCTCATTTCAGGAGCTGCAGAGAGCAGTACGGTCTCCCCTCAGCAGTAAATCGTGCCAAACCTACAACTTGCAAAACCTGAAGAGCAACTTCTGTCAGATGTGTTGCAGAAATTACCATCAGCACAGAGAAGCATACATACCTATCTTGTACTGTCCTTGCCAAAACTGCTGGGTGATCCGACCTTCAAGAGTGTTAAAGTACAGGGTCAACCCAGGGTCTACACTTCCAGCATTTATAACACAGAAGAGCAGATTAACACCTCTAATGAAATCAAAATGCGTCATGCAGAAAACACATGCATTTGGGGGGGACTAAAAAATGCCTTTTCGTAAATGCCCCCAATAAAAAATAAAACAAATGCAAACAGACTGCAAAGAGAGTATTGCAGTTTTCCCACTGTTCAAACAAGAGCAAAAAACTCTTACCTGCAAATAATACTCTCCTTCAACAACATGTAGCCCATCAAAGGCACCCAGGACATAAATTTCATCTTGCTGCTTCTGTGCCATCTTGTAACTCACATGGCAACAGAGGTCCTGCTGGCAAATGGTATGATTTCCTTCAGATTCAGTGAGTTCCGTGAAGGAGAAGAGATCATGGTAAGCAACCCCACTGAAAGAGTGTTTGTTTGATGGAAGCTGTTTGATCTGGCTGGCGTACAATGTCCAGTTAACAGCAGCAGGGTAGTCAGGAGAGAGACGTGGGCGTGAACTCAGTTCTGTCACCAAAAGGTGACCATTCTCCATTTCAGTATTGTAGTAATATGCTCTTGGACCATCTGGGGCGTAAATACCACTCCCTGCCAACACATAACATCAGAAAGTTTCTAATCTGAAAACAAATATATGGACAGGTAAGCAGTAGTCACTAATATTTGATTAATAATGCAAAATTTAAATCTAACATTTACCAGACTGTCTTGAAACTAAATTGTGCCTTCACAACCTACAATCTTAGCCTAATGGTTTTTTGCCATCAGTGGAAAGTAAACCAAACTCTGACGTTTTGTGTATTGCAGTGACAAGGTTAGTGTTCTGATTGCATATGATTTTAGTGGCTGAAGTTATACATTCTTCCTCGAGTTTAACTGCATTAGAAATCAGTAATTCTGATTCAAATGCATGGTAACACTGTCAAATCAAGAAATTCTGTAAGGAAAAGATATTACCAAAATTCACATCGTTATGCAAGTGCCTAACATAAATAGAGAAATCTTTAAAGCCCAGAGTAAAACCTGTTCATAAAGGATACGAGTTGTATGACATAGGGTCATCAACAACTGAGAACTAAAGGAATGGCCATATCTGCTTTTATTTGGATGGCAAAGTTTAGAGCTACATATTGGCAGTAAGTTTCTCTCAATTCTGCAAACACATGCACACAAAATTTGTGCTTGACTTCTAGCATCTGCTGAGAAAAAATATACAGTGAAAACAAAGCCTGCAAAGAAAATGACCCACAAGGTCTCCAGCCCAGAAGTACCATTTGCAGACCTCACAAGAACATTTCTTAGAGTTAGGGTTCCATCTAGTGGAGAAAACGAAGTTTGGGTCTTCACATGGCAAAATAAACACCAGGGTCAGAAGATGAAGAGTAACACTCATAAACTCCCAGGACTGATTATTTAACAAAGACTAGAGGTGTTGTGGTCAACTTCAGAATTTCCAAGTTCTTACACAGCACATTTATATTTCCTTTATATCAAGAACTTTACAAGTTCTCTTGTCCTAGTCCTGTTGACATGAGCATTGCATGCTTAAAGCTGATGGAAATTTCTGCTGAGGTCAGCTGCACTAACCAGATACAAATGTTGCCCATGAGAAGGAGAATCAGTTAGAGCACTGTCATGTTACCTGTCATATGTAAAGTGGAGTTGTGCGTATTTGCCGAAAGGAAATTGACGCCCATTCCCATGGCCCACACTGAGTGAAACTGGACTGCTGACAACAGTGGAAGGGTGTTCACCCAAGCAGTTGGGAACAGAATGGTGTCAACCTGAAATCTGCTTGCCAAGACCACAGCTGGGTCATGGTAGAGTATGTCTGCACAAGTGAAAATGCCAAAGTAGCCAAAGGATGTATTGAAAGTCACAAATTCTGGATCCTTGGCGTAATTAAACTGTTTCTCTGTCACAAAAAGGTTGTACTGCTCATGGAAGAAAAAAAAAGAATGGAGAAAATAAAATATTAGAAAATAAATCAAACCGTGCAAGTTAAATGAACATTGAATCATTCACATAAATACAAGTAATGGAGAATATGTTTTGTGAATGTGCTACATGTTAATTTCAAATAGGAGAACTCATACCACTGCAGCAGAAGTCAACCACAAATATGTGGTGCTTCTGATTTATACCAGTAAAGGGGATTTGTATTTAGTTAGGAAGAGTTTATTTAGGATGTTAATATTTAAATATCTTATGTGTCACTTCTTATTGAGATGCAGTAAAAATAGAGGACTTATTGAGCTTTACTTCTCATTTAATTACTTGCTTTTAAATTCAGAATAGTGGCACTGGCTTCCACCTGACCTCTAACACTTTGTCTATTATGACTCTGTGTAGAAATACATTTAAGCCCAGGAAGCAGCTTCTGCTTCACATCTTTAATCTCCTGAGAATCGTGCACTTACTGAACATTGTAAAATTCTCTCACCTTGTGATAATGAGCCACCAGTTTCCCTTCTGAGTCAAAGACTACGTTGGCATTGTACTGGTAGTGGCCATCACTTGGGCACCTTGGATCACTGGAATTACATGGTTTCTTGTCTCCCATATTTGCAACCACATAGATGGAGTTATTCCTCGCCAGACAGCTCAGTCTTTCCAGCACAGGTGAGGGAGCAAACCTAATCAGCAGGGAAAGAACCATTCAATCTGAAAAAATTCCAGTGTTAAGGCTACAGATCACCATTGATAGGTCTAAGTTAGCCATATCTAAAAGAAGACTTTTAGATATGTTACTTTACAGAAGATAGCAGATTTGTGCTTCAGAGCTCAGCAGCTGAAATGCTCCTATCACCTCACATTAACTGAGAAATGCAGGGGCTTCCTTGCAATGGAAGCAAATTTTCACACCTTCAAGTCTCTGTTCTGCTGCCAGCATGTGGTGCAGTGCTGAAGTTACATCCACACATGGGCTAATCTCAGCCATTCTGCTCCAGCTCTCCATCTGGCTGATGTGCTGAGGTAGTTTAGGATTTGTTTCTTCTGTGGTGTGCTTTGTTACCTGTCTACTGCAGCTTCAAAAAAGGTGCAATTCATTAAGGAAAATAACAGAATAAAAAGGCTACCATAACATGATTCAAAAATGCAAGTTTAAATTGTGCAGTATATTCTTTCAGTAGTAGCTGTTATTTTATTCACAAATATTCCTAATAATTCTGTATCTTAAACATTTTCTACAACAAGCACAGAATACTTTACTGAAATGTAGATTCTGTATATTTTTTTTTCTATTAAATAAACCTCAACCTTCCTGGTATACTAACTAAAACAGAAAGAATTACAGTGAGAAAAAAACAGCAGAGAAAAATTATGAAGAAAGTTGTCTGGAGCTATTTGTGGCAACTACATGATGTCTTAACTTGGCTGCATTTCACAGTACTGTTCCAAGACATTTAAAACTATCAACAACCACTCCTAGCTGTCTTTCCCTTCAGACTGTTCTCCCACGGATAACAGGGATGATCTTCCAGGATGAGCACACGGAATCCAGTCCACCTGTGGGTCTGGGATATCCTCAAGGTAAGGGTATATTGTTTCCCTTGTGAAGACCCATCCATAAATGCCATCTTTGGGAGTCACAATGATATGGGCACCCTGGTACCAACACACAAACACCATTAAGTCAAGAAAAATGGTCAGTGTTTACTCAAACGAGTGCCTCTAATGAGCTCATAATACCTGTCTGGCTGCTTCCTTGACGGCTGCTTCCAAAATTGCAGTATTTTTCTCCATCAGCATCAAGGCCTCCTCAGGAGAAACTGGTACTTCAGTGTCCTCTGACAAGACCACGCTGTGCTCATAGACAGCTGCAACATAGGTGTCCAGGGCACAGGTCTCCAGAGCAGACGGCACCAAAAGCACAGCAGAGGCACAAACTTTAAGAAGCCCCACGTCTGGAGCCTGAAAGTCACCCAAGAGGAGGCTGCAGGCAAGCAAAGGCAGGGGGCTTTAGAAAGAGGAAGTCTTGCACAAAACCTGGGAATTCCCCAGGATGGCTGAAAGCTGACACCCGGAGATGCAATCACCCTGCCTAGAAAGTCTCCCAATATCAAAGGCAAGAGAGCTGCCAGCGTTGAGCAATTCTGCCTTAAACTGTGGCAGGGAAGTGCTGTGCTGCAGCCAAAGAAATGCATCACCTGCCAGACCTGTGAATCAGGAAGGCATGGCACTGCTGTAGTGACACAGCTCAAGGCAAGCCTGGGTCACAGCAGGAAAACAAGTCTGGGAAATCTCAGCAGAGAAATCTCAGCACTGCCCAAACCTAAGGTCACAGGCATGGCTGTGGGAGGCAGGCAGGCAGGTAGGTGACCCCGAGCAAGCTCAGTGCTGCCACATGGGCTCCTGCTCAGGGTTCCCTTGCTCCAGCCAATTGTAGTTTGGCTATACCTGGCACAGTCTCTGCTCATCACAGCTTCTACAGCTGTGTCAGTAGTGGCAGGTGGGTATTTAGACCTGCCACTGCATGAGACAAGCACAGCCCTAACCAGGGGGTGGCTTGACTTCCCACAGAAGGCCCCAGCGCTCAGTTAGTTAGAGGGGTTGGTTAAGCCTGTCTAGTTTCCACTGGTGGTCTGGTGAAGTTCACACATTGCAGGGCAGCTCCTTAATTTCAGTGACACTTGTGCCCTTTCTGGTCATTCTGGCCCCTCTGAAGTTCCAATACCACACGTGAGGTAAGCGAACAACTCATTGCACAAAATGAGCTAATTAAATCTCATGTCTACAGATCTGTATCTTGCATCCAACTCTAGTCCTCAGCTCCTTCTCACATGGCTCATCATCAGCACTGGCATGATCAGCATTTCCTAATAAGCTGAGGTATACATTCCTGGTTTCAGTAAAGTCTAACAGCTGACACAAAAAGGAAAGGAAGCTCTTAACAAGATGTTCCACGGGGAAGCTTGCCCTTTGGTACCGTGAATTTTCACAGCTCAGTTGGCTACCAGAGCAGTTGTTATTGCTGGTGCAAAAGAGCTCTGGCAGTGAAAGCAGTATTTCTTATGTAAAATCCAGGAACTATTCACAGGAGAAATTGATTGGAAGTTGCTAGGACAGACCACTTTTCTTAGTTACAGGAAAAGGTACCACAGAGAACCCCTTCAAGAAGCTAGTAATGGGCTCAAGGACAAATTGAAAGACTTTTGTCAGAACCAAGGTTAAGAAGTCTAGTGTGAGTTTGTCAGGAGTGTCCTTGTCTCAGTTACCCTTGAGCATCTTTAGCTGAGCATCTGGAAGAGGTGAGAAAATGTTTTTTTTTCTCATGGTAGCCCTAGACTCTTGATAGATTTGCTGTTGCAATTGCCATACAATTAGTACAAACATTCCAGCTAGCATTTATCAGCAAAATAAATCTCACAATCACCAAGCTGAGTCTTCATATATCATATAAACATACATTTAGCTGTGTGTGTATGTATACCAATGTATACACAAGATGCCAAGTCTCCTCCAGGACTGCAGATCAGTTGGTTCTGTGTAGATATGGCAACTTGTCTCTTCATTACTTTTGCCTCTCATTTTCAGGCACTCTCAAGATAACACAAGTGCTGGTAGACAAGAAGTATTTTAGACTCTTGTTGTCTAAGAACATTTACAAAGTTTAGGAAAAAGGTTGCTTTATTGAGAACAATATTGTGCTTAGCCCTTTATAATTTCAAATTCTGTTTCAAAATTTTATGTTGTCACTTAAAGTACTACAAGATAGTGAACTTCCTTTAAAAAAGTACAGAAAATCATGGTAGCAAAATAGTAGCTTTACCCAAGAATAATGCACAGCACACACAAGTATAGAAACCAGACATTTGAAACCACATCTTTTCACATACAGTGGTGCACTGTACATGGAACACAATTAAACAGGCTGACAGCTTAGGGTTACTCATCACTTAAGAGAACTTCCAAAAGAAAGGCAGTCAGTGTTTAGTGTTTCAAAACAATAATGCCTCTACAATTAAACCACAACTGGTTATTCACTAAGGGATCATGTCCCAGCTCCAGAATAATGAAGCACTGTTAAGCCCAGTCACCTCAACACTAGGTTAAACCACAATAGCAAACAGAGAATTGAAAGTATGTCTGGCTATGTTTCATTGCCCATTAGACGAGTCCTTTCTTCATTATCACCAGGAGGATTTTGCAGGCTGGAACTGGAACTGTTTGCATAAGGAAAAGAACAGGAGAGAAGACACAGGTTTGATATTCTCTAGATACTGCTATGTCATACCAACATTATAAGCAAAAAAGCACATTACATGCAGAGCCACATGGATCACTGGATTTGGTTCCCTACTATTGCACAGGCCCACTGTCCATTCCCATGATCATACAATGGTTCAGATTGAAAGGGACCTTTAAAGGTCAGCTAGTCCAGCTACCCTGCCATGGGTAGGAACATCTTAAACTAGACCAAGTTGCTCAGAGCCATGTCCAACCTGGGCCTGAATGTTTCCAGGGATGAGGCATCTACTATCTCTCTGGGCAACCTAGTCCAGTGTTTCACTGCCCTCATCATAAATTTTTTTTTCCTCATATCTAGTCTGAATCTACCTTCTTTCAGCTTACAACAATTACCTCTTGTCCTATCACTACACACTCTATTAAAAACTTTGCCCCCATTTTTCTTGTAAGCCCCGTTAAGTATGGAAAAACTACAAGTTCTCCCTAGAGCCTTCTCTTTTGCAGGCTGAGTAATTTCAACTCTCTCAGTCTTTCCTCATAAAAGAGAAGTTCCATCTCTTTGATCATTTTTGTGGTTCTCCTGTGGACCTGCTCCAACAAGTACATGTCTTTGCTATGCTGAGGAAATTAATGCCACAGTCCTGCTGCTTGTATAAAATAGGCATTGCCTGGTTTAGTTGTCCATTTAGGTCAGTAGGGATTTAGGAAACCATACAGACAAATTATTTAAGCAATATTTTTATTGCTTATTTTATCATTCATTATTAGGTTGGTAGTGAGGAAAAAATGCAAGCACAGATTCCAAAGGTTTGCTTTATATGATTGCAAGCAAAAAAAAGAATAAATATCTCAGCATACCTTTTTCTTGTTGTCTCAATGATATAAAATATTCCAGTTGCAAGACCCTTTGAGGAAACAGCCAGTTACAATTGTAGTAATTATAAAAACCTTATGCAATAGCTCATAACTGCAATAGATATTAAAAAAATGTGTAATTACTTACACTTAACAGTGGCCATCCTCCTTGGATGGCTGCGGCCCATTCAAAACCCAGCTGTTCATTTAGAAATCCTCCCAGAACTGGACCTACAAATGCCCTGCATGAAATCAAAATGGGGTATTGGCATCCCAAACAAAAACGATAACATATCATATTCTCAAAGAATTGTTTTATTGGGTTTTGTGGCATTCCTTCATAGACTCTCACCTTTGACAATAAAGAGATTTTTTTCCACAGTCCCAACTTTCCTAAAAACCACAATAAGTATGAATTTGTTGTTTGCCAAGGCCCCAATAAATCTAATTACCTCTTCATCTGGAAACAGGATCCGGATCAGAAGGCTGAACGCAGTCTTTTCCATTAGAGAGATCCCATTAAGGACCATGCTCTAAGAAAACATCTACACTGATCAATTCTATCATTAGAGAAATTCAAAAGTTGCATCCCTCAAAACACAAAGTTTTCAAGGCAAAGATTTGATGAATATAGGCAGGTGAGGAGGCACATTGTGACAGACACAGTCACTGCAAGGTTGAGCTGTGTGTAACTGCCTTGCACCTTTATGCCTACCTAAAAATGCAGGTTATAAAGGTTATGCAGCTGCAGAAAGGGATAGAACTGTGGAAAACTAGAGAGACTTCCTGGAAGCAAGTTATATTATAAAACCAGGCTCGACAGCAGCTTAAACCTGGGGTTTGGTAACTTTATACTACCTATGTCTGTACTGAACACTATACCAAATAAACAGGACTGCTAGACAGCTGGAGCTTGGGAAAAAAATAGTGCAAATTTGTGCCACTGAAACATACCTGTAGCCACAGAGGACTACAAGGACAGATAAAAATATCCTGTAAGTGGCTGCCAATAGGGGCACTCTGTCACTTCCCACTGAGTGACAGCTCTGAAGGGTCACTCAGCCAGTAGCACCTTTCACTTATTTCTGTGACGATGACCCTGAGTAATAAACACAGACACACTCTGCTAAGCTACGCAAACATAGACCTTAAATAATTGCTGTGGCTGAAAAAGAAGAGAAGATTCTACCCTAAGATATCCCAGACAACAGGAGGAAATGTGGGAAAAGGAAAACAGATTTAGTCAGGCGCAGACACCTAGGTTACTCCATGTGGGTGGACTCAGGTTTGTAAAAAATTAAGGTCCACATCTCTCTGTATTGAGCATTAGATATTTTAGTGACGAGAAAAATGACCACACAGAAGTGCAAGCAAACATCCACTTAATCACTGCATTTTTTAGATATGCAGAACAACATATTTCAAGGAAGACAAGTTCAGAGCATTGTCAAAACAAAAGTTTTACCTTTTGTTGGTAAAAAGCTTTGTTTTAACATATCTACCAGGCATCTGTCAAGGAAGAAACTTTTGAATCAAGATCAACACAGTGACTGCAATACAAGACTTCTGGTAGTAGTGCAGCCAGGTTTCCATGTGGCAGTAGTGTGGAACAGCTGAACTCCCATAGCTTACAAAAAGGGGCACACCTACCCAAGGGACCACATGGCATTGAAGAGCCCAGACACCAGTCCCAGCAGACTCAGACCTTCTTCAAATCCATTTTCACTGCAGAAAGACAGACCAGTTAGAGTTGTACAATACATACTGTCTCAGTCTAAAGCCATTCCCTAGAGATTTTTCCCCCTCCTTTAATTTGCACAACACATAAATAGTTAACAAACAAAAGTGTACAGTAGAACATCTGTTTACCCAGTACTTTTTTCTTTGCTGCCTGTCTGGAGGATTGCAGTACTACTCCTCATCTCTGATTTCTCCCAAGTAAGATTACACCATTGCACCAATTCCCCATGTTTCATATGGTAAGTGTGAAACTGTGACAGGTGGCTTTTCAGAAGGAAAGACCTTGTTCCAAAAGGAATATACTAATAAGAGTAAGTCAAGACTCTTCTAGGTTATTACTGAGGTACACATCTACAAAGTTATACTTGGAGGATAATGACTGAGGTGCTCAGTCAGAAAAAAGTAAGACAATAGAGTAGTGGAAGCATTTAAGTGTTACTATCTGCCTTTGCCTCAAAAAGGGATAAAAAATCCACACTTCATATTCACCCCTCAAAAACAGTTCCAGGTTCCTAGTGTCAGTAACATGAAAGAAGGTTTGGACTGAGTTACTTACTATGCACATTGCAGGATCTCTGGAAACACTGGGATAGCACTCATGCCAAGGGAAAAGCCAAGAAAAACCAACACTAGCACAAACATCCACAGCCGACTGAAAGAGAGGCATTTACAAGAAGTTAGCTGCTGAAGACTTTTTCCAAGTAAGGACTCCATTTGACTGAAAGCTGTTATATCAGCTCTTCCTGATCAGCAAACTATGTCTTGAAGCCTAGACTAAAACTTGAAAAATACAGTAAAAAAAAAGACTTTGTAAAAGAATATAAAAAACCTGTGCTCAAATTATATATTTTCTTATCAAATGCAGTTCATTTTATGAGGCATGTATAGGGAAGAGGTAGACAGGTGAGGTTAACTCAGCAATGCTTATGTCCAAGCACCAGACTTGGTTGGTTGCAGAAGGATTTTGAAGTTAAAATTTTGTAGCCTATTACAACCAAATAGACTTAGCTAAAGAATTTTGAAGACTTTACTGATTTCTTTTTCTCCCCAGCTTAAATGTGTCGTGCACCAATTTCACATCTATGCTCTTTAAAAATTAGCAACCTGGAGGAGTTCTACACATTAACAAGCCTATTATCATCTTTAAGAGTATCTAACCAAGGACAAAAGGACTGTACAGTTGTTTTGTAAATGTAGCAGAGTGTTTTGCTGTGAATTAACTTGAGAAATACGGTATTGGAGCATTCAGGTTCAACAGACATTGTCTTTACTTTGCTAGGAAAACAAAGCTATAATCTGTCACTTTTCTCAGTAGGCTATATAGAGAAATAAAATCAGTACTGCTGCACAGCCATGCAAATAAACCCCATAGTTTAAAAACACAGATGAAATAGAAAAATTTGGAAAATAAGACAAAACAAAAACTTTGTTTTGCTAAACTGGAAATGTCCCAAAACTGGGAGGGAAGGAAGGAAAATAAAAAGCAACATTCTTCCTATCACACACATGAACATGAACACAGTAACAGTAAAAAGCAAAAGAAAAGGATCTATTTTATGAAGCTGTAAAATTTCCATTTTCAGATGCTTTCACTGCTTTACACTCACAGTACCATGCTAGACATCAAAAAACCACCATATTTCATGGTCAAAGGTACAAGTTAAAAACCAAATCTGTTTCATGGTCAGAGCTGCTAATTACAGACTTATGGACATACGTGACTATGGTTGAAAACATCATACAAGGGGACAGGGTCAAGAAGAGGCAGTACCTTTCAATGTGCAGTACAGGAGCAGGTCCTAGCATGAAAAAGCACACTGCTGTCATTACGTCTCCAGATATCAGCAGCCACTTCCTGATGTACTGTGTAAGAGAAGGAAAAGGTATGCCATTTAAAATTGGGAACTTGTCATGTACATCAAGAAACAATAAATTCATGTTTCCTCACCCCAGGTGCAATCACTGGCAGCAGCGGCTTAATACAGAGATTTCAGGATACTGAGGTATGGTTCTTCTTGGTTAGCAAAGTATTTTAGGTTTAGTCTTTTTTAATATAAGAAATACCATGTGGCATTTCAGGATGATCTTTAAGTTCCTTCCAAACCAGGGTATTCTATGATTCCATGTAATTCTCATGTACAAAGGGCATTACTAGTTTGTGTCAGGAAAAAAGTGTCAGAAAACTGTCACTGTCCTTCAGGCACAGCATTCACGGGGTAGATTTCCTTGCTCAATTAGTGCTGGCTGTCAAAAAGGCAGTTTTAGGTGCCAAAGTCTCTTTCTATGGTGTCGTTAAGAGCTAAAGGACCATAGTCAGCCAGTGTGCTGATCTAATTTGGATATTACACTTTTTAAGAGATAAAGTAAATACAGATAACCATAATATCTTTACTCCTCTTCTCAAAAGTTAGTAAAATTAGATGTGGTTGAAAGCATGGATAACTGGGACATATTTTCCCACTCTCTATTCCCTATTTCCTGGAAAAAGATTGTTCTTAGTCCACTAGAAAAGCTCAGCACACTTCAGCTGCTTGTCTGATGTCCTTTACTGACTTGGACATTCTTAAATTACCCTGGACCTTGCAAGAGACCTTCCATGTGGCAGTAACAGGTGCACGTGCAAGGTCTTGAAAGGCAGATCCCTTTACAAGACCAGGCCTACATCCACTGATTCAGTATGGGATGTTCTCCACCTTTAAGCAAATGCACAGAGTGCTTCAGTAACCCTGCACACACAGCAGGGTAGGACTCACCGGCAGTTTGTCGCTGACAAGCCCAAGGAGGGGAGAAGACAGGGAGTACGAGAGTGCCAAACCAAGGAACACCAAGCCCACATAACCAGCTGGGAGTTTGAACTATGGAAAGAAAGACAAATAAAACAAAAACCAAGACAAACCATATATGCTACATTTGTTGAAGGACAATCCAAGAATTATATATTAAGTCAAAATACTGAAATGTGCGATTTTAAGTATTTTACTAATACTATACAGAGGTTTTTCAAGTATTTGAAATCATCCACAGAACTTCAGTTTCACTGCTTTCAGCAACACTTTTAAGCATGGAATGCTGGAAACACCTCACACAACTATACTCTATTTAAAGTCTAAATAGTGTCAGGAGGAAACACTATGCTATGTCCCCTACACCAGCATGCTGGATTCTAACATTACAATCTGACACACTTGAAACACACAATTCAGCCACTGAAATTTAGATGGATTTAGTCTTTACTTCTCCAATCTTTAGTTTTATTTGCATTAGAAAAGCCTAAGTACTGTATTCATCCATTGTTAATTAGTACATCTTAAAAGTAAGTAGTGCTATAAAACTCAACTCCAATGTTTCAACCAAAGGATGATTTTTATGAGAATGAATAAGAGGTTTTTTGAAAACACTCTGAGGCCCACATTTTCCTAATGCAGACACACATTTCTGTATTCAAACAAAATGTGTAATGAATCAAAAGCAGATTAGTTTCTCAAATTAGTGCCTTAACTAAGAGCTAGAAGGTACTCCAAGATGTTTCATGTGGCATAAACTACATAAATATTCATGATTTCCTTGCCATATGTGAGTACATGAAAATAACTCTAATGTAGTGGTTAGAAGGCCTGCCAAGATGGCTACAGCTCTTTCACAGCAAGTATCTGTTAGCACAGAGCAGGGGGAAAGCAGAAGAGCCATAGAAGCACACAGATTCTACAGTGGGATAATTTCAGATCACTCCTGGGAGATGGAAGATGTATGTTTACATCTCCACTGATGAAAGAGGTTAGCATCAAGTCCCCTCCACCCTGGACAACTGCTCTAAGTGTACAGGACTAGGCAGACAAAAAGTAGCACAGCCATCCGTGAAACACTATCCCTGTGAAAAACAATTCATAAATAAAACCCTCAAAGACCATTGCTTAATTTCACACAGGAACAGAATCTTAACCTGCTCATTTCAGATCCATTATCTTAAACACTACTGGAAAAATAAATAAATAAAGTAATAAATAAATAAATAAGCATTAAAATAAATTTAAAATATAAATAAAATGGCATTAGCCTGTTTAAGAAATGAGTGAAGAAGTCAGCTGGCAGGTTACAGAGTTGCAATTAGTTTAATTTTAGCAATGCTGTAAGAGAATGCAGAGCTGTGACATCATGATAAACAAATGTTCACATCAAGAGATGTAACATCATCAGTGACTGCAGCAGCTTTCAAGAATTTGATTTCAGGAAGGAAGGAAAAGTCCTTTGTTTACAAAAGCGGTTTCTATGCCCTATTCAGAGATAGTGCTTTGCAGCTGAAAGACATTTAAGTGGAGAAAGTCCATTTTAAAGGCCTTACATTTCTTCATTCTCAAAGTTATCAAGACCCAGCAGGAAGAGATGGTGCAATGGATATTGACTTGTCAGTACTGTGGAAATCAAGTTATTTGGAATTCATACAACTAACAGTTAACTAAAGCAGTGTTAATTGGATAAAGCTCAATTTTGTTTAGGATATTTACACTTATAACCAATTACTATTTATTAATAGTAATTATTCACTGCATGTTAGCAAGACTTACCTTCTTTAGGATAAATAGAGACATTGTGGGATCCAAAAAACCCAAGCATGCACTTAGAGAAAATATAGTGAGACAGAGTATTAAGACTTTTGGCAGAAGAATGAGCTTCCAAAAGGATTCCTTCCTAGGAGTCGAATCTGTTTCAATAGAGAAGGATGTTGCATTATTTTCAGCAGCATAAGCTCATGATTGATCTTCTTGCTTTAAAAAAGAAATAGTATTTCCCTTTTTTTAGTCCTCTTACTCCTGTTACAAAACAGATGAAAGTCCATGGTAGATTATTATATGCTATACTATTTTTATAGTAAAAACCAAAATTTGATAGGTGAAGAAGTATACAATTTAGATTTCAACACTGCAAATCCCCAACTTGAAAAGAACTAAAGCATGTACTACTCCAATTATGTGAAAAAAGTATTTACTTCTCTGCCAGCAGTTATACAATGAGATCGTCATGGATATGTCTCAGCTTGATACATGAACACACATATGAACAATTCATATCCAATCAAAGAAACGTGCTTGGAGAGTAAGATAAAAAGATTGCTGTTTATCAGTTGAGATCTGCCCGATTTTTTAAGCCGCTACTTGAACTCCTACTTGTTCAATTTGTACTCCAGGAAACTTCTTTCAGATGTCATGGTTACGTGGCAATTTTAAGTCAAGCCCCCTTCCTGATGCTGTTTCTCCTTTAATACCTGAATGTGGTCTCAAAGTATACACAGAACTAAAAATTGAAGCATTAGCATCCACCAGCTCAAAGCTGACATTTATGTAACTTAGTTTCAAATTGGCAGCAATATTATGACTATTCCAGAGCTTGCGGAGGTCAGGGAGGAAAGCCAGCAGTAGCAACACATAGTTAATCATTGTAAGTTTCTTCTAAAAGCCAATATACTTGAAGCTATTCTCCGTGGTTTTCATATTATAGGATAAAAAAAAAATTAAAGAAGCATTTCAAAGTTACTAAGTTTTTTTCTCTAGAAAAGAATAACAGAACTGTAACTTTGAAATTACAGTCTCGTGTGAGGACTTATTTTTAAGCTAGCTTTCTGTACAAGCAGGACCATCTAAAATTTAATAAATTTATATGACCTTCAGCACTTCATTAAACTCCTCATTTATTAACTTTAACATTTTTTCATGTTAATCAGATCCTGCATTGTTAAGTACAAATAAACACTTTTTTTTCTCCCTATAATTAGTTTTGCCCTCCACTATTAATTCTGCAAACATATTGAGTTCTCCTGTTTTAGGCAAAATCTGTCTCCAGCTTTTCTTCAACTAGCTGCAATGACAAACCTATATGAAGCAGACACAACTGGTACTTTACAAGCCCTGAAGCCAAGAAGACAAAAGAAAATAAAAATATACTTCAGTTCATTTCCATACGGAGTTCCTAGTGCTTGAAGAAATGGGCATGAGGAGTTGCATTCATTCCAGGCCATCTGCCCTCATGAATTTAGGTTTGCATTAAAACATGGGCCTGATCAAGATGACCAGCTAAATCAACTGGAGTTTTGCTCTCTGACTTGGATCAGACTCCAGAAGTTGACACTTTTTTAAAGACACTTTAATACATGAGAAGTTACGGTGAGTGAAGGAAGCAGGTAGAAGGACGCTTACCATATTTTGGCAATATGCACATGTTCACAGGCACCAAAGCCAACACTACGCATCCCAGCATAATGAAAGGGACCTCATAACCAAATGACTGATACAGAAAGCCACCCAAAGGTGGGCCCAGCACCAGTCCAAGTCCTGAAAATATTTCAAGGCTGCCCTACAGGATAAAAAGCAAGCAGAAAGTCAGTATGTTGAGCAAATACAATGCAATGATAAAAAGCAAGCCATGTGTCTGAGGAACAGCACAACAGAGCCAGGGCAGTGAAAAGCAAGACACCGCACCACTAGGACAAGAGCTAGTAGTGACCTTCACAGGGTGGGATAGCAAAAGGAATTCCACAGTTATCTATGTGACAGCCATGATCTCTTTTGCTTCACTACAGGGAGCCACCCATACTGCAGCATTCACAACTCTACTGTCACCTAACAGATCCCAGTCTTGAGGCAAGGCAAATGCTCCAGTGGCAGAAAGCATCCACAGGACAACTCAGGCTGAAAGGATCACCTCTCCTGCAGGCCATTACACTCCAGCCTAAGGGAAAGGATCTAAACAAACCTCCTCAGATGGGTCACTATCTCATGGGCTGAAGTACATGTGCCAAGGTAAAGCTTTCTGTTCATAACCAATTCTATGGATTCACTCCCTAAGGATAGGAAATAATGATGAAATTGCAATAGGGCTAACTCAGATAGTTTTGAATATAATCATCTGGTATCTTTTATAAGATACTAATTTATAAAAGGACAGTAATACAGTTACATCCTGTGCTACATCATAGTCAACTGTCAACATCTGCCTCAACACTGGATTAATCTGTCAACATCTGCCTGTCAACATCTGCCTCATTGATCAATGCTTAGACCACCAGTTAGAGCCGGCAGCAATAACTGCCTACAGATAAAGCTTTGATAGCTTCTGAAACCCAGAAAGATACTATAGGGACTCATCCTCATCTTTAATTTTACTGATACAAGTCAGAGTGGTCAAATGTCCTGCAAATAGGCAGAGTCAGCAATAGTCAAATTCTTTACCCTATGCCAGTCTAGGGTTGCAACCTTTTTGTTTCCTAGCAAAGGAAACAACTGGTAACAACATATGACTAGTAAGTTTCAAAATTTCAGATAGATTTGAGACATTATGATAAACTATGACTATGTGGAATGGCCGTTAACATCACTGCATCCAGATAATGCTTTCACTTTTGTTGCTCACCATCCATAAAAAAATATTTGATTTGTGCGCCTTTGGTTCAAATAATTTACGTGATTTGGGGTTTCACATCATTTAGCCCTTCTAAGTTAATGAAGTGGGGAGGGCATGGGGGGGAAGCTGAGACATTGCATTAGTACAGATCAGAGTATAAGATAAACCTGATAATGTAAGAAAAGTCAGATTACTTATGTTCAGAAGTCCATACTGCCTCCCACAGAGGGATCATGTTGACAGATGCTCAACTTCCCACTTCAACATGGCTGATGTGCCTACATTTAAAAACTTCCCCATACATTCTCTAGGGTACTCAACAAGTAAAAGGAAGGCTGAAAACTGGTACCAAAACAGTAAGGAGAGGAAAAGTGCTTTTCAGCATCTAGCACTGTCAAGAAGGACAATGGAGAGCAATGCTAAAAATGCCTCATCCACTCCTCCAGGCTTTACAATTTTACCCTAGGATGCACCTTGCTCAAACAATCAGCTCTTTTTTCTGCCTCCAGCCTCAAAAGCTCACAGTAACAAGAACTCTCCATCATGTCAATCTAAGGACACTAAATCAACATGAATAAATCTGAAGAGGTTTTATTCTCATGCAGAACAAGACATTACAGTACACAATATGGTAAAAAGACAAACATTTAGAAATCATCTGTCTTTTTACAGCACCCTTTCTAGATCTTAAACAAAGGTAGCTGCCAAGCCACAGCTGTGTAGCATTTTTGATTGTGGTCTTGAGAAGACCTTCACCACCGCATACCATTTTCAGCCATGCATCATGGTTACTGTGCTGCCATAACAGAATTTCTTCACTTTTAATTCTGATTATAAAATGGGTAAATAAGTCCCTTTAAGTCAGTGTTGCTTTACTTACCTATTTAAATTACATTTTAAAATTTGCAAACAGGAAACCTTAATCTTATTGACTGAATAAATCCAACACATGATTACAATATATAAACTGCTCTTCAATGAAAAGGTCAGCTAATCACTGCTGATACAATTTAGTAGATTTTTTCTAATTAAAAAGACATATTCTTATAGATACTTATTTATAGAAGTAATTAAACAGCTTAACAATAATATTAATAAAAGCAGCAACTTTTCCAATTTTATTTAATGTTCTTAAATAAGTTCTCAACATTTGTTCACTCATTAAAATTTAACTCAGTTATTTCTGCCAGTCTACATTTGAATTGAACCTAAAATTTATTGAAAAACAGAAAGAGATAGCAGCATTTTATTAAACACAAAACTTTTCTTCCTAACACCTTGAAACCCCAATTAAATAAGGGTAATATCTCTGGTTGAAATGAATTGTTGATGATCAGAAATACTGCCCTTTAGATTTCAAGAAATTCTAGCTCTCATCTTCTCACACATAACTATTATCAACAAAATAAAAAAATTAAGCCAAAATTGTTTCCAGTTTTGCATCTTTCAGTCATTTAAATTAGCACTCTTTGAATTAATTTATCATTTTTTTAAATCAATTTATATGGATCCTTACTATCTATGTAGAACTAGTCACTAAAATCTGTACTAGTATTTTAGTAGTCTGATTTCCACTGAAGAGATAACTACTGCCATTAATGGTCTGCTGTCTTCAAAGCACAAGCAACTAATATATACTACTTAATTGATATCTAAACACAATTATGCTAAGGTCTAAACTTGTTCTAGGATTGTGATTCTAGATTACAAACAAAACATTACATGATGATTTCAAATAAGCCTGCATATGAGACAACAGATTTTCTCCTCTCGGTTTTAGGCTGCCCCCTGGCAATTTATCATATTGCTGGTACTCAGCTGTAACACTGCTTTTGAACTTACCAGGACAGTAGCTATATTAGTGGGAAATGCCTTTGCAAGGATTGAAAATGATGCTGTAATTGCTGCTGCAAAACTTATTGCATCCATTGCTCTTACTAAAAAGCAGAAACTGATGAACATCGGTCCACTTGGCACCTTGTCCAGCATTCTGGAAAGGAAAAATCCCAACAGTAAATTGGACCTCTCTGAGGATGGAAGAAGCCATCTACTAAAGGCTTTAGAGCATCATTTCTTACTTACTAAAGGACACAGTTACAAGACACTCAATGCTTTCTATTACCACTTATCTTTGACCCACATCGGTGAAATCATTCAAACTCTCCCAAACTACTTCTGGCAGCTTTCTCTTCCCCTTTTTTTGGCAGTGAAAAGAGCAGGAAAACCATAACCTGTGAAAAACTCCAATGCCACCTTTGTTGTATTTCATAGCTTTCCCAAGCACCTGTGCGAGGAGTCTGATGCAATGTGTTAGAACTAAGTAATACGAGATTCCTTCATTGTTAATAAAGCATTTATTTTGTCAAAGTGAGTGACTTAGCCGCTTCACCTGCCAGGTCAAGCTTCCCATTAAAGCCCAACATTTTTAAGAAAAGAATAATTAAAACATTATGCAGAAGTAGTTCCCTTATTGCTGCACTTTGATAGGCTTCTCGCTGTTTGTGAACTATAGCAATTATTTAAATATACAGAACCTACCTCCTCTGCTTTCAAAGAAGTAAACAGACTCTGAAACCTAGTGAAAGGGAGAAGTGTTCATTCTGCTTTACAAGGGGCAGATAAAAATTAAAGATGCAAAAAGTTAAGATGACTTAACCAACACACAAAAGATGCCCAAGCATTTCTACTTTTGTTTTGTGTCCATCTTTTCATATGAATGAAAATGACCAGATGACAAATGTAACAAAACCAATCAACAGAAATTACTTACCCAAACAGAATGGTCACACATCCTGAAACAAACAACCCTGCCACAAACATGAATTTTGCTCCAATTTGTGAAAGCTGTAAATCAAATACCATTTTTCCATGTTAGTATTTCAAGGAAAGATCAAAAATTTTCAACATAAGTTACTGTTAAGAAATAAAAAAATTATGGGAACTAGCACCTGTAGCTAAAAGATCTGGAAACACTGCTCCTGCTGGTGTGCCTTCATTGAATACTGAACCTGAAAATACTCCAAATGGTTAAGTGACTTAATACAGTTTTAGAAAGGTAAGACAATGCTGCAGTTAACTATTTCACAGCAGCATGGTGCAGCTTCTGCAGAGCAGCAGGTTATAGCAGCATTCCTCATTATAAACAAGCAGAAAGTTTGTTTCCAAACTTCCCCCTCCAGCACCATCACTGACGCAAGGCCAGCAATACCTGTCACGTACCTTGACAGTGAAAGTCAATGCAAGCTGATTTTTAAGCAAATTAATCACAACCCTTAACAGCACAAAGCTTTGGCATGGGAAGCATGGTAATTTCAGGTGTCCCCATTCATTACCAGGGAAAGGACCCCACCTTTCCTCCTTCCAGACTCTCTCACCAGAGTGAAGGACGACAGGAGGCATGCCATAAAGCAAACTTCATCCTGCAACTAAGTACAACTGAGCTTCTAATTCCATGCTGCAACTTCCCCTAAGGACAGTAGGTATTCAGGCTCCTTTTTTGTTCAGGCCTGGACAAAGTCCCTGCCTTTAAGCCATTATTACTAAAGCCCGTATTTTGCTGAGTTTCACTGAAACCCTCAGGATCTCTGATTGCTGTACTGTCCACGGCTATTGATGCTCACTGCAGCTGTCTGCAGTGAGGACGGCACACTCACTTTGTCCCTGTAAAGTACTTGGTGAGGCTTGTGCCATAGTTGAATGCCATTACAGGCACCAGGACTTGGACTTAGCAATGGCACTTGTGTCACACTTTATGAGCTACCTCAGCACCAGAGAAGAGCACTCACCACAGGGTCAGCAATGAGGCTGCCCAGCCAAAGACAGAGATGGTTTTGACTCTGCAGCAGCCCCAACTTAGGGAATGATCCTGAGCAGCCCTAGTCAATAATGCATAGACAGCAATGCTCCAGCACCTAAACAAACATTTATATCATTTATTTGTGATTTCTCCAACATGAGAAAAATCCTGCATCTGTGGGAAAACTCAAGGTATAAGAACTGGAGATATTTCTTTCATATTACTATAGAATGAAGTCAATGGGGAAACTGAGTTAAGCAGCAGAGAGTCATAACAGGAGGAAATGTTAAAAAAAAAAAAAGACAACATACCAGAAAAGAAAAAAAGGTGCAGCTAACTAAAGAGAAAACAAAAGAAAAAGAAAACACCTTAAGAATGTCGCCAAAGGCAAACAGAATATATAAGCGCAACAAATAAAATGGGCGGTGGGAGAAAGGAGGTCATAGAAAGCAGAATTGATCAGCAGATTACTCTAAAGCAAACAGAACGTTAACCAGAGAAACAAAACAGTGACATGTCCACTGCCCTATGCTACCCTCAGGAACAACAGAAGAGTACTGACAAGACTTAGATCACATTCAGACTGGCTGCTCAGACTGCAGTTACTGCAGACACAAACTTGCAGGAGCACTACTGAAAAGACATCTCTCTTCTCAGCCTTGCAGAACTGTCTTCATGTACCAACCTGTGTCATCACAGAAAAAAGTCACAGCTTCAATTATACTTACATAATATCCCAGTATTAAAGAAGTCAAGAAATTGAACAAAGCAAAACATCCAAAAATCAGGCCAATAATGGTGTTACTGGCACCTTTTTTTTCTGCCTGCAAAAAAGATTACAACTATGTAAAGATACAGTCAAATTCTTGAGGTGAATAACATTCATGCCTTGCACATTTAAATCTTTTCATTTGTCTATTAATGCAGATAGAAAGCAATTTCCTTTTACAAAGGCAGTAGGGGCTCATAAGGTAACAACACAATGTAAAGACATATTGCAGTTTTAATATGTAATCAAGGGAAAAGCAATGGTAGTTTGTCAGTGAACGGAAATATTGTGCTATTTGCTGAACAGGTGGCCAGGCTATATAAAGGTGGCTTCAACTGGTGTGCAGGGGCACTAGCTACAAAACTTTGATCCCTTGCACAGTGAGAGGGCAGTAAACGGAGATATGTTATCTTCACTGTAACATGCCTCCCCATAACAAGCACCAGACAATTTTTAACTTATTTAGCTGGCCAAATGCACTCACTTGGGCACAAGCAGTACATAGGAATATTTAGACAAAAAAATATTTCTTTGTAAATACTTAGTAACCATTTGGTCATGAGAGAAATGGAATTTTGCTGCAAAGGCACTGTGACCATCTTTTTCATCCTATATTTAAACATTGTATTCATTCAACATAAGCAGAGATTTTATGTTTTTTTCCCCTTTTCTAGGTCAGGAAGTTAGCACAGTTAATGAAGGCCCAGAATGAGTTCACAGAGGTAGCTATAAATAAAAAGTCATTGGATGGTTAGGGCACGGAAATGCAAGTCAGGACATTGGCAGACTTTAATCTCAGCTCTACAAAACTACTACACAACACTGAGCAAAAAATTATTTCACTTCTCCAAGAATACACATTGACTTCTATCTCATCGCATTAGTTTGCTGTCTCCTCTGCAGTCACAGGGAAGATTAGTCCATGGACAAGATCCAGGTCACCACTTTATGCACTGTAGCTACACCAGCATCATGCTACCACTGAATTCCCACAAATGAAAAATCTTAACTCAGTGCTCACAGCCAACCATAAACGTCCCATGGAGTTCAAAATATTTCTAAAAGTTTCGACATGCAAAAAAGTAAAATAGAGAGTAGCTGCCTAAATTGTTTGTTTACCTCTGAAGGGAAAAAGGGTCCCAGGATTGAGTAGCATATCATTGAACTGAAGTTTATAGAAGCTGCTGCAACTATTGTAAAAAGCTGTTCTCTGGTAAGCCGTCTTGATTCCTCACCAACTGTTTCTGACATGCCATCATCTAAAAATACAAAAGAAAAATAATAACAAAGTATTACAAGCTGACAGAGGGGAACAATTTACAAATCAGGTTGGAAAATTAAAACCCACACAAAACTTGCACCCTCCCGGCTCTGAGAACTGAGTCAAGCCATGCTGCCTTTTGCCCCGTGCAGGAGCGCAAGCTTGGCCGCCAGCAGCGGCCCCTCAGCCCACCCCGGAGGCGCTGGGGCTGCAGCTGGGGCTGCAGCCGGAGCTGCCCCGCCGCGTTCCCGGCCCGGCCCCGCGCCGTGCGCGCTGCACCTCAGCGGGACCGCCCGGCCAGGGACCCGTCCCGCTCCCTGCGCTCCCGCTGCCGGCCCGGCCGCAGCCCGCGGGGAAGCAGCTGCCCCCGGCCCGGGCCGTGCCGGCGGAGGAACGCGGGGCGCCCCCGCCTCACACCTGGGCGCTGCTCCATGACGACGCAGTGGCACNNNGGCTCCCCGAGCACCGGGGCCAGCGCCAGCCCGGCCGCCGGCACTGAGCATGCCCGGCCTGCGGGAGCGGCCGCCGCGCCCCGGGCCCGGAGCCGCGGCCAGGGCTGCCCGCACGGGCCGGGACAGCGCCGGGCTCGCCACGGTCCGATGACAACCTGCCGGCTGCCGCGGCACGCTGCACACCTGGCCCAGGGGATGCACACCTGGCTCACGGCAGTCACGATACATTGTTAGGATTGGCAGAGCAAGCAAGATCGCCGATTATTACACAGCCTCCAGCAAGTGGCAGGATTCATGAAACAGAGACACAAGGGCTTAACAACGACGTTGTCGCAAGAATTAATAGCCATTAAACTGGCCAGAAGTAAATTCAAGCTGGAGATGAGGAAGAGGTGGTATAATCAGTGCATTTAACACAAGTACCTATTCACAGGGCAGGAAAGTGAGGAAGGACATGAGGTGTGAGCTGAGGATCACTTCCAAATATAGTAAGAGACAGACCACCTGTTGCTTGAAGAAAAAAACCCAGTAAATACATATTAAAAGCGCTACTTTAACTAAGTTGTCAGTATTCCATCTAGTCACCAATTACAATATTAAGATGCTTAAAACGGACATTTCAGAACAAATGTTGCCATGTATCTAACTTTAGAATCTCACATTCTACATGACAGGAAAAAGCAGAACTACTTTCTTACCACAAGATTAGGAAACTTAGAAGCTATTTAGCAGCCACAAAGAGAAACAGCAACATGTTCCTTTGCTGAAGCCTATTTTGACAATATATTTTGTATGGCATATAATATGGCTGTTGAAAAGTCCCTAAGAACTACCTTGTTCTTTTCCTCCCTGCCTGCAGAAAAAGACATAACATAAATCCTTTCCATAGATATTGCCTCTTGAGCAGCCTTACCCCTACACCACAAAAAAAAAAAAAAAAAAAAAAAAAAAAAAAAAAAAGAGGAAGTGCACTTTCAAGTCATCATGAGTTCACAAAAGAATAATAACAAAAACATGATATATGCAAAGTATGACACACAAATAGAGTGAATAAGAGAAACTTGTAGAGAAAGATTAAAATGTGGCAAGAGAATAAAGCATTCATTTTTGTGGCTAGTGATGCAGTCAATTATGTTTGGGAGATGAAACAGTTCTTACTCCAACTACTTGCTCTTTCCAGACTAGACTCTTAACTCCACAGTTTCCAACTACTTTCAAGCTCCAATCTTCCTCTCATTAATAATTACATACGAGTAATCCAACAAAGCCTATGGAGTCAGATTTCCACAAAGTCAGTGTGCAAAGAAGGCTGAAGTGTGGGAAGTAGGAGTGATGCATGACTCCAGTATTGAAACATGGCTATGAACTTCCTTGCTTATGCACTGCTCATTATTGCCAAAAGAAACTTGTTGATAGAACATGTTTGTCAATTCTTCACATATTCTTAGTAAGCTATCACTGTGGTTTAACACTAGGCAGTAACTCAGCTCCATACATCCTCTCATTCACTCCCTCCCAGTGGGATTGGGCAAAGAATCAGAATAGTAAAAGTTAGAAAACTTATGGGTTGAGATAAAAACAGTTTAACTGGTGAAGGAAGAGCTATGTATGCAAGCAAAGCAAAACAAATTGATTTCTTCATCAGTTCCCGTGGGCAGGTGGGTGTTCAGCAATCTCCAGGAAAGCAGGGCTCCATCACATGTAACCATTACTTGGGAAGACAAATGCCATCACTTCAAATGTCCCCCACTTTCCTCTTCTTCCCCCAGCTCTATATATGCTGACACCATACAGTATGGGATATCCCTGTGGTCAGTTGCGTCAGCTGTCCCGGCTGAATCCCCTCCCAGCTCCTTGTGCATCCCCAGCCTCCTCACTGTTGCAGTGTGCTGAGAAGCAAAAAAGGCCTTGGCTCTGTGCAAGCACTGCTCAGCAGTAACTAAAACATTCCTGTGTTATCAACTCTGTTTACAGCACAAATCCTAAACACAGCCCCATACCAGCTACTGTGAAGACAAATAATGGTACCCCAGCCAAAACCAGTACAGCTGTAAATTCTTGCAGCCTTTGAACCAGGACCTGTTACCAGCCTATTACAACAGTTTATCAAGTCTAAAAAGAATATATATATTTTAAAAGCATACAAGCCTTTCTTGCTTATGTCACATCTGCAACAACTTCAATAAAATGTATTTTTTCTTTCAGATCCCAAATAGTATATAGAATGCAAGGCTTAAAGCACTAGTTCTCTATAAATACTAGACATAGAGTCAAATTCATGGCTTATGTCCACAAGGTAAAAACATATTAAGGACAATTGCTTTAAGAGTAGCTTCCTTCATGGATGTCCAGGATATTATGAAATGCTCAGGACACACGGGGATACATATTTCTTATTATTGCTCTGTATAGTTGTAGAGATCTTAGAAAGAGTTTTTTATTGCAATCAAGAAATCCTTAGTGCATATTTGCATCATACCAGTATTTCTTTTGCCAGCAGCTGCACAGTGCTATTGGGAAATAGTTTAAAATTACTCTGATGTGACCACATGATAACCACATCCTTTGAGTGTCTAATGCAAAATGTGTGGAAGGCAACAGAAACCGGCGAGCTGTTTTGTTCAGTTATCATGAGTCAAGGCCTTAGTTCATTTCAAATTGGTATTGAAATACCATAGCTTGTCCCCTCTCTGAGACTCCAGAACGGTCTCTCCATAATTTCTCCAAGTGCTTGAAACTTGACACAGACCTCTCTTCCATGTGAGTGGCTGCTCTTTTCTACATCTGGAGGCACTTGGAAATACACATCTCTCCCCTCTGGGCTGCTGAGCAGGACTTCAGTGGATACAGAACAAGAAGGCTTCCAGCTTGATGGCCCACAAGACTGAGAAATCATTTCTGTTTTGCAAGGAAGATGAGATAATTCTATCCTATGACATTTATTTATTGCACATGCCTGTGTTTTGTATTTCTAGAGACAGATGCCAGATGAAAATCAGTTTTTGCAAGGATTGTTCAGATCTGAAATTCAGAACTGATTGTTCAGAGTTTAGCAGTGTCATGGACATCCCTTGGGAGTTTGCAATACCTGATACTTTCATCTGCCTATGTGGCTGCCTCACCACACTGTGCCACAGTCTGGACTGCTCATTACTCAGTTCCTGAGTCTCCACAGTTTACAATATGGCACTTAAACTGCCCCTGAAGTCTGACATTTTGAAGAAAACATAGGTTGTGGTTGCCAGACTGTGCACAAGGGAAAGGTAAAGGTTACAAGAACAAGAGACAAGGAGAGAAATAGATAATGGCGAAAAAGGAGGAGGATAGCTGAGACAAGAGTGAACCATTATAGCCTCACTGCAGTACTGCTCTTCTGAAAAAGTCCCCAAGTTCAGTTCCCATTTTGATCAGAGTGGAAAAAAGAGGAAGGCTGCCAGCCTGGAAAGTTAAACAGTCAGGGAGAATCAAGGAACGGCAAGCACAAAGGGTAGTAGCTATAACCAAAGAATTTTTAAATGTATGCAGCAAGATGGTGAGTTCAAATGGATCACTCAGAACAGCAGGCTGGAGAGAATCAAAGTTCTTGAATGCCATGTGACAGCAGCTTGTCTTCCTCTCCCCAAATCCAGGTTTGTAGGTAGCATGTTATACTGTTTATAATATAACCAAATTTTGAGAGGACCAAGTTCCTCTGCTGGGGCTGGCTGCTCAGTGAAGCTGCAGGTCAGCGTCTGCACTGACATCACCCTTTAGAACCCAGGCAGGCTCTTGCCCTGCATCTGGCACCTCCTCATTTTGTAGCACTCTGGTTACCCACACTCATCCAACCTCAAGTGCACTAGAAGGACTGCAACCCTTGGCTTAAACATGTCATTCCCCATGGCTGTATGCCAGCATTTAAACTGCAGCGTGCTCAATGAACATAACTCCAAAGGAAAATGCAGAGCTTAAGAAACTAGCTGTTGCTTCTAGGAATATGGACAGAAAGGTGGAGCAGGTGGAGTAGTGCCAACAGTATGCAGAACATCCACATGAATGCTGAGCTCACACTGTGCAGTGGAGTGACCTTCCAACAGGATCACACACTTCCATTAGTTATTACACACAAATAACAGACTCCTACTAGACAATACCAACATTTCTACACAGAGTCCAGTGCCAATGAAAACCTTCTCTGTACACACATATAACTTTTATCTCAGCACAGCTTTGTTTTCTTGCAACTGTGCTAGAAAAACTGCTTTTGAATGGTCTGCTGCTAGAATATTAGACTATACTTTGACCCTTATTATCATTCTTGGTGTAATACAAGATGTGCATACTTTCAGATGTGCATACTTCCATCTCCTGGGCTGATGTGTATAGCACCTCCTGGAGATACTGATGTGTCTTAGGCTGCATAGAGATAAGAAGGGAGATAATGGTATATTGTTCTACTCAGCACAAAAACTATTCTATAGATTAGGTGCCTTTGGGGTTTTTCACGAACACAAGAATATTAAGTGACAAGTAGATATAGGGAAAAACATTCTCCCCTGAAGAGAAGGAAAAAAAGTGGGCAGTATAATTTGTGTGTGCTTGCATGCTTTCTGCAGTCTGAGCAGTATAAAAGAAATTACATGTTCCCACTTCTTGTGGAGGAAGGAGGGAAGAAGTCAGGACCAAATGTCTCACATGAGCTGCTAAATTAGAATATCTGTGTTGGGATTGCAGTGGTTGAAATCCACTGGGGTATTGCAATGGGAGTTGCAGTTCAGAGTTTCAAGAAATATACGGCAGCATTGGAGGTGCCAAATGCACCTCAAAGCCTGCCCGTGTTAGCAGTGGGCAGTGTTGTTCCTACCCACTTTGTCCTCAGTAGTCCAGCTTGCAGGGAGGAGTGCCCCCATAGTGTGCTTCTCTCTCCATGACTTTCTCAGAAGTTGGCTTCTACCTCTTCTAAATCTCTGTAGTGTAAATGTATGTGACTGCCTCAGAGTTGGCATGAGCTGTGTCTCACTGCTGGAGCCTGCAAGTGCTGCAGCCCCCAGCCAGGCCTTTCCTCCAGGTAGGCTCCAAAAGGCCATGCTGCTCCGAGCAGGTTCCACTTTCCCTGTCTGTTGTCTTCTGCCCTGACCAGCTCCAGTGAGTCGCTTTGTGCACAGTGTCTCTTCCCTACCTGGATTTAGCCTACATCCTGCTGCTCGGCAACACCAGGAAGATCAAGGTAGAACATATTGTGGAAAAGGTGGCTGACAACGCTGGTGACAAATGTGTTTGATGGCATTAGCCACAAACGATGGCTATCAATATTTGTTACCTGTTTCTATTGTATTTTGTCACTATGTACTTTTTACAAAGATAGATGGTGACATGTGGAGTACCCAACAGTCAGGTCATCCAGTCTGAAGCAGCTGGGATGGACAAAGCCCCGTGTCAGACTGACAGCACCCAAAGAAGGAACATGTTGCAGTGCGGTGGCTGTGCTGACCTCTCCATCAGCTGAATCACCTGTGTGTGTGTGTGTGTGTGTGTGTGTGTGTGTGTGTGTGTGTGTGTGTGTGTGAGCCCCTGACAGGAACAGGGGTGAGCAGTCGCACTTGTGAGGTTCCCGAGCTACAGCTCAGTGCTGTGACCCGCTGCCAGATGGCAGAATTAAGGTGTGTTTCCCATGCTCGCTATCTCTTGGCCGCCAGCGACAGAGAGACAGTGCCTGACCGCTTTGGCAACACCAGGTGTACCTCCTGCCCTAGGGAAGCAGCCCAGTGACCCCTGGCCGGTGACCCACACCTAGGTGACCCCTGTCCAGCTGTCACAGTTGGCTTTCCCCCTGGAGGCTGCTCCCCCAAATCAAACAGATACTTTAACCACTTAAAAGTGGTCTTTCCATTAAAAGAATATTCCTTTTTAAGGAACCTGTTGGGTGATAATTTTCCTTCGGAGACGTAATTTGCACCATTCTTTACCCGGAAAATAACAAACCGACGTTCTTGTGAAACTTTATTTTAATCCTCATTGAAGAAGGGCCTCTGCTGTGGCTGCAGGCTGGGGTCAACTCATTGATAATAGCAGAGGTATCTCCCATAGAGTATTTGTTTGACAAAGACAGTTTGCAGTTGTTGGTTATAGCTATTCACTTTCATCCTTTAATTTCTGTTTCAAACCACTTCCCAATTCTTGGTTTCAAACGTCCACAAATCTGCCGCTCCGAGACAGGCATGGGTAGGACACGCTGCGGATCAGGCACCGCGACGGGCAGTCCCACGGCGCGCGCGCAGGCGCGCGGGCCGGGGTCCTGCCGCGGTATAAGAGGGGGCGGCAAGGGCCACGCCCCCTCTCTGTGCAGCGGCGCGCGGCGGTGCCGGGTGAGTGTCCGCGATGGCGCCGGGACCCGGCCGGGCGGGATCCCCCCGGCACAAGGGGCATCGCGGCGGGAGCGGGCCGGGCGGGGGCCCCGGGCCGGCCGGCGCCGCTCACCGGGGCGGCCTGTGTCTGTATTTGCAGCAGGAACCCGGGCGGGGACCGCACCCACCGAGAGCGCCATGGCCGAGGAAGGGTGAGCAGGGCCGGAGCCGTCGGGGGCGGCGGGCGGAGGGGCCGGGTCGCTCAGCTGCGCGTCGGGCTTGGGAGCTGCGGTTGTGCCGTGTGTGCAGGCCCCGGCGCGGTGCTGCGGCGTGCTTCCTGCAGGCCGGGAGATGGGCGCGGGGTCCGCCTGGCAGGGCCGCTGTGCGCATGGCGGCCTCGTGTCCCGAATGGAGCATGGAGGCAGCACGGCCCAGTTGCACGCCAGGAGGATTTAATGCCTTAGCTTCTTTCAACTTCATCCTTTGTCAGTTATCCCTTTGGCTTGGTTCTTTAACTTGCTTATCTTCTGCTTCTTTTTAATGGCCGGATGCTTCCAGGTGAACGGGAAGCTTTTCCTTTTAGTTGGCACTATCAGAACATTATATGTCTTCTTTTTAGCATTACTGCTGGAGGTGTAATGGATGTTAACACCGCTCTGCAAGAAGTGCTGAAGACCGCACTTATCCATGATGGCCTTGCTCGCGGTATCCGTGAAGCAGCCAAAGCCTTGGACAAGTAAGTGTGGTGTCACCAGTTTCTCTGTGGTGAATAGTAAAACTGGGTGAGACCTTGTGGTGAGGTATGTTGAACACCTGCAGTGGCCATTTCATCCAGGTGTTCAGTTTAAAACTTATGCAAGACTATAGTTTTCTGCCAGTAATTTTTGTCTTTTGTAATCTCTCTTTTGGGGGTCTTAAAGTGGAATCTTAAAATATGGAAGCTAAACTGGATGATTCAAGAACAGCAGCATCTGGTGTGTTAAGTTCTGTCATTTTGTGGCCACAGTGCCATCGAGTGTTCATGTGGGTGTATGGGTTTTGTGAATAAAATGGAATGGTGCAAGATTTTAATCAGGTTAATATGTATTTCAGACTTAACCTGGAAGAGTTGATGTTGTTTTTATGAAAAAGTCTTACATTGATAGCTTTCTTATACTTTTTTTTGCTGTCTCTTTTTTTTTTTTTTTTTGTATGTTGCAACAGTAAATAATTGTCAAGGTGCAATGTTGAAACAATATTGAACTTTTTGATGTGTCAGTCATGGAGTAATACCAATTATGGTCTTTTGTGGGGCAAAGTATATCTGTATATATAGGCATACATACACGTCTGTGTGTGTTTATATGCAAATCCATGCTTTCCTTGCAAGAAGAAGCTGGTTAAATGTAAAGCTGCAGTGTTTGGGTGATGACTTCAGTTTGTCGGATACCCCTACACTCATCCTGTGAGTGAGAACTGCTGTCTGACAAACCTGTATGCAGAAACCTCTGGGACAAGGCACTGAACAAGGGCAGGGAAACACAACTTAGGAGACTGACAGCCAGTTTGTATGAGTTCTTCTGAGTTCAGCTGCAGCTTCATAAGCTGTGTGTTGAAAGGATGATGTATGAGTGAGGTTTGTGCACATTTGTCTGTGATGGTTCTTGCTTTGAATCGTTTCTGAGATTCTGGTGACACTCCTGATTAAGGTCTTTTTAGGGAAAACTGACTTTGCAGAGGTCACATTGCATTAGGTTAAGCATAGAAGACCTACTCAGCTCTCTCTGTTGTCAGGTATCCCTTTGGTATCTTAACATTGTACCACAGTATACAAAGATCCTAATTAGAATTGAGGCCCTGTCATAACAGCTTCTTTGAACGTAAGTAGAAAAGATTGTTCTGAAGAACTTATAACAGCTTGACATGGAAATTCAAGCTTTTAGTAGTTACAATTCTAATGTTAAACTACTGTAATCTGTGGTAAATAAGAAAAAGCAGCTTGTAACTTGGTTGCTTTGTAATAATGACACCAGTTCTATAGGGGACCTGGTGTTTATCCAGTCACTAGACCTTTTTCCAATGGCTGAGAATTTATTTAGTGGGATTTTTAGAAGCTTTCAAAACGGGAATAGAATCTGAAGATAAAGCTAAAAATGTATGAAAAACCTGTAATGTACATATGAAAAACATAAAAAATGAATCACATCAAAAGTACATTTAATATATCAAAAGCTTATGGTGTCTCATAACCAAAAATTATAACTTAAAAAAGTGGTTTTCTAGAAATGCATGTGCTGAATTCAGTTATTTTCGGTTTTGATGATCAAGAAATTTCAATTAGTATCTGAAGTAACATCTGTCAGTTCTCATTTTTTTTAGACGCCAAGCCCATCTCTGTGTTCTGGCTTCAAATTGTGATGAACCCACATATGTAAAATTAGTTGAAGCACTCTGTGCAGAACATCAGATCAACTTAATAAAGGTGAGTGTCAAGGCAAAAGTTTGGAACAGTTATGTTGGTTGTTTCAGCATGTAGAGAACTGAGCCTTTAGAACACTGCTGTAATTCTGTGTGTGGCTTATCTGGGCAGAATTTCCCTTAGCAGCAGATTGTTCTAGTTCTGCATGATTGCCATTTTGCCACAGTACAAAACCTGTGGATGTAAATGGCAAAGGGTGTGGATTAGTTATTTTGCACAGTTAAAGTGAATTCTGGTGTCCTGTATAATAAGAAATGAAATTGTTGCTGGGAGTAGGGCACAGGAGGAGTGTCCCAGTGGCTCCCAGGAGGTTCATGCTGTACGATGATGATACCTTGGCTCCCTCTGCTGATGCCTGTGAGGAAAGCAGCCATCCGTTACCCAATGCTTCTGACAGTACAGCAGCTCCCGGGCTGGACCCAGGTGTGCCAGACATGGCAAGTTCTAATGTGATGTGGTGCTCTGTGCAGGTTGATGACAACAAGAAGCTGGGCGAGTGGGTGGGTCTCTGCAAGATCGACAGAGAAGGAAAACCTCGCAAAGTCGTGGGCTGCAGTTGTGTGGTTGTCAAAGTAAGATTGCTAATTATGGCTTACTTCTTGACTTCTGACAATAAGTAGTAAACCAAAGGTTGCTTTACATAAGGAACCATTAAATACAGCTCCTAAAGTTTTTTTTAAACAGTGGCTTTATATTGTTGATAGTAAACATAAGCTACTTTCCTATTTTATATTCCCTGTCATGTTTATTTACTCATATACATTTTGTGAGTTAGTGGTTATGTCCTCGAAGTATTTATGCCTACCTGCCAGTAATCATTAAAAGCAAAGGCTTACCTAGAAGACAGGAAGCTTTGCTTTAGAAAAAAATGCCAGTTCAGTGTATCCGCTCAACTTTGAAAATGTTTTGCGGAGTTTATTTCACAATAACACTGGCATAGTAAAGCCACAGTACGAGCCTTGAAGACTTTGTGGTCTCTGAGGTCCCAAGAGATGGCTACATCTTCACAATCAAGACTAGTGCCTTCTGCATGCATTTTCATAATTATGCTACTTTTTCACATACATTGCTTGAGTTTCCTTAAGCACAAAAGATTTTGTTTGCATCCCTGTCAATGGATGTTACATTTGAACAAAATAGAAGAGTGCTTTATTAGAATAGTCTTATTGAAGAATGAGGAAAAAACTGGCAGATTGCTTGAGCTTACTTGTGTGGAATTTTGGAAATTCCTTGTGATAAAGTGTCAGAGTCCCATTTGTCCTAGTAAAATACAGTTTGTAAAATTTAGGATTGGTCTGTATGTTAATAATGGGTTATTTTGTGTTACAGGACTATGGCAAGGAATCTCAGGCCAAAGATGTCATCGAAGAATACTTCAAGTGCAAGAAATGAATGACAAATAAATTTTGAACCAGTATAGTGTATGTCTGATTAATGATTGGGTGTCTGTGGAACAGTTCTTTTGAGTTGCAAAGGATCGCATCAGAAGATGCAAGAACTTTGCCAGTGTTGGTGTAGTTTATCAGTATTTTAACTGTCAGTTTGCTAAAAAGGGGGATCCCTACTGTTCCTATTTTAGGTAATTCTGTTTCCTATTCCTACCCCAAAAGTTACCAGCTAGAACATGGCACAGATTCAAGTTGCAATAATGCAGGCAGTTGATTACTAACCTTGCTTAGTAGTGCTTTGGTCTGTATTTCTACGATTCTGAGTAACTTGTCTGAAGTATTGCTGCATCTGTGATAAAAATTTGGCTCCCTCTGCTGAGACAAAGGAGAATGGCCTTAACTGTGACCCAAGTCTTCTGAGATGTTGCAGGATTTCTGTCAATGCTTTCTTAATTGATTCAGGGAACTTAATGGATGCAAGATGTGTTTTACTTGTTCCTCGGACTCAAACTGCAGGTGGTAGCATCTTCCAACTACTGTTGTCATGCAGTTGCAGATCTGATTCTGTAGTTCTTGGTAGGTAGGGTAGCCAAGTAGTTGACTTCTCACTTGCTCTGATGAGGCAGTGTTGAACTCCCAGCTTGCCCAGTGTCTTGGTTTCTGTAGTATCTTACTCATGTTTTTGTCAGTTTTTTGGTTTTTGACAACAAGAGATTCAGACTGAAAGGTACAATTTGTTTCTCTCCTCCTGTAAGTTACTTTACATGTCTTAAATTTTCTGCAGAGCAACTGCTAAGTGGAGTGAGTCATAAGGAATTGCTCTATTATGCTGATGTGGGAATGTTTATCTGTTTTCAGGTTCTTCAACTTAAATTTTCATTATGGCTTGTAACCCCTCTTTTGACATCCCCAGTCATAAGTGTAAGAGTGGAAGCAGGCATCTTTGCCATCTGGGCGCAGATGCACTTTGCTTACAGCACTTCAAGCTGTTTGAAGGTTCTCTTAGTTTTGGCCTTGTCCCAGCTTTATAGTAGCTAGATCTGGGTGACTTGGGTTGTTGGAGAGGTTTCTATAGTAACATTTTCAAGTGTACTCAGTGAAGTCACCTGTTCAAGTCTACAAGGTCTGTGTCCTTTTGCTAAACTTTATGCATGTTTAGTCTCTGAAATTCTCAAGGTAGTTAAGGTAGTGATTAAAGTTAACATTGAGCTAGTATTGCAAATTAAGACAAGTTAGTGCAAATGTACAAATGGTTGTTGGATGCTGCATGTGTAGTTGGTTGAATGTTTAGGTGAAATTACAGAAGTAATCTCTAGAGAGGAGCCTTAGTTGCAGATCCCATTTCATTAAATTACTAGAGGCTTTTCAGTACTGAGAACAGGGATAATTTTAAGAATATTTCTTGAATAGAAAGAACTTTTTCAGGTGAGTTTGGTTAATAATTTTGAATATATGACTTGTATACAGAAGCTCACCAAAGAGTACTTCATCTTTCATCCTGTCTTAAAAAGCCTCTTCTTAAAAGGATTTTTAGATAAAGCAGTTTTGCAACTTGTCCTTCGTATTTTTATAATGCTTGTATCTACATTCTGTAGAAAGAATTGGCTGAAGTTGTGGTAGCGGTCTAAGGGGGATTTATAGTTTGGTTTTGCTTGGCTGGCTGTTACATTCAGTTTAATTCGCAAAGGGAAATGGGATCCAAAAGTGGAGCTCAGTACTTGGGTTCAGTGGCATGTATGTTGCCCAGGTTGAAATTTGTTTACCTGAAAATGCCTCGAACATTTTTTTTTACCTGTTGAGAGCAGTCTTAGTTCCTTGCATCTCTGAATGCAGTGTTATAAATGTGCAATTCAATAAGCCTCCCCTGAAATAGCTTTCTTTTCGAAATGCTTGACTTTTTGGCAAAAATATGGCTTTTCATTGTTACTTTTGACAAAAAATTACCTAGGAGAATGGAGAAGACAAATCTCCTTTCTCACAGATTTGCTATTGATACCTTGTGATGTGAAGCACTTCATACCAACACAGGGGACTATTTTATGGTTTGCTATTGGAAGGGTGTTGATAGAAGGAATATATATGTTCTGGTTAGTTGTAATTCTGAGATGATGATCTTGGAGTGAAGAGAGAAGGAACTACTACTGAAATGGATGAGTAAACAACTGATAACCTTTACTAAAAGTTCTGAAGAAGGTGTGTGGCTGTTAGTATTTTACTTCCTTAGAGCATGTGAAAGGCTCTACACCTACTGTATATAATTCCTTTTTCATTTCCCCAATATTTATGGAGAAAACTGATTCAAAATATGCATTTTTGTACCATCACTAGATTTCCTTTCCATGTCTTAACACTCTAGAGAAGTAATTTATGCTAGGTAAACAAAAAGATGTTCTATGAACATTCACGTGATGTTCAGTTTTGGGGTTCTCAGAAAACAGGCCTTGGAGTATGTCCAGAGGAGGATGGCAAATCTTGTGAAGGGGCTTGGAGCCCCTGAGGAAGCTGGGGTTGTTTGTCCTGCAGGAGGCTTGGGGGAGAGCTTGCTACTCTACAACCATCTGAAAGGAGGTTATAGTGAGGTGGGGGTCTTTTCTCTGACATAGCAAGTTGCAGTTTAAGAGAAAATGGCCAGGGGAGGTTTAGATTGGGTATTAGAAATGTGATCAGACATTGGAGCAGGTTGTGCAGGGAAGTGGTAGAATCACCAGTCCTGGAGACAGTTGAAAGACTTGCAGATGTGACACTTAAGAACATGGTTTAGCAGTGGGCTTGGCAGTGTTTGGTTTGCAGTTGGACTCCATGATCTTCCAACCTAATTTATTCCATGATTTAATTCATATGTGTTAAGCCTGCAAGCAAGTTGAGAAGAGTCCAGCTCACACAAACTATTTAGGTTTACAAAATACTCATTTAACACATTTTAACTTGGTGTGAGAAAAATAACGTCATCAAAATGTTTTTTGTGCCTGATTTATACCACTGGCGTGGCAACGTTGGCAGTAGCTGGGTTATTACATTTGCTCTGAATTACTATTAAGTATGACCAGTTAACTCCTAGGAAAAGGAGTTCAGGTAAGGAGAGCTGTAGTTTAAAAGCAAATTTCTTAGGCAGCGTTTCTTTTGCTGCAGTGGAATGATACCTCAGTAAACATTCAGGAATGTTTCTTATTTTTTTTAATGTCACCATTTTACATTCAAAGAATTTTAATTACTAGGGAATGACATCTTTTCATGCCAAGTTTTTTTCATTGGAATAGAATCAACACTTCCTAAATATTTTTTGCCAGAAGGAATTAGGTTGAAATCTAAATTTTCTTACTAAAGTGCTTATGTATCAAATTAGGACTTTTCCAGGAAATGAAACATTACAGGAAGTGACCTTGGAACCTATGCAGGGAAAGCATTGGAGAACTGATTAAGTTTGCTTTATGCTTTTTACTTAAGATTATCCCTAGTGTTTGATTTATTTTCTAAAATTTCCTGGGAACCAAATTACACCCAAGCCTTTTGATTCACCTTGATATTTAGTAAAAGTTTTATTTTTTTAATTGTCTGAGGCAAAGAAGTGATTACTAGTCCTTCATACTGCATCACTTAGGCTTCTCTGAGGCCTGAGCAGACTGAAGAGATGCCATATCTTCGTGCTTTCTTGATCAAGGGTATTTTTGTTTAATTGTAGAAGACGTTTTGATTTTGATATATCTTGCAGGATTTCAGATAAGATTTTGGAGGAGTACGCTTTGGATGCTACTTGAGGTTGCAGCCCCCCTCCTCAGAGGGTGCGTTACTGGTCTGAATGGATGTGGTCAGACAGCACTAAACTTGGGACTGGAAATTAGAGACTTGAGAGTTAGTGTTCTAGGATGGACCCTGACTTTTCCTCTGTTGTTGATCGTATTTAATGTCACTTGCATGTTTTCATTGTGAAACTGGGATAATGCAGAATGGTTTTCTCAGTGATGTATGTTTTGTGGTTTTTGGTTGGTAAGAGCATCAGAATTAATTTTTTTTTTTTTCTGAACTAAAATAGGCTTTTTAGGTGGTTTTGTATGGAAGGATTAGTTATTTTCAGGCCTGAATTGTTTCGCCATGAAGTAGAAAGCTGATGAAGTGCTTTGAAGAAATCCTGGTAAATCATTGTGAAGGTGTAAAGTACAGACTTCCAGAGAGCATCAGGGAGCATCTTATGTGATAATTAAAAAAAAAAAAATCTTGAAAACAGTTAAACTCATTTTTAGAACCACCTGTGTGTCATCCAGGCCACTACTGGTTTTCTGCCTGTTGTGCATTTTGCTGTAGGTCACCAAAGTCTGAGTATCTGCACAGCAGCAGCAGAACCACGTTTGCACAGCTCCTACTTTGATGGGGTCATGGGCTTGATTGTAGCTCCTGCAGAAGAATTGGTTATACCTGGCCCCTCCCCTCTTTCCCATGACAGTGCTTGTTTCACGGTTTCAGTCTCTTGGAGTCTGGGATAATGGCACACCTACTCTGCTACTGCTGGTTAAAAGGGGGTGTGAGCCTGAGAGCTCACTTGAAGGTAATTTCCTTTTAGGACAGCTTGCTCACAGCAGGGTCCTGTTGTAACTTGCTGGTGTGTTTTGCAGTAGCACGAGTGTCGGGGGATCAGGACTTGTCAGCAGCAAATCTTCACACTGCACAAGCACTTTTGTGGGTTTCAGGCATTAATTTGGAGGGCATTGTTTACTTTGCCTGCTTTGCCAAGAGAAGAATATATCTTCCTTACTTAATGCATTAAGTGCTTTATGAAGAGTAAGAACTAACCTCACATACAGAAAAAATAAATTTAACATTAAAACACACAATATCCTGTAAAAAATTAGGCATAGGCCCTGATATTTTGTTTAATAACATTTCTGATTTAGGATTGTCTCTACCTGTCTGATTTTGTTTCTTGTTTGTTCTGAAAAACCTGGCTATGCCAGCTGCAGGCCAGTGTTCCTCATGTGTCTGTTCCTGAAGCTGGTGCAAGCACTGTCCCTGAAACCTGCTCCCTTTCCCAGAGACTTTGCAAAGGTCTCTCATCCAGTGATGTGAAGGAACTCTGAACATAGATCTATTTATCAGCCTTGAAGATCTCTTTTGGAGGTGATGTGTTTGGCATGTGAAGCCTTAGTAGGAGTTGTAATTTGTGTTAGACTGTTGCTTGAAAAATAGAACAGATCTTCCCAAACAAAGTTAGAGTGATAATATAAAAGCAAACCTTTACTTGAAAGCTTTCAGGTACACAATATGGTGAAAACTGCATGTGGTACAGTAATTCTAAAATTTTTGTAGGATTAGTTGATTAGTATACCTGTCATATATTATCCAATTAAAAGGTTAGTTGGTTAGGCAATAATTCCTGGGGTTCTGCCCCACTGGAAACAGCCCAGAGGCTTCTTTGCCCCACTTTTGTTATGTCTGGTCCAGATTCTGGTTGGGAAACAACGTCCTTGTAGTTGGTTCTCTTCTTGGAATAAGATTAAACAATATTTTAGGAAAGTGTTTAGAAGGTTAGCTTATTGTTCCTAAATGTAGGGAAAGATGATAGGAGAACTGCTGGGAGCTACAGCCATGTATTATCAATCTACAAAGCTACAAATACATGAGAAATATAAAAAGCTAAAAATCTTAGGCATCAAGACCATTGAACCAGATAGCAGATGTTAGGTGAGCACAGATGTGGTTTGGTTTTTTTTAGCCTTAAGGAAAGCAGAAGTAATGGCAAATTACTTTTTCAATTGTTTTAGACATTTAAGTAAATACACAGAAATGTTTTCAGCCTTTGGTCAACAAGCAAATGTTTATTTTGAGATTATCTTTAATAAACTGAGCACATGGAGTGGTTAGTATGTGTCAAATGTGATGATCCCACATGCACTCATAACTTCTTGGTGTATTGGCATTATTTTTATATGAAAGTCCACTGCAGAAAGCCCTATGTGCACATCAAGTGCTTCATGTACCTGATCTACTCTGAGTTATGATACAATCTTTTATGGAAGTAAATCACTATACAAATATCTGATAACAAATATTAGCCATTGGTTACCATGCTTCCTCCTTTTCTTTCTGAAAGTGTCCAAGTTATTATATTATCATATTATATGAACTGATGGAAACTTACCTGAAAATCACTTTGTCTAAAAGAGCTTTTCCCCTCCTCTTCCAATTCAAAAGCAATTGGGGGGACTTTTTATAGGACTAGGACATATGTAAGCAAAAGTATGTAAAGTATTTTCACTGAGATCTCTGAGCAACACAATATTACATGAAATGGGGATACTTTAAGTAACAAGTATGATTTTAAAAAAAGTTACGAACACAATTTGGATTGTACATGATGGGTTTGTTTAGAAAATTTCTTGTATTGATATCTAGTATTTCATACTGCTGAAAGGTATTAGGCACAAAGCAGAGTTACATAAAAAATATATCTACAAGGGGGAAAATGTTTAGGTGCACATAAACCTAGCTTGTCCTACCCAGTCAGTGTCAGGAATCTGTTCATCTTTGCTGTAGTCTGACTAAGACTAGTGTCTAAGAGAAGGTAAATTTTACTCTTTGAAGCAGAACAGTAGAGTTTGTATGTTGATATTCTAAAATATACTAATGTGTAAGCAGACAGATACTATTTTGCAAAAGTGATGAAATAGACATTTATGTCAGTGCCTGCCATGGCAGGTTACTGCTGTAGGAAATTTTGCAATCAAGTTGTGAAACTGAAAAAATATATTTTATATGGATGCACAGAAAAATGTTTATTAAATTACCTATTTTCATGTTAAAAAAATTCGTAATTCTAGTATGATTTTTTTCTTCTCACCTGAGTGGTTCTAAGATATTTTCTGCAGTGAAACAGTTCAAATGCCTGTTCAAATGAGCTTTGTATTTTGAGGACAGGAAAAAAGCCATGACCCCTAAGTAACTTTTTATATTGATTGTATTGTTAGCAGCCAGTGTGTTGGATAACATAATACAGATGCTTAGGACAGGTTTAGGAAGGCCAATTGGGGGGAAAAACCAAAAGGTTTGTAGTTTTAAGACTATGTGTTTAAGGGAATTGAGGTCATGTTCTGTAGAACCCCTACAGAAAAAAATGAAACACCCTCAGATATCCACATATATAAAAGTGTTCATATGTCAATAGAGCTATGGTATATATTCTTTTTCATCCATTTATTTGAATGGACAAAATTGAAGTAACACCCTTCAGCTTTGCCGTTTTCAGAGCAGCAAAATAGAATGTTTGTCAGCACATGTACAAGAAGTACCTTTACAAGCACAGAACTTAGCAATCTACTGTACTTGGAAAACCATGTAAATTCAAGTCTTGTTTCTGCAGAGGATGGCTTTCACCCCTCCAAATAAAAATTTCAACTGGTTCTGACTCTTCCCTCATTATTATCTACCCAGTTGTTTTAAACTTAGCATGACAGCTTTTAACATTTTCTTTTAAAACCAGCATGTCTTGATCCTTTTTTGATCATTGTGAACAGCATCATCATTCTATCTGACCCTCAAGCCCATATACATATCCATTTCAGATGAAAGTTATGGGAAATATATGTGCCTTTTCTACTTGTAATTGTGTGAAAACACTCCTAAAGCTACTGTTTGGACAAGAATTTTGAATGATTTTGCTTATATTAAGAAGAGAAAAACAACTTTTCGCTAAACTGGCCTACAGTCAAGAAACAGGGCTGAAATTGCAGTGCCCTCTGTATATCTGTCCCCATTATGATGAAACCCATCAGGCTATTATTGACTGAGCTATGTAGATACTGTTACCCAGCCCTTTCCATAAGATCCCAATTACATTGTTGAGATGTTTTCTAAGCTTATTTTCCATGTCCTGAAATTGCTCCTTATATAGTGTCCATCTTATTTATTTTTTTAAAATTTTAGTTAAAGCAGCATAATTATTTCTGAGACTCTTGTTGAGGAGCTTGATGGAGGTTTATTTGCTGCTTTATTTTTTTTTAACCTTAGCTAACTTTCATTGGGAAAGTTGTGTGTTTCCATTCATGGACTTGTGACGTAATAGGAAAGTAGTGGCAGAGAAGGAGCACTTCCAGATGATGAGTGAGAGGACTAGACCTGTGGGAAAGAAGAGGTAGACTGCTCAACATGATTAGTAGCAGGTGGAGGAGAGCAACAATTTCAAGGGTCTATGAGACAATCTGGTAGTGAGCCTCGAGATGACCCTCTCTCTCCCTTGATTTTGTGCCAATTATAATCCATAAAACAAGTGGCAAAGTACAGGGAGAACAACTGTCAAGGGACAAAAGCGATAGAACAAAGATGCATGCATGCATACACATGCATATGCCGTTTTATAGGTAGATCACCAAGCTCAAGATAGTATTGGGGGGAAAAGAAAGTTGCATAAGACATCCTGTTCAAGTCCCTTGGCATGTATTATTTAAATATGCAGTCAGGTGGTGCTGTTTCTACAGTTATCTTGGGAAATTTGAAGGCAAACCAGCAGACCCTAAGAATGATCCAGGGTTCTACTGCGATGAAGCCTGCGGTGTACAAAACAAACCAAATAACAAAACCAAAAATACCACCAAATAACCAACTCCCAACAAACCAAAAGAAAGACTATGGTTTTGTGGTTAAAGATGGTGATGAAGACTTGTCTGTGCCACCAAGTTCCTGTGTGGAGGTTGGTAAGTCACTTGGAAATGTTCGTTGACAGTGTGTTTTCATTCTCTGGATGCGCCAGCGTGCTAGTGCTTTGTTCTTTAGGAATGATTAATGCTCACACATATGGACATTTTGGTTTAAGGATAGAAAGCTACCAACAGTGCTTTATTCCTGAAAAGTAGAGCTAGAAGGGTCTCAGACTGGCAGATCTGCATGGACGGCTGCCTGTAGCTTATGAGTTGTAATTTCCCGAAGTGTAGAATGGGGAAACAGTCCCATTAGGTAGGACGGGGACCCCGTTGTGCTTGTGCCGGGTACCCGCGCTGGGGCTGGCTGGCGTGCTGGTGTCGGGCAGGAGGTGGCGGCCGAGCCCCGGCCTTGAGCCCAGGGCAGCGGGAGCAGGTGCCGCGGTGATCCCGGCGCGCTGGCAGCGCAGGAAGCAAATGTGGAATGTGACTCTTTAATGCCTTTGAACGCTGTCGGTTTCTGTGCCCACTTTTCAGCGTTGTAGCCTTGTAAAACTCCAGCACGTCAGATGTTGGGGCTTTTACGGTGTGTAGAAATGTGTTTGCTAAACCCATGGACTTTGTTGTACAGCTGTGACACCTTTAATCTGTTTTTCTGGGAGCTGTACCACACAGGGCAAGCACTCTCATCTGCTTTCCCTCATAGAGATACTTAATGAATAAGGTAACAGGTTTGGGGAATGTGGTCAAGGATCCAGTTGTTTGGAAGTTCACTTCATACGTTGTAAGTAGCGCCATCCGTCAGACCAAAGAACACCATTGTCAAACATATAAATGACAGCACAGACTTGAGATACGAGCCAAGATAGGTGAAGGCTTTTCTTTTTTTCCCCTCACTGACTCAATGTCTGATGTATTACAGTGTTCAAAGCATTTCAGTATGCTTATATTGTATTCACACATATGCAATGTATTTGAAACATTCCTACCAAGGAGATTGTGGTAAAAACTGTAATGTTCAGGTTGCTGAGTTTCATTGTAAAGTAATATAATCTCCACATGTGCGAGGCCAATGCAATATTTTATTTTTTGCTTACTCCAGGGAATGTGATATTAAATTTATCAGCTGAAGTATTTGAATGAGAACTCATAAATATTTTCTGAGGTGCATCAGTGGCATACACAGGGAGGGAGAAGATGTGCCGTACTGGGTGAAGAGGAAGTAGTTCATACTTTCCATCCTACACTGTCACATAACAGCTATGCCTTGCCCTTCAGATGGAATACTGGTAAATTTTCTTGGTGACTGAAAACAAGTCTTAAATTGTGGAGAATTTCTTAGTCACTGATTTTTTCTGGTAATTATTAACTCTGTACTACATGGGCTGCAGATGTTGTTCACATCAGACACAGAGCTTGGGGAGAGAGGAGAGGGCTTCCAAAAAGAGAAGTGCTGTTCTGAAGACAATTCAAATGCACAGGAGGGCTGTTGGCCTGCCCACTTTACCTGATGCATTGTGTTCGTAGGCACCCTAGACAGACAAGCTGCTGTGAAATCTAAGAGTAGTTTGCACACAGCCTTCATGTAATTATAAATCCTCAAGGGCTTAAGCAAGCATCTCTGCATAGCATTATCCTGTTTTGCTGTGTGATCTAGCCTCTTGTTCAGAGTTAATTTAAGCATTTCCAAAACAATTCTGTGGTGGTTTAGAATAGTCCAAGCCATGCTGAGTTAGCAGTTCCTTATCAGCATTGACTCCATGTGTAGCTGCAGCTAAAATTGCCCATATCAGGAATGGTAATGAGAACATGACCTAAGATGATATTTTGCCACTGTAGAAAATCTTTGTGCCTCCACACCTTAAGTATGGCATACAATTGGTCTCCTCCACATCTCAAGAAGAGCATTTTTTTTCTCAAAAAAAAAGCCCCAAGTTATGGAAAATGACATCCAAATTTGCTACAAGGAAGTAATAGCAGGCTTATGGTTTCACTTCATTTTGGAGAGAAAGTTGAGGAGGGATGAAGCTGATTTATAGCATCAGGAATGCAGTGCAGAAGATGAGTGCTAAACTTGTTTACCAAATCCTACACTACTAGATCAGAGAACATGTATTGAAACTGATCAGATGTAATTTAAAACAGGTTTTTAAAAGTGCCTTTCTTCAAAGCCTGTAATAAACTTCTACAACTGGCTGTTGCAAGAAAGTGTGAAGTCAGAACACATCAAGAGTTTCAAAATGGATTAGACAAATTAATGGATAAAAGGTGCAAACCAGATCCTGTTGGGAAGGCAGTGATATTCCCTCTAACATCTGAAATCTAACAGCAGGATGCAGAAGGAGCATGAGGATTAGATTTCAGGGAGTGACTTGTTTCGTGTGCTCTCCCTAAGCCTCTTCTGGAACAACCACTGTGGGAGACAGAAGCCTGGGTGATGGACATTGTTCTTACCACATGAGGCATTTTTGATAGAAAAAGAATAGATAGGAATATTCTCAGGAGTGCTAAAAGAGCTCCAATTGCTGCCTGAAGCCTCTTATTTCAAGGTCACAGACTCAAAAAGGTACAAAAGAAATCAGCACTTGCCGAGAAAGCAAGTCAAGAGGAGGTAGCTGCTTCAATCCTTTGGAAGTCAGGAAGCTAACCTTTTTTAGGAATCTGGTTAATTAGCAGCCAACTCAAAGTGAAGACTAGCAAAGACTGAGGATGGCTCAGAAGTGAAAGAAGCAAAACACCTTATTTTATTATAATTTGAGCTGAGAATATGAGAACCATGAAGATATCGATCCAGATATCTTTCTAGGTACTTGTAGGAAATGGTATTAAATTGTTCCTGAGGTTCTTTATTTCTGAGGTTGCTCTGGTTTTGCAGTGGACGTACCTTCTGTGCCATTGTTGTCCTGGGAATTACATTGCTCTTCACTTGGATCTAGTTATCTACTACTGGCTGAAGTTGGTCCAGGGCTGAAGCTAGCACATACTATCTATTGCCCTGCAAGTATACCACCTTTGTGCACCAGGATGGGCTATTTAAAAAAGGTGTTGAAAGTTATATTTGTCCTGTCCATAATGTCTTTAATGACCCAGCTCTACCCTTATTAGACACAATCTCTCTCCATAATATTTAATTCATCAGAAAAGATGAGCTGGCACTTTTTATGGTATAATAGTGAGGAAGCTCTTGGCACTTCAGAAGGCATTTTTCCCTTTGATCTAAAACAGCCTGTATGCACTGACTTCTCTGGCACATCACAGTATTCACCAGTTCTCTTAAGTTTTTCTGAGAGGAACAGAATTGTGAAGGTGGTGAAAGGGTGAACGGGGCAAGGATTTATTTAGGTTTTTTTTTTTTTTCTTTTAGCTGTTGTTGGCCTGAGATCTGAGGAATGAAGCTAAATTTGTAAGGACTGTATTTTAAAATATTTGCCAGTTGTTCCAGATAATAAAATAGGGATTTTTGTCCAGAGGAGAAGAAACGAAAATAAATAAACATAGATCTTTTTCACTTAATTTATGACCTGCAAATAGGGTTCCTCCTCAACCTGCATGATTAAATCTCTCCAGTCAAAAGGGACCATTTTGATTACATCTTACATGAATAAAAAGTCATGAAAATTTTCTCTTTTTTATAAGAGAAAAGAAATCCAACAATACCAGGTGACTGTGGTTTAGATTGTTTTGCCATTTGTACCAGGTATTTGACCATATTACAGGCAATATATAAATTATAGTTCCTCACCTTTAACATCACTGTTAAATTTTGTTTAATGGACATTGCCTTTACTCATACCAATTTTAAACGTGGTAGAACTGGAAAGCTCTTTTGTATAGGCGTGATGTTACTTGTTCCAATGGATGCTGATTATGTCACAACTTTGTTTTGTGACTATGTAATGTGTCAAGACGGATTAGAAAGCTTTGTTTAAAATTTTGCATTAGATTAACATTTTTGAAGCCCAGTCTTCTGCTTTTAGAAATACTTTGTAGAATAAGTGCTTTTGGAGGATAGTTGATTCCCAAAGGAAAAGGTACAGCAGTTCTGTGTTAAGATCTCTGTTCAAACTTGTTATCCCAGCCTAAGAAATGTGTTTTTACTAACCTAAGAGTGTGATAAACTGAAGGACAAGGTACACAGCTTAGGCATTTGGCAGTGCTTCCACTGGAGCTGCTGTGCAGGGGTAGTGATGGAGGATCATGAAGTGAGGTGTTCTTTCAAGTCTTATCATGTCTCAGCTACTTTACAATCTCTGGAGGGTCCCAGGCAGAGTTTCTACAAGCTGCGCCTTAGTGTTCACCAAATAGTACATGTGCTACAGATGTTTTAGGCTATCACCTGAAGTTTGTGATAACTACAACACATGTTGTTTTGGATGATCTCAGTAGGGCATCTAGTATCTTATTTCTGAGGCATTTTTGCCGCAAGAAGCAATAAATTCAATTCTGTCATCATTAGGCAGGTGTTTATAAGTACTGCAAGACTTTAATCTCTCTCCAGGGAGAAAAATACTTCAGGGGCCCATTCTACAACTTGGCATTTGCTTTGCATCTCTGGCATGTTCCCGTTTCTCTCATGCCAGGAGAGCCAGCATGGTTTTATGACTAGGACACAGGTCTTGAATTGTTTCCCAGCTTTGCCTGTCACTGCTATGAAGTGTAGAGCAAATCTGTCCCTCAAATTGTGAGCTACAAAGAGTGAGGGTAGTGTGGCTTTTTATTTCTGCAGTGTGTTTCTTCTACATAGCTTTAGGATACAGACTATGTTGTGGTTAGATTTGTGTATCATGGATCCAAAATCTGCCCACAAAGTCACCATCTACTGGTAATAACAGAGGAGAAGTTTAATCTATTTCAATCAGAATATTTGATAAATTCACCTCCAAATGACTTTGTCCTCATCCTGTATTTTGATAGTCATATGATTTGCCAAAAAGAGATTCACAGTTGTGACTTCTGCAATGTTTGGGTTTGGGAGAGTGTCACTGTGTACCAACTCTGGTTTCCTAAAAGAGGTTTATGTAGGTGATGAGCTAATTTATAATTTGATCATTACTTAATTTTCTTCAGACCTACCAAACTTTATCCATGCAATGTCTCCCTTATCCCTGTAGGAAACCTTGTGGTCTCACGTTCTTCATCTCTGAGGAGCCAGCTTTTTCTGGCTGCAGTGGTTCATGGATCTGAAGGCAGTTATTTGAAAGTCCTGGAAAACCTGGAGTCCCCTCACGGATAGTTGTTGAGTAGTCACTCTGTGCTGAAACTTGCTGAAAATTATTTAGGTACCTACTCGTAAAACAAATAAACCGATGAAAGAAAATGCCTTGAAGAAACTTTGAGTAGATTGCATAGAAGCCCAGTAGGTCTCATTGCTGGAAAATTACCTCAGGGAAGAAAAAACCAACATTTTTAAACTTTTGGCCCCTGGGAGAAAAATCACAAGGAAATTCAACAGATTCTCTCAATTTTGATGTGCCCCATTGACTTGGAACAGCCCACTCATAAAGGCAATGTTAAAACAATTATCTCAAGAAATTGTGGTGAACTGAAAAAAATAAATAAACGTTTCCAAGTAAACTTGCCATATTTAGAAGATAATATGATAGGATAACATTAAGGCAAACAGGAAGACTATGAGAAACATGAAAAAATTCTTAAAGCTTTAAATATGACCTAATTTGCTGTATGCGTAAAGTTATGACAACAGCTGCCATTTGCATCAAGCAGTTAATATTTGGTTTTAGCTGTATTTTAAAAAAACATTTCATTAGATTAAGATAATATTCTTTGTTTTACTCATTAAAACATTTACAATTTCATCATATTATAAAATGTATTATAGCCTCTTACTTCAGAAATCTGTGCTGATACAAAGAAGAAATTTCTACATTGTTATTTTGCAACATTTAATTTGTTTATTTCAGGAAAAACACACCATGATCTATTTTTATTTTTTCCTGGTGAGTTTAGGAAAATTAAATTGTTCCCTTTCCTAACTCCCCCACTGCATGTTTTTGCACACATATAGTGCACATGTGCATACATGTGCTTCCCTCCCACAAGAAGGTAATGTAATTCCAAACATTCATGTTATCTCTACCAATTTCTTTCTTGACTTTAATAATAACGATGTCAAGGTTTCACGCTCCCTTGTGCTTAAAAATCTGAAGTCCTCAAGAAGTTTTAAATGTGCAGTACCTTAATTTGGTATATTTTTATTCTAGCAAACAAATACCCATTCTATTAGTTTTCTCCTGTGTTAGGAAGTTCCTGTAATAGTGATTTTAACTGGTTTATCTTCTGAACTAATCCAGCCTTTTCTGTCCATCTGTGTAGGTAGTGTCTCCCCAATCCTGCTGAAGTTGGACCTGTGCAGCGTAAATATTGAAATCTTGAAGCAGGAATTAGGGGAGGCACAAAGATCTGTAGTTCAGTGTGTACAGTCCTGAATTGTGAATGGGGAGAAAGAATTTTGGTCCTTTATGTCCAAGTAATTTCTTGAGAATTTGTTTGCAATTTTTTTCAATAACTCGCTAAAGTAAAATGCATAAGCAGTCCATGGGATAAAATACCAGGAAAGCTATTGAGTTTCTTTTGGTAAGGTCCCTCATCTCTCTCTTATTGTCTCTGTTTATGACTTCAAGACTGGTTTATCAAACCTATGTATCTACAAGGTACAGTAAGCACCCCTGACTCTCCTTATGGCCCATGGAAAAGACAAATGGGGTCACTTAATCTCATCTTAAAGCTGATATTTAAATGATGAGTGAAATGAAGCAGCTACTCCTCCAGAACTGCAAGGGGAGCCTTTGATGACTAGTCCAGGTGCCTGCATACATCAGGGGCACAGGCCCTCACGGTACTGTGAACAAACACACCTCAGGCCTGTGCTGAGTACTCCAGTTAAGTAGGCCTGACTAAATATTTTACAGGAAAAGCCTGAGTTGAACAACCTTTTATTTCCTTGCTCTGTGGTTTTGTCTGCTGGAATCTGACTAGCAGCCACCAGTATTTATCTGTTCTCCAAATTTGGTAAGACTAGGGAGAATCTCCCTTCCAAAAAAACTCCAAAAAACCCAACAAACCACCAACAAAACCTCAGGAATTGACACATAGAAAGAAGTGGATTGTGCTGTATGTGGGGGAAGGCATTGGAAGGAAATCAAAGGCAAGGTCAGTGCTTAAAAATAGTGTGTACACAGTGCCAAATGGCTGCTTTACCCTTAGCACAGCCACCTAAAAACTGTCCAAAGCTGCAGTTTTGCTCTCAGTGTGCAAGCTGAGTATATCCCAAAGCTCAAATTGCAATCCATGGGACTGCAAATCCACATGGCCAATTGGTAATGCTGAAAGTCAGTTAAATAAATGTCAGTAAATGTGAGCACACTGTAGCTGCCCCTACTTTTAAAGAGAGAACTAGCAAGTAGCTGTACACAGTTGGGCCCTTCATTCTTGCTGGCTTCAGTGGAAGGTGATAGGGAACCTCTTAAATCAGATCTAGAGATGATTTAGTCCTAGAAATAAACTTATTTGAAATGAAAACTTCTAATACAACAAAGATCCTTGCCATGTCTTCCACAGCATGGCTATTCAGAATAGAACATTTTAAAAAGTTATTGTTAAGGTGTTTCTGACCCTCTGAATAACTCTGAAAGACATAGAGACACTTATTTCTTCCCTCCTTCATAATAAGGAATAAGAACCAAATACTCACCTTTTGTACAAACCAGCTGCTAGGAATTGGCATTGTATCTAGCAATAGCAATAAATAGTATGGGCAAAACCACAAGTGTGGTTTCTAACCTTAAGAAAGATGCACAGTTTTGCTTTCACTAAATGTAGGAAACAAGGTGATTCTACAAAATGTGAAACAGATAAGCTCGAAACTCTTCACCCAGATCAATGCCAAGATCAGCACAGTATGGGGAAGATGCAGCTCTGATCATGAAGGAAAGAAGGAGGAAGGAGCTAAAGGTTGTTTTCTGCATGGGTGTACCTCTTCCAGGAGACACCACCTTCTAGTTGTTCTTGGCAGTGACGGCTGCAAATTGCTCAACAATTCTGGTAGATGTACTATGCCTGCCCTGGCATCTGAGTTACTCAGTCTTAGCTTTCTGCTTCCTGATTAATGTTTTCTGGATTATTTAATTTGTGACTCCTGAAGTAAAGAAATTATTAGTAGCTGCATTACCCATAGTGATGCTACCAATGAAGTTTAGAACATTCCTGGTTCAGCTACTGTAAAAATGCTTAGACTTCCTCATCCTAGGATAAAACTAAGCATAAAAAACAAATAATACCAAAAATCTTCTCTATGGCCTTTTCTCTAAACCCAGTGAAATTAACTGCAGGGCTGTGTTTCCCCTTAGAGCAGGAAATCACTTAGCTGACAGTATAATAAAACATTACATAGTTATTAAGTATTTTCCCAGGAATTTTTCAGTACTCATCAGAAAAAAGTATCATAGCTGATATACACTAATTTGCTCTCTTTTATGTGCGTATGTAGTGTAATTTCCATTAAAGTGTGTTGTGGTTTAACCCCAGCTGGCAACTAAGTACCCCACAGCCGCTCGCTGCTCGCTGACTTAGAGTGAGCACTGCACAGCAACAACTAAAACATCAGTGTGTTACCAACATCGTTCTCATCCTAAATCCAAAACAGAACTCTACCAGCTTCTGAGAAAGTTAACTCTATCCCATCCTAACCCAGGGCAAAGTGCCCTTACATTTACAAAAGGGATTCTATAAAAATGACCCAGTGGTCTCCCAACTTCCTTCTTTCAAAGGTTTCAGATCATATTTGCCTACTTTAAACATTATTTTAAAAAATTGATGGTGTTGTTCACTGATCCCACCTTGAATCACATTGTGTTCTTTCTCTGTTGCATTTATAATGAGGATGACTTCATTATTTCACTGACAATGTTATTAATGATGTGCAAGAGGGGATAGAGGCTGGCCCTTCAAGCCTTCCTCCCTTTCTATCCTGCCCTCACAGGAATTGTTGTAATTGTAGTGCTAACAGAGGAAAAAATCTGTATAGTTTAGTCAAATGAGGAGGTATATCTGGATGAGAAAGACAGAGTCTGGTGGGAAGATACCATATACTGAAGCTTTTCTGATCACTGCCATATTTTAAGGCTAATGAGAATTTAGTATACATGTTGAGTGAAAGGATTTAAGCATCTTAAATAACTGCAAAACTAGATTAATTGGTGGTTGTCTTCTGTTTCCTTCCACCTTGGCTCCAGAGAACTTCTGTAGGAGCAACCTGCAACCCTTAATCCCACCCCAGATATTTGTGTGTTGCTGTTGGATGTTACCCAGGATCCATGAGAAGGCTGCTTCACCGCATGTCACAGTTATGTTGCTTCAGCCCCCTCCGCTCCCCCATCAATGCTGGAACCATTTGCCATTGTGTGGCTTCCCCAGAAGTGGTAGGTTTGTCTGCATTCAAACATTTTGCATCTGCAGCTTTGTCAGCTAAAAGCATCAGAAGAGAAGAAAGAAAACACACCACTAATTAAACCATCAGTTCTGGTCAATGTCCTTATAGCAGCAAAAAGCTCTGTTGAGATGTATAACTTCTGTCATGTGGGTAGCTAGTATAAACACTGCTAGCAAACATCTCTCGCCAGTAAGCACCACTTCTCCACTTGTAGAATTTGTTATGAAAGCTATGCCTGAAAACTTTGTAGTATGGAGAAGGTCCTAGCCACAGGGTGTAAGTGCCATGATGTTGAAAGTGAAATTTCAGTTTTTCTAGTATATAGTGGAGTCTGAAACTGCATGAAATGGGGATTAACAGGCAAATGTACACTAGTATCTTCTAACACTTGAAACGGTAGCTTGGCCTTTAAAGCAGATGTTTTGTCAATATCACCTCTGCCTGGAAGGTTCTCATCACCTGCAGAGCCTCCAGACAATGATCCAGTGTGTAGACCAGCAGAATAACTTCCACTGACTCTTTGGGCAGTTTTACCCTCTGGTTTCCTTCCCCAGTTTTGCTGACTGGAGATGGTGTGAGTGCCTCGGCTTTCTTGCAGTGCTCGAGAGTTCCTGTGTATGAACAGAACAAGCATCTGGGAGCAGCAGCAAGGAACCTGAGGCTGATGTGTGAGTGCTGGGTGAGCAGCAGCTCAGTAAAGCCAGCAGTGGGGAGGGGAAGAATTATAGAATAGTTTGTGTTAGAAGGGACCTTTAAAATTCATCTAATCCAATAAATGTAGCTGCATTCTGTTCCATGTGCCCTGTGCCTGTGGGCTACTGTCACCCATCCCTGTAATTTTCCTACTGGTGGTGTTTGGTACAAAAAGTGAAATCTGCAAATCTAGCACAGGGAGTGTTACAGATAATAACATTTACACAGAGAACACTGGGCAGAGCCAAATAGCAGGACAATGGATGTAGTGCCTCCAGTCATCTGTCAGGCAGTGTTGGCCATTCCAGTGGTTTGTGTAAGTGGAAGAGTTCATATCAGAAATATTCCCCTTCAATCCAACCTAGAACATCTAGGCTTTGCTGAAGTCATTAAGTGCAGTTATTTCATTGTGAACTAAATGGCAGTTAGCAGAGTGAAGCCATGCTAGAAACAGGCTGCATGACTGAATTTTTTAAAACCCATGGTGATCTAGACAAACTGGGAGTAAAGTGCAGAAGAATGAAAGCTCCTGTTCACACAGGTTTCACACCTTTACTTGCAGACAAGAGGGAAATGTGTCTTAACACATCTTTATTTTCAGGGAAATGCATATATGGATTGGCTGATCTATTAATTATAATCAAATTGAAGGAAAATGTTACTATAGATTTTAAACCACCCTTAGCATGGCCACTGCTATCACTACTAGTGACTGGAAATTATAGAAAAAAAAGTAAACCTACAATTTTCCCTATGTGTATCTGCTTGATTCAGTTTAGACTATGAAATTACTAGACTTGTCTGGTTCATTTTCCTTCATGGGCAGTGCAATATTCTGGCTTTCATATCCTATAAAAGTAGTGATGCCACAAAATTGCAAGGGAAATGCCTTGTCTCGCAGCATAGATATAATTAAATCCAACTGAAGTATTTTCATTGCCTGAGATGAGGAATCTTAAAAAAAGAGCTAAACCAGGCACTCAGGTAATAACATGAATATAATTTTTAGTACCATATTATCAGACCATTGATGAGAATTTTCAATTGCATTTTAAAATACTTTCTTTAATAAAACATACAATAATTATCATATGGTATAATGCCTATAACCAGCTCTAGCTAACAGGATTGTAATCCTGTTGAGCTGCTGTAATGGCATGAACCACAAAAGTAAAACACAAGTGGTTTATCAATGTCAACAAACTCCCAGATGGAATTACAGTCTCATACGCACCATTTAGCTGTATGCTATTCATTACAACATATGACAAAAATTATACTTCTATTAAAAATGCACAGATGAGAATATGTGTTGGTGAAGAGGGATTGTTTAAAGAGCAGAAGGCATCTTTTGCTGCAAAGCAGTCTCATTTTCCATGCAATGCCTTTTCAGGCATATTTGCAGAATGATGAGGAATTAGGTTCAAGTCCTGAAAGAAATACGGTGCCTTAGGCTCAGTAAAATATTTCTGGTTTTGTCTTTTCATATGCACTTTTCTTGTGCTGTCCACTTTTGGGGAAATTTGGCCACCTTCAGAGAAAGCATTAGCTGGATGGAGCATGGCAATGAGAGTCTCTGAGAAAAAAACCACGAGGTGCTGTCCTTGGAAGTCCTTTGGAGCCCATCAGGACTTTGTAACAGAGTGGAGTCCTTGGATGCTGTAAGGACCATTACAAAATTTCAAAACTGGTCAAAAAGGAAAAATTTCCTTTCAGGAAAGGAAATGAAATCTTGAAATTAGAGAACAAAGTGGAACAAACATTTGGGAGAGGAGATATGAGAAAATAAATGCAATTGAAAAAAAAAAGAAAATTTGGAAATGGAGTGACAACAATGAAATGTACTGAGATGAAATGAGGTGCAGTGAAAAGGAGTGACACTTGCTAAAATTATTCACGTTGAAATCCCAAAATCAGGGAAGAAAGATAAAGAGACAGAAGAAATAGAAGAAATGAAATGACTTTAAAAAAAATAAAGGGCAACTTCTGAAAGGAAGAAAGGTAAACAAAGAGGAGAAGAAATTGAAGACATGAAATGCTAGAAGAAAACACAACATCATACCACCATTCTCTGTGTTTTGTTTTATAACTCATTGTTCTTCCAGTTTTATGTCATATTTATGAATATTTTGATGATTGTGACCCCGGTGGCTTGGGGTTTCTTTTTCTGTGGCTCCAGGCTTCCTGCAGCTCCAGCAGCGCCAGGTCTTCGCTGCTGTCTCTTTCTTGCAGGGCCTGGGAGTGGGGGCAATGAGTGCGGGAACAGCTGCTCCCAGTTCTGCCTTCCCTTTTTGTTTCACTTGTCTTTAAATATGTAATTGCAGAGGCGTTACCAGCTTTTTTTCTGGATTGGTCTAGCAGCACGTCCATCCCCAGAGCCCGACAGGATTGGTCCCGTCGAGCCTGATAGAAGACCTTTCCAGCCTCTCACAAAAAAAACACTCCTTGTGGCTCTGTGCCCTCTTTTTCCCGCCACAGACAAACAAGGAAACAATTTATGCATAGCAAAGACGAAGGTTTAATTCCCTGCTGTGATATCAGAAATAGGGTGATAACACTGTAGGATAGTGCTTTCTGTAGCTCTTGAGTTATTTAATTTCCCCATCCTACGGAACTGAGACACACCTACATGGAGCTGGCTTCTCCACGTGTGCTTTATGCAGGAACAACAATGGTGGAAACAAACAGGATACATGTGAAGGCTGAAGAAGGAAAACATTCCTTTAAATTTCATGCCTCAGCAAGGAGATCCTCGGTACAGATTTCTGTGGCATGCTCAGTGTCGAAGATGTGTGTCTGGGGACATAAATCCTGGCCGCATGGCCCATGTGGCACATGCATATTGTGGTTTAAACCCAGACGACAGCTAGACACCACCCAGCTGCTCTCTCGATCCCCCGCCAGTGGAATGGGGGAGAGTAACAGTGAGAAAACTTGTGGGTTGAGATAAAGACAGTTTAATAAGGGAAAAAAGGAAGAAAATAATAACAGTAACAATTATAAACACGCAAAGCAAGTGATGCACAATGCAATTGCTTACCACTCGCCAATAGATGCCCAGCCAGTTCCTGAGCAGTAGCCCCTGCCCAGCTTTCCCCCCAGTTTATGTACCAAGCATGATTCCATGCGGTATGGAATATCCCTTTGGCCAGTTGAGGTCAGCTGTCCTGTCTGTGTCCCCTCACACCTTCCTGTGCCCCTCCAGCATTCTGGTTAGCAGAGCATAGGAAACTGGAAAGTCCTTGATTTAGTATAAACAGTGCTTAGAAACAAGAAAAATATTAGTGCATTATCAACATTATTCTCATGCTAAATCCAAACCACATCACTGTACCAGCTACTAGGAAAAAATTAACTGTATCACAGCCAAAACCAGGATAATGCACAACCCCAACTGGCCATGAATGTATGTCCACAAATGCAAGGAGCTGCCATCATTGGCCAGGGCAGTTTCTCTATGTTGTTGACAGAGCATCAGTCTCATAATTTACTTTTCTTCTGAGCTGGGCATGCATGGAGGTTTCTTTCAAACATACTGAACCTGCTTAGCAGAGGGAAAGCAGGGAATGCCTTGGGTTGTCACTGATGGGTGGCAGTAGCTGGGTAGCAGCAACTGCATGAAGGACAAGATCCAGTTGCCTATAAACGGACAGGGTGGAAATTAAGTTCATTTGCTAGACAGCAAGAGATTTTAAGGGCAAAGTCTAGGAAATTAGCTTGTGCTGGGCAGAAATATTTTCTTTAGAGTAATCTTGGGTTTTCTTTGTTTTAGTAAAACAGATTTCATCCCAGTGTCTCTTCAGGCCTAGACCCCTGTATCTTTCATGTTTTCCTCATGTACCAATCCAAATTTAAAGCTTTGTTTTCAGAAAAAAAAATTAGAAATGAGAAAGTTTTCCTGTAAGGTTTATATTTTGTATTTTTCATTGTTGCTTGTATTCTGTACTTCCATGAGATGTCAGTAGAAACATATTTCAAGATAGTAGAAATACCACCATAACATGTAATTGTTGAAATATTTCACATTCTGCTTTTATAATAGAAAGAGCCTGCTTTGTACTGACTGTTGTGTCAAATCTGCTTTTTCATAACAAAATGTCTCCTCTTCATTTTCTAATGAAACCATTCCATACCCTTCCATAACAGGCATGCTTATGCTTAACAGGAACAAGCATGAAAATATGAAACCACAAATGAAATTTAAAATGAAATCTCAATTTGCTGAACAACATTACTTGTTTTTCAAGACAAATGCCAGAAAAGCAGAGCATTTTTACAAAACTGATGTTATTAAATTCAGAAACCAATTGGTGGAAAAAAGAACCTTAAAATATTTATTTTGCTATCCTCAACAATTTTCACAGAGGGTCTAAAAGCAAGAAAAAACAGGCATGACACAACCCTCTGACCACTTCCCAAATCTCTTGGTGCTGTTCCTCTCTCTCTGCAATTGGGTGGTGGGAATTCCTGAGTAAGCTAGAAGTAGCAGGTGAGAGGGTTAAATAAGCTCCTTAAACTATTTCCATCCTGCCAATACCGTGTCTTAAAATCCCTGAATTACTCACCAGCATAACTGTTTATTTCATTATTAAAATGAGGCTACAGGGCTCTCCCTTCTCCCACCCACGCATGATGTTCACGGAAGGAGAACTTCTCCCACACGATTACAAGGTCTACTATTAAGTGTGAACTTCATATTTAATTGTAATTGCTAGCAAAATATAATTTAACAGCAAAGTATGCTGAATTTGTAACAAAGTACCCTTTTTATTTGAGCAGGAATATGGATGCTGCCCAAATGTGTCCGCATGGTTCCAATTAAGTTGAGGAATGTTTAATGTAAAACTCAACCTGATGAAAATAACCAAAGTTTCTGACAAACCAATAAATTTGAGTCTAGAAAGCTCTGCATATACAGTACAGTCAGGGAGGGGCAACACCCACTGGGTCATCAATTTTGGTGCAGTCTTCCTGTTCGTTTATGCTAAAATAATACTGTGTAGTTAATTCAATTTCTTCCCAGCTGTAAACATAGAAAGGAATGCTGGATGCAGATCTAGCTGAGGATGGAGGGGGGCCTGAGCTGATTCATTAGCGTCTGTGCAATTTCCAGGCTGAAATGCTGAGAAATTTTAAACCCAGTATTGCTTTCCTTCTTTCCTTCTTTTTTTCCTCCTCCTCCTCCACTTCTTCTTCGATGTATCAAGGGTTTCACCAGTGACTAGACCAGGGTCTGTGGTACCCCATTGTCCCCAAACAGTGCAAGAGAAGAGTGTGCTGGGAAATTACCTGTGCCAGTGGGGCTTTCCTCATCATCCTCTGAACCACTCATCTCTGTTCTGTCTAATCCTCTATTTTTCATTGCAAAATTCATCTTATATACTCATTTCCCTCCTCATGCTCTGTCTTTCTAGTGAAACTCTGACCTCCTCAGCAGTGTTTTCCATGCCTACCAGGTTAATGCCTCTTCCGTGTTCTAAGCCAAGCCATGACATGCTCCTCTGAAATGCATTAAAAATTATCTCAGTTAATATGAATTGCTCTCTAATTCTGCTCAGTGTTTGTGTGCAGACTACTTCTCTGAATTCGTCTGGCATCTTTTCTTGTTCAGGTGTGTTTCTAAAGAATCTTATGCAAAGGGAGTTTTGTTTCTCTAGCCCCTTCCTCCTCCCCACCAACTTTGTAATACAAAAGACAATCTGGCCAATTAATTTGCCCTTTCCTCTCTACCTACTGAGAGATCTGTTTACACTTTAAATGGGGTGGGCCAAGTTGCTCTTGCCCTCCCAAGGCCAAAATAACAGCAGACTTTGAAAGAAGACTTTGTAAGTACCTGTATTTGCTAGAAATATTTAGCTTCTGAGTCTTGTGACCAAAGCAAATCGTTCATTTGAGCGGAATACAATGGACTTTTATTTCCATTATGGGAAATACAATCTCTCAGATCCTGAGAACATCATTTGGTAGCTGAGGCTTGGGGGTCAGTTCAAAGTTATTGCTAGCTGTCTCCTGTTCCTGCTTTCCCTTTTCTGCCTGGTCTCCTGATGAAAGACTGCTTCAGTCAGCATTTAAGTATCCTTTTAAAGGCTAAGAAAGTTATTTTTGCCAATTTTTCTCCTAACTTTACAAATTCAGAATGCTCCCTCTAAGGTAATTTTGAAATACAGTGACAGAAATATGGACTAAATAATCAGCAGCGACTCAGAGGATCTAATATGTATTTAAAACTATCAAGATATATTGTTCTATTTTCCCAGAAGTGTAATAATGAATAACCATAAACCTGGCATGCTTATATTAATCTCTGTAGGATATTACAGTTTGTACTCAAGACCTGAAGTATTTTTTCAGTGACAGCATGAGTTGGTTTGCATCTTTCCCATTTCTTTGTGGAGGGCTGTGAGCCCTCGGCACTCCCTTGGAGGAGAGAAGCCTGAAGGCTATAGACAAGCAACCTTCCTCTAGGTTAGGGCGACTTACCCAGCATGCTTTGTCTCCCTATGGTAATAGCTGGCACCCAAATGGCTTGTTGCTTTCACCTCACCCCCTGCCTTCCCCATGAAAAGCCCCTGTCTCTGCCCTGGCAGTCAGGGGGAATTGTCGCTCTTGGCCTCCCCTTCGCAGAGGCTGTTGCACAATAAAACTACCTCTGTGGAATTGCCAAATGAGTCCCCTCGTCTCTCTGTCCCCGAGTCGGCCTCAGGTGACTTGCAAAGAGCTATTATCAGCAAGGAGCTGGAATCACCACTAAGAGCTGAAATCACAGAGCTGATACTGCTTGCTGCAGTCACCCCCTGCCAGGGAGGCCTGCAATTGCCCCTGGAAGAGTTGTTCCCTGCAGGACGCTCTCTAGAGAGGCCGCGGCGTGCCGGTCCTCGGCATTTCTTCCATGCTAGACAGGTCCATGCATAAGCCATGTGCTATTTTCTTATTGCACAAAGACAACAACTAGAAGATAATGCAGAGGAGAATAAACCACATTTTTATTTTCTACTTTTCAAATACTGTCAACAAATTCTGTTTGCATAAGATACTTCTACACTTTGGAAGATGCTTTTTGTTGATATGGCAGAACTTTAAATTGGTACTTAAGGAATAGTTTAATATTTTTGTGTTTGTCTTTATCTCAGAATATAGACTTGCTCATGACACTGGGCAAAAAGGAGCTTGATAACCAGGAGCAACTTCAAATTTCAACATCTGTGCTTAGACACATCAGTAAAGATACTGAAGGGGAATGGGTGTATTTGGGACTTGTGGGTCTTTAACTTGTGGAACAGGGGCTTTAAATTCCTGTGAGTGTCCTTCATTGTGGGTACCTGATCCAGGTTATGACATTATCATTTATGTGTCTGCAACAAGCACGCAGTGTTTTGGTCTCTTCAGGATTTTCAAATGTCAGGAATATTTGAGCAGGAGAAGCCATATCTTTCTAGAGCTTGTTTTTATGGAATTATGTATTATGAAAAGGGACCCTTAGGAAATAGCGAGTCACCAGTATGCTTATTAAAATGACCTTAAGGTCAGATTCTGCCACTGTTAATCAGAAGAGTTGTACCTTACTCCTTGAGCTTTCCTATTGGATTCCATGGGATTATTTAAGGAATTCAGGTACTACCTGATGGGACCAAAGTGACAGAGAGGCTCGCTCCTAATAAGCAAGCAGCTGTAATGTCTTCATTTTTACCTTCTATTTTAGCTAGGTAAAAATATTTCATATGCAAGTTATTTTCTTTTGAAAATCCCTTCTTCACAGAGATGAAATTTTATGTAGCAATTGTTAACATGTTTTTGATCAATATTTTAATATATTTGTAGTTGTAATGTGAAGTCATCTTTGTTGAGAATATACTTCTAGATTAGAAGCTGCCCAGTTTTTTATTTTCAAAAAATCTGCAATAGAAAGAAAACAATTTTGTTATGAAGTCGCCTTAAAATTCTGCAAGTTTCACAAAGATATTTTCTGGGGTTTGTTTGTATTTCTTTTTTATTTTATTTTTATCAGGCCAAATAGCTTGATTTTAGAAGAACTGGACAGTACTTCGTGGTCTTTCTGAATTGAAAATTAGTGAACAATAATTCAATATTGTAACAGCAATACGAAACAGAATGGAGCCATGTTGTGGCTTAGGAATGGTATTCCCCAATTTAGTGCTCCCACTGATTCTCCCCAAACCATGTGGCCCCTCCTTCCCCTGCAGCAGGATGGAGAGAAGAATTGGAGGCACAAAACCTAAAGATCACTGGCTGAGATAAGAACAATTTACTGGAAACAACCACTAGATAAGAGAACAAACAGTAAGTGCAACAATAGTAATGACAGAGGGTACAAGAAAGAGAAGAATGATTCACAAAGGAAACCCACAACAATACCTGACTGGTCCCTCCATCATGCTATGCCAACTCAGAAGAGAGTCCTTCCTCCATCCCCAAAAAATGACATGAAGTGGTATAGAATAACCTCCAGGTACTGGCCACATCCCCTCCTGCCTACTGCAAAAATTACCCGTGTTCTGGCCAGAACCCGGAGAGACTTCTATACAATTCTGAACATAAATGGGAAACTCACCTATGAACAATGAATTGTACTTCTGCAAAATAAAGTGATGAGAACTTATTTACATGCTTTTATGCACTGGGAGAAAGGAATGTCAGAATTAATTTTTTCTTCTCCTTGCTGGAGAAGAAAACAAATCTGGCTTAGGTTTCACCCTAACAAATAGGTTCTTTTCAACCAGACACAAACCACTTCTTTGGGCATTTGCAAGAACATTCTTAGCTTTGAGTGTTAGTTCAGGTTGTTGGACTTGAACTCAAGGACTCGAGCACTGCAAGAAGGTATTTTACTAATAAAAGCTTTCATTTTTCAAAGTAATAAAGGGTTGTTGTTTGTGGGGCTTTGGGGTTTTTTTGTTGTGTTTTTTGTTGCTTTTTTTAAAATAAGCCAGCAAATTTAAAAATGGTCAGATACAAGGAAATTCTGTGATACGCAGCTTGCAGTGCAGAAGTGTAGCCCTTTCAAAGTATTTCAGAGCCTGGAAAGGATTTCTGCTCTGTGCTAGTCCTGTGCTCACAGGCAAGCTTAACGCTGTTTAGTCTAATGGTGAAATTGTTCACATGAAACACCAAAACTAGATTTTAAAAAGAGCTTAATAATGACTTAACTGCATCGAGGTGTGCACTATGCAAATTTAATTCAAAATAATCAAATGTCACTATTCAAGTCAGAAAATACATGATTTAATGTATTTTCCTGAGTCCTGTTTTCCTGTGTTCTGCTGCTGCAACTACAGTTATTGACATATTTCTTTTTAAATTCTTTGTGATGAAAGCAATCATGATTATAGAAAATAAAACTTAGAACTTAAAATAAATGTGGGTCTCAATGATGTAATAAGAAAAGACAGGACTTTTTACTCCTTTCCTTGTGCCTTCCTCCAAGCTGTGCCTTAAAGTATGAATGTAAATGTCAGTGATTCTTGCAAGTTTCCTGGATATAAGGAATCTGGCGGACTGTTTAGGTAACCAAGAATAATTATTTCTTGTTAAAGAGTAAATATTATTTGTTTTTTCCCTAAGTGTCAAATGGCTCCCTCAAATAGAAGTAGAGACAAAGAAATTTCTTGTTATGTTTTTGAGCATGTTCAATATGAGTCATTAGCAGGCAACTTTAATGCTGAAAATATATCTGGACTCTTTAGACAATGTTTCTGAATAGTTAGTACATTCAAAGAAGGATGAGATTCATATCATGTTATATGTAACAGGAAAAAAGATATAGCTGTTTACATTTGTCAAATCCTGAGGAGGAAAATTCTGCATCATCTATTATTTTTTTTGACAGTACAAAATTGTTTGTGATTGTTTATCTAGAAATGGTTTTGTCCAAAAAAATTTGAACATAGTACTGAAGGCAATATTATTTCCCTAGAAAGTAATTTTGTACAGTAATATCTCAGACTCTTGAGATGTATTTTTTCTCCAATTTTAACTCTTGGTGTTTCCCTTTCTGATCCACTATGTTGTGTATCTTTAATGTAATTTCTTTCTGTTGGAGACATGGCAGAGGTTCTAAATGCTTGTAATTTCTCTTTTCCTCTGAAGTAGCCAGTATTTGAGTTATACTGATTTTATTCTTTATGTTCCTTGCCTACACATGATGATAGCAGTACTACACCTGCAGACTTTGCTTTCCAAACTTATGACAGCATCTGGAGACTGTGGTCACAGGTTGTGGTCCTGAAGCGCCAGTGTGATGCCAACATACACCAAGGTGCAGTGGAGACTTTGCAGACAGAGAATGAAATGGTGAGACAGACACTAATGGGGGGAAATCAGAAAAGCAGGGGAAATATTGGCCCGCTCTCAGGACTTAAAAACTGAGGAAAGGCCCCTCCTGGGGCAAGCATTGAGCAGCAGTTTTCTTGGTTGTCTGAGGGTGTGCTTTCTTTCACTTGGGTCATTGGTGCCGGGCTTTTGAACAAGGGTCCAAAGGATGATTGCTTTGAACCAATAGCAAAAAGCTTTTCCTGGTGTAAGGGGTTAAGCCTCAAGACATCTCCCAGGATGGAGAAATCCCTTGCCTTCCATTTTTTCTAAGTGTATATAATCTTTTTCCTCAGACAGACTGTCCTCCCTGAGTTTCTCTTTTCATAGTTTGTGTTGGCCAGAAACAAGAGGATTCTGTTAAATTTATTTACATTATACTTGTGACTATTATATTTCTTAACACTTTAAAATGTCATAAACATTTCTAGTGCTGAGGGCACATGAACACATAAGCCCACAGTAGCCTACCATCCTGGTGACCTTTGGAGAGAGCTTGGTCACCTTTGGAGAGTGCTTGGGACTGTCTTCTGCTCCCTATCCCCTTGTACCTCCTGCTTTGGTGGCTTCACACTCTCATTTGCTTTTTTAAGTGCTGTGTTATACTTCACCCCCATATTCACCCCTTTTGCTATAAAATCAGCCTGAGGGCTCATGCTGCATCTCCAACGGCCACACAGAGTGCTCAGAGTTGCAATTGCACTGGAAAGAACTACATCTTTTTAAAATACAGAAGAAAATTATTTATTTTGCTTTCTCAGCACCTTTTTTGGACATATTCTAAGCTCTGCCATCTCATTCTACACTATTTTTGATTTTGTGCTTATTATGATTTTTTTAATTGCTAGCCCAATCAGGTGAACATCTTTGGCTTTTTCTATCAGTTTTCCAGACTAGGTAGTGTGTATTGCTTCTTATATCTCTGTCTTGGATTTGTTACTTGTAAATCTGTTTCTATGTTTTTCCTCTTCTCTTTGCTATGGAGTCAAAAATGCATTTGCAGCCTTGTTGTTGTCATCCTTGGTTGTACAATAGTGACTTGAGCCTTCTTCTTATAACAAAATTCTTTTTAAGAAATGCTTCCAGGTTTTATGATTTAATCTTTTCCTCACGATTTTTCTTACAGCATTCCTTACTTGTTAAAACTATTTTTTTCTGATTGATCAACACTATTTATGAAACATAAACTTATTCTGAGACAACTTCCCATTTTTAGTTTGGTAACCAATTTAATTTTATTCACCAGAACACAACTTAAAATTGAGCTTTACACTATTGCTGAACTTTAAGACTGTAGAAAAACTATAAAATAACCCTACTGCTTCACAGAAAAGTTTTGTTACTTAGGAAAGATAGAAAAATTTTGCACATTGGGATTCCAGAACAATTTAGATAGATAATGATTTTCCTTTTTAGGTAGTACTGTCTGTTAGCAGGTGCAATGGTTCTTTCTCTTCACCGATCAAGAGAGTGATGCTTCTGGAGAAGAATTCAAATCCTTAATTCATTAACTTTAAACAGGCTTTGGTGTGGGTTCGGATGAGTCCATATTACAAGGAATGTGTATGAAGTTTGATGAGCACATCATCTGTCACTGAAATCCATTGTTGTGGTCGAATTTCTTCTACCCATTGCTAAAAAAATGAGTACAAGGCTAAAACAATGAGTAATGTTATGCTCATGTCAAATCCCAACTGCAGATATCCTACCTTTGGCTTCTACTCTCCTAATATTTGATACCAATCAAATATGGGTTTTTTTTCAGGATATGATTAGCTGTATAGTATTAAACAATACAGCACTGTGAAGATTATAACTTTAATAAAATAGAAACAGAAGAGGTTATGAATTTGTTTTTCTGTCTGGTAACTGGGTACTTAAATTCAGGAAAGCATTTCTATGGAAAAGCAAGCTTACAGTGTGCTTAATGTCAGTCACAGGTCTGCACCACATTAAGGCACATTTCAAAGAAAAAAGTACACATGGGCATAAGTGTTTTTAAAAATGGGGATTTCAAACATAAATATGAGAAGGGATTTTGCAAGAAATCAGGGAAAGGTCTGTGTTCTGCTCTAGGAGTGTACCCAGGATACGTCCTTGGTGAAGGGCAGTTCCCCAGTTTTCCCAGGATTTTTGCAGTGCAGTCCCATAGATACCACTCAGGCAGCACTGTCATGAGAAAGTCAACTAGGAATATGGCAAGCAAAAGGGAAGAAACATAAAGCAAATAGTTTTCTTACCAGTGAGCTGGGGTATGTTTGACAGAATGTAACAGCTGTTTAGCTAACCTGGGCAGTGAAGCTAGGGATGCAGTCTGTGATACCTTGTTTTCTAACAAGTGTTTTCACCTTTTTTTTTTTTTGTTTCAGTTGAGTTACCATTGAGAAGATTTTGATTGGTTAGTCATCAAACCTATTTACAGTATTCTACTTCTGTAGTTAATTTATGAGTAGCTCTTGGCACACTTCAAACAGCTGTAATGGCAGTGCAGGGTATATGGTGTATTTCTGTTTCATGACTGAATGAGAGGAATGAGATTTCCACTGCAAATATTTTTTGTAGGGCTTCAAAATTTGCTTTTCCTGAGTATTTAAAAATATTTTTAATACTGTTTCCATGAAGATTCCTGTTTCTGTGAACACAAAGTCAACACGGTTGAAATGAAGAGTTTAAAGTTTTAAAGGAAAAATAAAGCGCTTCTTTTTTAGTGCAATCATCCAGCTTGACCTGAAAGTCACTTTAATCCTAGTTCTAAGGTTTCATAGGGAAGTACACAGCCACAGGCACGTTCACACATTACTTGTGTTCATGGAAGCATTAATTGAATTTCCAAAGTCCTGTCTCAGCACGTGCTACATGCAACAGGAAGAATTCTTTAAAAGTCTCTCTCACTGTTGGATCCCTGGTTCTTGTGGCTTCACGTCAAGACTCATGAAGTAGGAAGGGAATACCTAAAGTTCAGGTGGACAAGCAGTTATGGCAATGACACTGTAGTGCAAGAATAATTTCATCAGACTAGAGGAAACAAAGCAGTGTTGGGGCTGACTACAAAATTACAATATTTCAAATTGTGGGAAGAAGAACTATGCAGTGGTTGTCAAATTTCTGAAAGTGGAAACACCTTTCCTATACCATAAATAATGGTAAGAGATAGCCCCTGAACATTTCTGCATGATGTAAAAACAGGACCAACAACTTCGTCTTTGGCATAGGAATATGCAGGAAAACACCACCCTACAGCTCTTTCATTAAAGACAGTTTTTCTAAAATGCCTCTGACACAGATACCCCCACCCAGCTAAACCCAAACTGTGCCTGTGGCAGAGCAGAATGGATATGCTGGATGGAGATCACATTAGATCAACTCTCTGTCATGCTCCTGTCAGTCACTCTGTCCTGAAACCGAAAGAAACCTGCAGCAGAGGAGTCCAGCATTCCAGTGAGCTACACCACTGCCTCCCCTACCTGCTTGCTAGCAGTGGTCAAGATTGCCTTTCTCTTGGGCTAGTTTATTTGGGTCTTGACATCCCTCTGACTCTGTAAGTGATGAACTAAACCAAAAGGATCTAAAGTGCAGGCCCAGCTTGGCTAGGATTCTAGGGATTTTACAGCTGAATTTTTTTGTTTTACTTGTGCAACATTTCCAAGAAATACTTTACTATTTATATATATATATAATATATATATATTTAGCATAGCTGTCTATCAATTTTCATGGCAAAAAAGTATTTGAAAACTGGAGAATAGTAATAGTAGTGTTGTTTTTAAAGGAATCACCCTCACCATTCTAGGCCAAACCCTTTTATTAAAGTTTTATGAAAATCCTCCCTGTTTTTACATTCCATTTGAGTCTATTAGCTTTTCAGGTTTTGATGATCTAGCAGGTATAAGCACTTCTCACATTAAATGCAGTGTTGACAAAGGAAATTCACTAGCAAAGGTTTCATTAACTGGGGATTATACTGAAACCTTTTCCCAGAATTGCGAATAAATGGAGCTCTAATCAAAATTTTGGCTTTAAATTCAAGTGCAACTAATATAATTTTGTGTTTGATTTAAAACTACCTGTGGTTATTTTCTCATTTTTGCAATATTCAACATTATGCCATCTGAACTCTAAAACAGCATTGTTCTTATGGTGGAAAAGCAAAATTAATTCTCGTGTATGAATGAAGCTTGAGTTCAACTTTTGCTTCCAATGAGTGCTGTGGAAAAAGAGCCTATTCCCGCAAAGATGGAGAATTAACAAGTTCCCTCAAATGAGGCTGTAGATTTTGGACACACTGCCAGCCAGGGCTTGTTCCTGGAGTGAAGGTCCTGAGTTGGCACCTCTACCGTGTGTCAGCACAGCTCAGGGGTGAGGACATGCCTTTCCTGTGTTGGTCAGAGTCCATGGTGGGTCACAGCCGTGAGGGTGCCTTTGGTGCCTGCGAGTTTGCAGTTCCCCAAAGCACTCAGACACGCTGGCCTGGGACAGTCCAGCACCATGGCAGGCAACAGGAGTTTTGCCATTGATGTAAGCAGTTTGGCAGTCTGGCTGACCTCAGTATAAAATAATGTAATGCCCTCCCCTGGGTCTCTCTTCCAGCATTGAAGTTATCTGACAAAATCTCCTGTTTCGCTCTCTCCAGGCATATGAAGAGGCTACAGCATCTGCTGGCTTTGTCAATCAAGAAAATCTGCAAATTTACAGGCCCTTTAGGTGGGTGCTGGAGTATTTCTAAGTCTGTTTGTGCACTAGAGTGGCCTTTTTCACTATGTTTTAGGAAGAAAAACTTCCAGTGACTGATTAGGGGATTGAAGGGAGGCATTTGGGGCCTTGTCACTGTGATGCAGACCCTGAAGTCTGCCCAAGGAGGAGAACCATGTTCTGGAAAGGCAACAAGAGCATGATCTAACTCTCCTAAACTGAGTGGGAATCTCTCCAATGATCTAATAGGTTTAGGGTTTATAACACAATCTGTTAAGATGAAGTTTTTGAAACTACCCGAGGGAGCTGAGTATAGTTTTCTACTAAAATCAATAGAAACGGGATATTTAAATTCCTTAGATGTCTTTGAAAGCCTTGCCTCTAAGTAGCATATAAAGAATTGCACCTAATTTACAATTTATAATTAAGATGATGTAAACTCTGGAGTTTGTTTCAAAATGTAGTTCATTTATTTACAGCTCCCTAAGCTAAGCCACTGTTTAGTGTTCTATGAGAAGCAACCAAATATTTTGTAGTAGTCACAAGTGGTGTTTAATCTAAGTTAAGAAGAATATTGTATCTCATGAGGAGAACTGAGACAGAATCATAAATCTGAAGTAGTTTTGGTTTTGTTTTTGAAAAAGAGTTTGAACTCATATCACCCCCAGCCTCCTTAATGGTTTTACATAAACAATGAAGTGCCTCAGGAAAATCACCAGTGGCTCTTCTGTCAACAGAGAGCTTCATTTTCTCTTCCAGATTAGGGTGGTCTGAAGCTATCAGCAGCTGATCTGACAGAGTAAATCTGAAACAAATTGCTGTTGCTATAATCTTTCCTTGACATGAGGTGCTGCAGAGGAGAGAAACCAAGTATTGTTGCATAACTAAATTGGTTTGGCTGGTGGTTCATGAAAGTGTATTGAAAAGTGTTAGGTTCTCTGCAAATCTTGTCTTATCTATCTATCTATCTGTTCCCTATCTATCTATCTATCTGTAAAAATTTGGTTGGGGTCTATTTCTTCACCCCCAGAATAATGTAAGAGAAACCATGTCTCAGTGCCTTCTGATTTTAAGGTTGATCTGCAGGTGTAAAATGAAGTCATCTGAAGATTATGTTTTTGTTTGGGCTTGAGAAACTTTACAAACTTTGTAGGTTTGGTTGGTTGGTTGTTTTTTTTTCCTAGGGCTACTATTTTGATTGAGCTTAAAATATTATTGGAAAATGTTGTTAATCATACTGCAGCTTAGTAGCGTGTTAAAGGTGATACTCAAATGCTTGAAGTGCTGGAAAGGCTGTAGCTAAGGTGGCTGGCAGAGAATCACTAATCTCCTTGGCACTGGTGGAGATTCTCAGTTTGGTAAGCAGGAAGCATCTCTACGTTACTCCCAGATTTCACTGGAGAGTTGTGGTTCAGATGCCGTGGCTGTTTATTGCCATATATAGGACTGGATATTGAAGATTGGCTCCGTCTCAGGACTTCCCTAAACACTGCTGCGTTTCATTTTTCTTTTCTTAAGGAAAGAGTGTTTTTCTCAGTTTGAAGAAAGCATCACTTTGTCCTAATTTTAAGCTGCCAAGAGAAGTGCCACCAAGGCAGGTCCCAGCATCCCAAAGCAGCACCATTCTCTGGCTGGGGCAGAAGAGGGAGTGGTGGGCGGTGTGGTGGATTTCTTCCCTCCCCACAAGAATGCCCTGCAGAGGGTGTCATCCTTGAGGGTGCTTTTCTCCTCATCTTGGTACCTGTCCTCTTCTCTTTCCCCTTTGTGTGCACACTTACCTACATGGCTGACAAACTTGTTGAATTGGTTTGGATTTTTTCATTCTGTTGGAGGAAATGACACCAGTGGGAGAGAAGGTTCCCCTCTTACATCTTGTGTGATATCAAAAGGAGCTTTGTGAATTTGATATTTTTCTCCTAGCAGAATAAAAGAGTTGAAATATGTTAAAACCTAATTGCATCAAAGGATGAAAATTAAAATATCATTACATGAATTCAGGTTGCTGAAAAAAGTGAGGTCCAACTCAGATGCAAGTATGTTTTATATTAAAGCCTAAGCAACCAGTCAGTATCATATTTCCTGAAGTTTGACCCATCATGCAGTAGGTTTCTGCAGGGAGAGAAACATAACCTTCCCTTGCTATGTCTCAGGAAAAGTAAGTAGTATTGTTAAGAAGCTTGTCGTATCACAAGTTCCTAATTAGAGAGGCTTGGAGAGCTGGCAAGTTTACAGACTTCAGTAAACATGCTTCAGTGCCCCAAGGAAGAAAAATGTTGAGAGACATCTGCAAATTCTATACATGCAGACTGTCCTGCATCCTTAGACCACTGAACTGTTGAATGGTATCTCAAGGGGGGCAGAGAAGGTAGCACACGGCTGCATGGACTGAGACCCAGAGCTGCTAGGAGGGTGGCTGAAGGAGCTGCAGCATGGCACTCGGTTCACTCTCCTGCTTCCAGAACGTGGTGAAAAGCAGGAAAATTGTTTATCAGTAGATAAACCTGCTGTGGTGAGAGCAGCCTCACCACACAGTGAGCAGGGCTGGGGCTCCACCAGGAGAGAACGAATGAAATGTGGTCTTTCTGAAGAGACTTTCCCTCTTTTGTCCTCCCTGCTGTATAATGATTATATGTCTGCCTCTACTCCTGGCTTGAGGGTAATCAGCTGGTCACTGGGACATAACAGCAAAGGGAAGGAGAATCCCCTCCATCCTACTCCTTAGTTGGCAGAGGAGTACATGTAAATATGAATTTCCCTCCACCTTGACAAATTCTCCAAATGCTAAACCCCAATGACATTTTGATTGAGATGTCTTTTAATTGCTCCTATTGAAGCTGTTGTGTTCGTAATGCAATAATTACAGAACCTAATGGTGGTGATCATCAGTCAGGTGAAGTCACTAGAGGTCTCCCCTTTCCCAACATTTTGTCCCAACAACTGAGCTTGAAGCTAGGGCTTTGATGGTCACTTTCTTCAATGGCCAATTAATTACTTCATGCAATGAAAATGTCAAGTGCAGCTTGAGGAGAACAGACAGGAAGGACCATAATCCTGGATAATGTGGAGCCTGGTAGAAACAGAGCTAGAACAACTTTCCCATCTCACACACTTTTTAACCAGAAGTGATGAGAGGTGAGGCAGCAGCTGAACCAAGTTATCTGTGCTGTGCAGAGACTAACCTGAGGTGTGCTCTGAGATCTTCTAGTTGGTCAGATCATGCAGAGCAGTCCAGCCAGGATTGGTCATGTTCAGGAGTGAAACTAACCAGATTTAATTTATGAACTGAATGCTGTTTTGACTATAACAAGAGAGTTCAGAAGTTTGACTATTAGTTAGACAAACTATTGCTTTATATTAATTTTATTTTGTTAAAGTACTAGAAAGGGCTACATTTTCAGTTGAAAAACATGACCTGAAACTGAGCTAATCCAGTTAACACCTATTTCACAGAAATGCCACCCACCATGAACTTTACTAAACAAGATCAAGAATCAATTTTTCAGTGCACACATTAACTATAATGACAGGTTCTTAGCAATTTTATTCTCTTTCAGTGATTGCTTAACTTTGATCGCATACTGAATGCCTTGAAAATCTCAGATGTGGCTCAACCATCTGGCATTATATTATACATTTTAAAAGGTGTATTTAAGACCTTCTGTGGCTGGAATAACACTTCTGTGGAGCTAGTGCTCTCATCTGTGTTCCAAATCCATCACATTATTTTCTTATGAGGCCAGAGCTACCATCACTAATTAGGCCTTTTATTTTGTTTTACTAGATTATCTGGTTTTTAACTTTAAGATCTCCTTGGCCAAAAAACAACTTGGATGAAGTTATCTGAGTAAATCCATGCCAGCTCTCAGACAAAACTAGCAGAGTTGATTTAAAATTACCCCCTTTCCAAAATGTCAAAAGCAAAGTTTTCCTTCTTTCCCAAGAGCCATGAACACCAGTCTGAATGCTGAAAACCAGACCTCATCATAGATGTGTTTTGCTATTTCACCAGGTTTTTTTGTATTAGTGTAAAAGGAAAGTGTTACATTATGAATGTTTGATTACATGCAATTTTCAGACTTTGACATTGTATTAAGATGATGTGATCTTGCAGGGAACACAAGGAGAACATGATGTTTAGTTTCCTCCTTTTGTACCTGAGTGAAAAGATAGATATTAATCTGATTAAATGCCTTGCATTCTCATATCCTTACATTTTAGAGAAATATATACATTAATTGGTGTACTCTGCAAAGGAGACAAGTGAAAATACAAATGCTTATAGGAAAATAATGAGTTAGAAAAACACATAGACTGAAGGAAGATAATAGGGTGAAAACAAGTTACTGTACATAATGAGTTACAAGACTTTTTTTTCTATCTTGCATGTTAACAGCAGCAGGTGAAGTTCAACAGGTTTGGGAATTGCATTTGGCTCAGATTGTTCTGACATCCCTGCAATCTCCTTAAAACAATGAAGAAAATCTTTATGTCAGTTTGCTTTTAAAATTTCTTCATCGCTATCTGCTTATGTCTGAATTGATGGTCACCCCATTGTTCCTCCTGGATTTAGAATCTCTCTACCAGAATTTCATTTTATACTTTCACACTACAGGGTATGAAAATTTCTTTGATGAGATATCTCAATAGAATATAAACATTAGAATTTTTATGTCACAGGTGTATATTTGCTGATATTCTCACCACAGGAAGTGTCTGCTGGAGGTCAGTTCCACCCTTCTGGTGGAACATCCATTATACACATGGTGGGGAAGATGGGGCACCCACTGAGCTTGCCTGTTGCCCTGTCTTGGATCTTTTTTGCTTTGGAACTCTTCTGGAGGCAGCAGAGAAGGTGTAGATCTATTTCTGCTCTCTGAGTGTCCTGGTTGTGAGAACCTTTTTTTTCCCAGTGTGTATCTTGGCCTGATATTCCCCACTGATGCTGAGCACTGACTGGATCCTGAGGGTGTTTTGAAATGACAATTTCTACAATATTTGAAAATTCTAGGCATGGATTAACACTGTTAATATTTTTCTTTCGTGATTTTTAACAAGAGCAACAATGCCTGCTTTGCTTTGTACTGTACTTCTTGCTGTTCGAGTGTGTGAGCTTTGCCCAAGGCCACCTACCAAGTAGTCAGCACAAGCCTGAGTTGAGACCCCAACTCAGACTCAAGCAGTGATGGTGCTTGCACTGAAGCCAAGCTTTCTATGTTGTCCATTGAAAAGTGTTTTTGTGCATGCCTGGGACCTTGATCGCAGCCACCAGGAACTCTGTGCTCCAAAATGAGTTCTGAGTATTGGTGCCACCTGTCCTGGAGGGTTGTTGGAGCCTATTGAACCCTTCCCTCAGATTTCGGAAGGAGTAAAATTTTTTGGTCCTGATTTGCTCACTGTAGGAAGCAGTCTAAATCTTCTTCAACCTTTCCTCAAACTCTAGTTTGTGAATTTGCAACTTGTGCATGGCAGAGAAATAATAAATTCTTTGGAAGTTTTTTTCATGTGCAGTATAGCTGAACACTATCATGAACCATAGCTCAACCTCTACATCTCCAAAACAATGGTATAGCTCACATTCCTTTGCAGCAGTGGTTTGGCCTTCAAATTTTGGATGACCTTTGAGATATTATTGAAATCTCCCATTTTTTACTACTGAAACAAAAGGAGAGAAGGCGGGTCTGTGAATACTACCAGCTCTGTGCTGAGATAAAAATACTACTCTGACAATATGCTAACTGTAATTTTTTCCTTCATCAGATGCATGGTATCGGTTTTGTTTTGCTTGAGGAAGCATGGAGTCTTATGCTACATTTTTATAGAAAGAAAATTCTCTTTTTTACAGAATAGGGTATCTCCTAGTAAATAATGCATTTGTCATTCCATCTCAGCATTGCATAATTATCCTCTTAAATAAAAACTGTCTTTTAATGACCTTGTAAATATCCTTAAAAAAAAAAAGTTGTTTTTCAGAATTACATTTGCTTCAGCATCCAAATGTACCTTAGAGAAAGATCATTGTTCTTAAAAAAAATAAAAAGAAAGAAATCAGACCTCTGACAAATAATTCTCTACTATGAAAAAAGCCTCCAAAAGAAAGAGAGAGGTCAGGATGTTGTACTTGCCCCAGTAAGAAAGCTGAAAAAACCAAACAAACCTGCAATTATGGCACAGTTTTCAGCAACAAAGATTCCTTTTATGAAGTACAGGCAAGACTTCTTTTCCTTATAAACCTGTCCAGGTCTGAAGCAGCTCTATTGATCTCAGTAGTTTCCACAGACCTGTATCATTTCTTTGTCTCACGGGAACTACAGGTATTGGACAAATTATTAGTACATGTCAATGCAAAAGGTTAGAAAAGGATTAAATAGTAATGGCTAAATGCGCTCCCATTAACATGTAACTGGTGACTGCAAAAGGATTCACACTGTGAGAAAGATCTGCTTTCATATTGCTGTGGAAGGCCTAGCTTTTAACATATTCAATAATTTTGCTTATCTTGGTTCTTGATTTCAAGGTCTTTGGAGCCCAACAGTCTAGGCCTAAAAAGCTCTTAGAATAAGAGTGTCAGAAAGGGCCCATCTCGCGTAGGGACTTTGAGCTCCCTTTCGGGTGTGGAGGGTGAGCTACCTGGGAGCTGAGGCCACGAGGGACTGAGCCGGCCCTGCTTCTCCATTGAGGGCATGTCCGGCAGAGACTGGTAGCAGGAAGGAGTGATCGTGCCATAAGATACCTCTCCAAATTGCCTCTGAAGCTGATGGGCTCTTTAGATGCAAATCTCAAGGAAAATCCATTTGGAAATATGTATAAGAATTTATGTTTTTGTGTCATAGGTAATTTATGCATTATCTCTAACATTTGTGTAATATGTTTGCAATTTGCTAAGCTAAAAATCTGACAAACATTTTAAACAAGTCATTGGAAGTTCCTTAATATTTTTTTTTTGTTTTGTTTCAATGTTCTATCAGACATCAATAAATAAGCAGAGTAGTTTAAAAATTAAACAAAACCCATACCCATACCTTAAGTACTGCAAAACATAAAATGAAAACTGCATAGCAAATCGTAAACATAAAGCTGTGTCAAATGCAAAGTAAAAACCTGTTTAAAAATGCCTATGTCACAGAAGACTGCAGTGTTTTAGGCAAGGTTCCTTTGCTGTCAATTTTTGCAATTCTAATATTCAAAAGGGTTTATGTTAAGGTTCATTTGATTCTATTTCTTTATAAGCCAAAACATCTACTAAAGATATGTGTGCAAAAACTTTCAATTGGGAAATTTAAATCACCATATCTTGTTGCTTAGACTTTTTGTTATTTTAATACACAGTTAAGAAAACATAACAAGTCTTTGTTTCTAGAGAATATTATATTGCATTGCAGCAGGCATAGTTTCTCCTATTTTGGGAGTAAAATGGCCATGAATATATTTGTTCTTCGAAGCAAAACCTATCAAACATGCTTTCTTTATCCTCTTAAGCACGTGTGGCTGTACATATGGGCTCATACTAAATATTTTGGGGGAACATCCTCAGCTGCTTTGTGTTGCCATAATTCCCTGACATATTTTTGTCAAAAGAAGTGAACTTATTTCACTGAAAGTATTAATCACAACAAAATATTTACATTTTTTATGGAAATGTGACAGCAAAGGGGACATGCCAGCCAGCTACTCTCCTAACTAGTCTTATTAAGCAGCTAGGAAAAAGGAAGCAGGAGTTGTATGAGAACTGAGCTAGTAGTGGCACTGATTGCTAAATTTGATGCACTAAATACAAGAATTGTTTTTTAATTTTTTGTGTCGTGTTGTCCCAGCACCCGGCAATATTGGAGCTGATGGATATTTTTTCCACTGACTTTTATATTAGAGGATACAAATGTACTTACAAAAGTAATTCACAAAAGAAATTTGAAGCACTGTGGTCAGGCTTGTTATCCTGACTTGTGTTGCAGTCTCAACTTCATACTTTTACATTTCTAACACAGATTTTGACAATAAAGGGGGGAGAAATATTTAATGTGGTTTGGGAGAACCATTAAATGTGGAATTATGGGACTGGCATCCACTGATTGAAGATAGTTTGGAAAGCAGAATAAGGAGAAATCACACTTCAGTAAAATATCACTAAGGAAAGGGGCTCCTAGGTAAGACAAGCTCAGCAAGACTAAACTAGAAAATATAATGAAGCTAATGACCTGCATTTGTTAGCTTCTATCTGGAAAATTTGGGGGCCTATTTTCCTGTTCTTAGCTTTATTATGGTTTTGTTGCTTTTTTTCCATGCAAAGAACATTCTAAAAAGTCTAGAAAGAGGCAAATGCATCATTATGGAAACAGTCTAATGGAAGAAGATTATCACAGATGGACATGCAGTGTTCTTTATCTTCTACTCTTTTTTCCCCCCTTCCTTTTTCTTCTTCAGATGAAGAATTGTAATGGAGACATTGCCTGACCAGCATGGAAATGGGTAGACTTGCGATTCATGAATAAAATCCTTCATCTTTAAATCGGGTTATTATGCACTAAGTCCAAGATTTAGTCACCGAATAATCAGACTTCAGTCTTCACCAACGCACACCATTTCATGCTCATGGCAGAACAGTCTAAGAGCCTTGCTTCAGCGAAGAGAGAGAAAACTGAACTCATAGCTGCCTTTGCAGCTAAAAATACTGTGCTGCCACATGACAGTTTTTGGCAAAGGGCTGAAACATTTTCATTTTGCAAGGCAAGCTGGTGGCACTGTATTTGTATGGCTCAAAACCACTTTGCAGAGACCACCCTCTTTTTCTCTCCACAGACTCCCTCTCCTCACCAGCCTTTTCCAAGGAATCTGGATTTCTTCCCCAGAGGGTCTTCTAGAGGCACAACTAGCCCTTCCCATAAGGAAAAGCTAGCTGAAATTTTCCTCAAAGGGTGGCTTCCAATGGAGGAAACCTTTCCAAGAACAGTAAACACACCAAGTTCTTGCCCATCGCATCAAGAATCCTGTTTCACAAAACACTGTGACAGTAAGGCTGATTTCAGAGTATCACACATGATTGCACAACACAACACAGTGCAAAGACGTGAAACAACTAAACAACAAAATGCTGGCTCTGAATCAAACATGTAAAGCACTTATTTTCAGCTCCACCATCTGCTATCGGTTTGCACAGTGTCTTTCCCAGCTGAAAACACAAGGCAGATTGGCACAAAAGGAGAATTCCTCTGGCTGGTCACATATTGCAAGATACACATTTTTTTCCTCTTGTGACTAGCCTATGTCTCTCTTTATTTTTTTTTTTTTCATAATGAAATAGGCTAGTTTGTTCAAGTAAATCATGATAAGCTAAAAACAAACCCTCTAGGAAAAATATTCTTTAGTATCCTACCAGGAAAATAATGGTATTGTACTCTCTCCTTCAAAACAGGTATGCAAAAATCACCAACTGAATTACATAGATTGGCTGAAACTTTTCTACTGAAAGTTTTTCAGTGGTGACTCTTTTTCAATTGCTGGATAATAATCTCTAAGATCATTAACTCTAATGCCATTAACTGATAAACAGTGAAATGTCAGAATAAGGAATTCTTGTATTTAGGAAATAACTATGAAAAAATAATCACTTTGGGGTATTTAATGTGGCAAACAGCAAAGGAAAACCAAGCAAACTAAATAACCTCTATGTTCTTCTGTGGAGGCAATGTGCCCCCAAACCATTTGCTAGTTGAGGTTCATATCAATCTTTAGAATAAACTGATTATTCCTGTACAGCCCGGATTTGGAGAAAGGGAACTGATCTGAAATTCTTTCCTTTTTAATAAAGATAAAAACCACTTGGACATTTGCTGCTTTCTTCCCTAAATAAGATGTTTCTGAGTTAAAATCCTGTCTCTTTTGATTTCACTGGGGCCATGATTTCACCCCAGCAATTATTCTAAAAGCATTACTCATTTAATAAGCATACCACACTAATTCTCTGCTGTTTCCGTATGAGCATCTTCCAATGCCAATGTAAACCCACTGCACAAAGCTACATTAAATCAATATTTATGGTTGAGATCTCAACACAAAAGTCAGGAAACTCAGAGTTATGATTCCCCCAGCCAACCATAACCAGAGGTAGCTTTAGTGTTTTGCATTACTATGTCTATACTCCACGATATATGTCCAAATACTGTGACTGAGTTAAGGCTGCTGTGGGAACTATAGCTTTGGATTTCAGTATATTTTTGCATTTCAGTTCTCAACCCAGGTTATGAACAACTGTGAAAATTATGGTTGCAGCAGAGGTTAGTGTCTCCAGTTTGCTGTTCTTGGTTACTGCTGAGGCTGCCATGGGAGAATGGTAACTCTCCCTGTGGTGTGGATGATGGGAAGCCTGAAGGTCTCTGACAAACAAAATACTTTGGCTGCACTCATAAAGTATATCAGAATTAGCTTCTCTACAAGCTTTGTATCATTCAACAGATACTCTGGACTCTGCAAGGGAGCTAATAGGATTTGGCAGAGATTACTTAACATGATTCTAATGCTAATATCCAATTAACGTGGTCAGAGACTGGGAATAATAAGCTGCTTTTCTGTACATTTTATGCTGTGTTAGGAAAATGCTGTATCGTCACTTCAAGGGAAATGGGACAGTTTTCACCAAGTGTCCTCAGCAGCAAACAGCCTGAAATGTGAAAAAGGGAAAGTTTGTGCGGCAGGCAGCCCTAACCAAAATTACTCACAGTGGTGTGAGATACTCTGCCCTGTGCAACAAAACCTCTCTAGCTCACATCTGCTGCTGTTCTAGGGCAACTTTCCCTGTAACCTACTGCATAGTTAGTGTGCAGTTTATTTAAATAATTCCTTTAGACATAAATATTCTGCAGTAAGGACTAAAAATATATTTAATAGGATGACAATAATTGGAATTTGATGGAGAAGTTTACAGTAAATTGCAGGTAATTTTAATAATATTTCTCAAGGATCATGGAATTGAGCTCCGAGTTTACAAAGCTAGCTGACTCAGGAGTGGGTCTTGGCTTGAATGCCAAAGAGGAGTAGCAGAGGCCAGAAGCCCTCTCCCCTCAGACTGTGCCAGTAGTGAGCTGGAACTCTGCTAGTCCAGACACACAGAGAACCAGATAGCTGAAGGCTGCTGGCATTTGTCTATCACAAACCCCGGAGGAAAAGAAATTATTTAGGCACGTATTTCCTCTGGTGAGAAGTCCACAAACAGAACCACACTAGGCTGTATTTCTTGGGGTGTTGTACCCTCATGTACATTTGGACTGTGATCTACGTTTGGACTGTGATTATTATTGTAATTCTTAGTGAACACAGCCACTTTTCTAAGGCAAGTTATAATCTTGTCTGTTGGGAAACATCCAACCAAAGCACAGCATGATATGTGGAAAGAGAACTGCGTGCCTACTAGCAGCCACTCCAAATCATCACCTTTGTTTGCTTTCAGATGTTATCAGCATCCAACTGCAAAGATGAATGAAGTGATACATCTGGCTCACTGACCAAAACATGAGGAGTGTTTTCCCGTGCTCTTAACAGATGCCAGCAGCATACTGCCGAACTGGCCCTTCCATAACCTAATCCTTTCGAACATGGCTGCTGATATGTTCATACCTCATGCTTATATGTCTTGGCTTTTCATTTTATGTATTGAATTGTTTGGATAAGGTCAATATATACAGCAACAACGTTCCCTCTGACTACACAAGCCCAGCTGCTCCTGCCCCATATTTCAACCAGCTTCCCACTCCGTCTGAATATAGCAATGATATAATTGGATTGCACAGGAGCGAAACTGATCATTTTGAGGCAGACAGAAGAAATAATTTGCTTTGTGAACATATATTTCTTCAGTGTATTTTGCAGCAATTCTAAATAGGTCTCAGGCCAAGTCTCTTCACAGAGGGCTTTTGCACAACCAGAAAAGCAGTACATTACTGCAGACGAGTTGTTGTTCCCCTGTACACCTTAGTGCAGTGTGTGTGTGGTGCAATGTCTCAATGAGCATGCATGGGGACAAATCTTCTGTTTGCATGTAGTCAATAGCTTGGAAAAAACCCACAACCAAGCAAAGCTTATCAAAAACCTGGAGAAACAAAAAAAAAAACCAAAACCCAAAGCAAGTTATTTTTGGCTCTGTATAAGTAACATTTCAATTGTTTAAAAAAATTTTTTGGAAAGAGGTTGAAATGTAAACATATGGACACTACAGTATTTTGCAAAAGGTCTGCCTGTGCTCTGCTGAACTGCTGGATAAGCTGTGAAACAGTCATTTTATACTTTTAAGAATAATGAAAATTAATGAAAATTGCCTACCAAGGTATAAATTAATTCAGGGGTACAGTATAGTTCTTACAAACTGTTCCTTACTGGTTCAGTAGTATGCTAGTTTGCAAAGCCAAAATTCTAGTATGTATCACAGAACTTTTAAAGCAAGTTGGAATTAGGTGTAAATACACTTTTCAGTGTTAGTTCTGTTACTGAAAAGAGATGGTTTTTGTTGCTATGGGAGCATGCTATTGGGCTTTGGGGTAAAACTGAATTATCTAGCACACTGCTTATTTAGATTACAGTTTTTAAGTCATTTCCTACAGATCCTTTGAACTCTGGATATCTCCTGATAATAGTTTATGTGAACCACTGATTTTGGTTTTGGATTTTTAAGAAACAGGCACTGGTTTTGGTCATATCTGTCATGAAGTGGGGTTCTGTAAAGGGGACTAAAATCAAGAGTGGCCCTTAGAAAGGCATGATCAGCTAGTACATAAAGCTTAGCTTGATGTAACCAAAAGCAAGATGCAGGTCTCTGCCCCATCATTTTCCATGATTTTCATTTATGCGTATGGAATGTTTTGCATACTGTGACCTCTCAATTAACATTATTTATATCTCAGTAAACTACCATGCTACTTTTCCAGATGTCCTAATCCTTTATGTAAATGCACTTATTAAATCCAGCCACTAGGCTTAGTGAAACCTGCCAAATCCACTGTGTCTGGACTCAGACACTTCATAGACTAAGCTTTATTTGCATAAACTTGTTCTGTAAGTGTAATCTTACTTATCATCTGAAGAGTTAAAGTTTCACTAATGTAAATCCTTGACAAATCAAGCACAGATGTAACTGTTTGCCCCCAGGCTCAGCCTGTCGATTCACTGCTACCCTTGTATCTTTTCCTTGCTCCTTCCTCCAACCCCTCCACCATCCTCCCCACCCTGCAAGTGGGTTTTTTTTGAGTACTAGTGGTCGTTTAGAACTGTTTATGTAGATACATTGCAGGTACTAAACAGGACACAGGAAATTAGCCATTTGGGCCTTTCCCTTTAGATGAAACTATCTCACAAAATAGTGTTAGCCTGTAATTCTGGGTGTCTGTTTGTACCACCTGGAAAAATTTGCTCTGCCAACCCCCAGATGCCAGAGAGATTGTTGCAGTTTGCCAGGTGATGTTCCAGATAAGGAGCTAAGCTCAATAAATGCTTAATGTAAGCTGGCAAATTCCACAAAGCAGCCAAGGAAAATTCAATCAGACAGCAGCAGGGACATGGTGGTGGTGGTGGGGTAACTCCCAAAAAACACCAGAAGGAAGTAGATGATGGGGTGAGGAAATGACTCTTCATATTCCATTGTCTGTGAGAAATGAAAGTTCCCTTCCAGTCATAAAAACAGTAGATTTAGAACCAAAATAAAATCTGCCAGCCCTCAAACCTTTTATGAAAAGGAGGAAAATGTTACTTTTGAATTCAGAGGGTGTTGGCATACACTGGGTTTGTTTCTGATTACTTTAAGTTCTAAATATGTTTCCTTTGCTGGTACCCAGTTGCTATTTATTTGGCTTTAGTCTTTGATCTCACTTATGCTGGCACATCATAAAAAACATATTCCTGTTTGAATTCTATATTATGCAGTTAGTCTTTGCTCGTTATGTTTGCCTGGCTGGTTGTACATATAGAATAAGACTCTCTTTGTTTTTGATAGACTCCAGGTGTTTATCACTCTAACTTACTAATGGATTTGACCACAGAATATGCATGCAAGAAACAAACTGAAAAACTAATGGCAAAATTACTGGTTTGATAATTCAATGGCCTCCTATACCGTAACCACATGAACCACACACATGCACGCATGCATGCACACAAGGTGTGTTTTGCAAAAGCAAGGATCTTTTGCTTATTTGGTTTTCTTGAGGTGAACTTTTTGTTCTGGAAATTAAGTTTTGTTTCAGATTTACTTGCCACTCTGAGATTTCTTTGAAAGCTTTTTGGATTTAGGCCCTGCTTATTCAATTTCACATGATAGTGCATTTGAGGAATGTCTTGTGTCCAGCTGAGGTGCTGCAGTTCCTACAACTTTCCTACTCCTCCCTTGCAATTCCAAGGAAAGGGAGCATTCCTATCAGCCTGTCAGGCACTGACAGCTCCAGATAACATGTTTAATCTGCATTTCAATAGCTTGGGAACTGCCAATATTAACTTAGTATCTCAGGTGAGGAGCCAAAGCTTTCTATCAATTATTAACTGCACTGCTTTACAGTAGCCAAAGATGATCTTTTTTTTTTCCCCCCCCCCATTTCTGGTTAATCCAAACTTTTGTAGAGGGAAATTATAAAAATTTCACTTTAAAAAAAAATCCTTATTCCTGTACATATCACCAAATGATAATTACCTGTTTAAGTGCAAAACTCTGTAAAGGAACTTGGCTTTAACACTTACCTGAGGTCTGTAACAACTGCTGCAAAATACACTGCAATGAAAACTGATTTGAATTTCTCCTTCAAAAAGGTTGCACACAAATCATGTCCCTTTAGTGCTCAGAATCTTTCCTCTTGTATCCATTATTTCATTATTTGAAATTTTAAAAGTAAATCTCAGATTAGCTCATTGATTAAGCTTAATGAGTGAGTCCCTTAAGACATGGAGAATTTATCTTGCTTTCACTTAAACACAGTTTAAAAAAATGAAGCTGCATAGATATATTCTGTATGTGCCTATATACACAGGTGAAATCACATACACATGAACCTTGTTTTAGTTAGAATTACAGGTAGAGCATATCAATGGGAAGTGATTTCACCGTGTTATCAGAGGTAACCCAAGCATTCCTCACAACTGAATTTTCATATTTTGTTATTTTGTTTGTTGATTTCCATACTTTAAAAAATAGGGGTGCCTTTTCAGTCTAAATGTGATGCCGTAGTTACCAGTTTCATTAAAAAAATTAAACTTTTAATTCCAGTATATACCTAAGTATTTTGAATTTTGCAGTGAGCTTAACATAGTTTTCTAAGAACCATAGCAGTGCTGAAGTTTAAAAGCATACAGAGAATAGTCTGAGGACAGATTTAATCACACTGAGCTTCAAATTTACCCCATTTACACCTGCTAAATATGAAACACTGATGTTTTGTTGATTTTATCTTTGGCTGCAGGAGAGGCTTCTCTCAGAGGTCAAACATGCTGCTGTGTTGGTTACTTGCTCTGTCGCCATGCTAATGCAGGGGTTTAGCTAACATCCATGGGCTTGTCAAGCTTTTTCCACTGGGAGAATAAACTGATGCGGCAATTCAGCATATTAACAAGGAATGCATGCAAGCACTGTTTTGAGGAGTGCAAAGAAAATAGATGGCAACAGTTTTCTTGCAAATAGTTTGTAGGACTGTCTTTCCACTGGATCCCAATATTTGACTGTCACAAATGCTTTTCTGCCTCCCAAAACAGCCATTTTGCTGAAAAATAGACTCCTGGTTCCCAAATTATGATTTGATTCCAAGTCTGAGCCCAAGTTTGAGTCCAAGTCCCAGGCCCTTCCTGGAGTATTGCTTTGGATTTGGATAGGTCCTGGTGATCTTGTCTTGAACAGTGATTGTCATTATTTCCAGCAACTCCTATAGAAAATGAGTTTAATTCCTTGGACATGAAAGAAGTCAGAAGACCCTCTGGCTCTTCTGCTGTCTGTAGATCAAGTACACCTGAAGGCAGCTATTGTCATTTGCAAAGGAATGGAAAAGGGAGGGGCAAGAACCAGGGCAGTGAAGGAAAAGGCAATGAGGAGATATAGCAGCTTGAAGGAACGGAGTGGTGACAACAGCTCTTAGGTCCATGGGATCCAAAACCAAATAATGCATGGAAGAAGACAGAGCTATGAGGCATAAAAGGAAAATAAAATGGAGGACTTACCTGTCTGGTTTTACATTGTTTTAAAATACTTTTTTTTGTTGCTCTTGGGAAGGTAAAGTTCTACCCAGAAATGAAAAAGCAACAATAGCAGTTGCTTTTATGCAATGTACTGCAGAGCACTATCAATTCCTGCTTATGTTCCTTCCTACCATGACAGTTTAATTTAAAGGGGAAAATCTAATTTCCTGTGACGATTATATATCCAGTTAATTCCAAACTCTCATGTAACAGTTAAAATTCCTGTCAATTAATAGAGGAAGCACAGCTCTACTGGTATAGCTTAGACACATTCTCACTGAATCTCTGAATAATTTATGTTGGGGGGGACCTCCAGAGATCGCCTGGTCCAGATCCCCATCTTAAAGCAAGGCCAGTTTAAGTTGTGTTGCTTAGAACTTTATCCAGCCAAGCTTTGGTATCTCCAGAATCAGAAATTCCACACCTTCTCTGGGCTCCAGTTTCAGTGTTTAATCACCCTTATGGCAAAACTGTTTTCCTAGTATCTAATCAGATTTTTTTTCATATTATAACAAGTGCTGTTTGTCCCCTGCCTTACTGATGAGCCCTTCATGGGGATAGCCTGGCTCTGTCCTCTCTATACCCTTCCATTAGGCAGCTGAAGCCAGCAGTAAATCCCTATGGCAATCTTCAGGCTGAACAAGCCCAGCTCCCTGCATTTCCTCCCACTCCAGGGACTCCAGCCCTGGCCATCCCGCCAGCTCTTCACTGGCCTTACTGTAGTATGTCACTGTCTTTCTTGTACATGGGAGCCCAGGGCTGAACACAGGACTTCATTGTAGGCTATAATGGTGTGAATTTTTCGGTGGAAGTACTATTGCTGATATTTAAATTTCCTTGTTCAGAGATCAGGCATGAACAGTCTGTTGTGTCCCTACAGAGGACATAATACATTACACTGTGCATCAGTTTCCCCAGGAAGGAAACACAGGGCTTATAGGTTTTATGGATTTGTGGATCATTCCTGTAGGTATATCATCTGCTGGTGTTTAACCTGGACAGTTCTTCCTCACATCAGGGTGGGGCAGCAATGAGGTCAGTCTCTGCTAACCAGGGATCTGCACACCTTGTCCTCTCAAATTATAAAACAAATCCCCCCAAAATTCTGAAGTTTAAGCCAGGCTTCAGAATTTTTTTTTTTTTTTGAGGAGGAGCATCGTAAGTGACAAAGAAACCTCAGTAAAGTAAATAACTTCCCCTTCATTTAACAGCCCAGAACAAGTATCTTGTTCCTATACAAACAGTGTTGTCTGGGAAAATCACCAAAATGTGTCTCCCAAGCTCATTATCATTAGCATCACAGCTGTACTTAAAGGGTATCATCAACTGAGTGGGATAGGAAGATAATAATTCATTGCATTAATTGGTGCCAAATTTTATCAGCCTATCTAAAATGCCCTATCCAAAGAGATCTTATCCAATACTATAGGTTCAATTTACTGAAAAAGTGCTATTTATTTGCCAAATATACATCTGATTTTTGAAACTCTAGTTGAACTGCAGATGCAAATGAATTCCTGGTATCCTATTGCTGCTGAAAATTTTGAATACCTGTGACTAAATTTTCCTTATGGGTATGCATTTTATAAATATCAATGTGAATGGCTTTTGAAAATGCACTAAGTCTCATTAAGGTAGGCATTAGCTAGTTTGTTAAAGACTTAATAGGTATTTCCCTGTACCAATTCGAATTTTTAAGTTCTTCCTTAGTTGCTTTTTTCTCTTTACTATGAGGGTGCTGAGTCATTGGAACAGGTTGCCCAAAGAAGTGGTGGTTCCCCATTACTGGAGGTGTTCAAGGCCAGGCTTGGAGGGCTTTGAACAACCTGGTATAGTGGAAGGTGACCCTACCCATGTCAGGGAAGTTGGAACTAGATGGTCTTTAGGCCCTTTCCAGCCCAAACCATTCTATGACTCTTTAGTGCAGATAAGAGAAAGCATAAGCTCTAAGTATTACTGCAACAACTATTTAAATGAAGAAAAAGCCTGCTGCTTAGTTTGAAACGAAGAAAGAAATGCTGTATATATCCAGTTTTACATATAGCAGGCATCATTTACAAGGGAGTATTAACTGGTAGCTGTCACATATACTTAGTTACTTCTCTAAAGCTGTGTGACCCTGGTTAATGGCTGTGGTTACACTGTTAAGTGGTATGTGCCCTGTGTGATCTGATATGCACCGGGGTTTCCAACAGTGTCAGGTGCTTATCATTGTGCTTATCATTCTTGCTCATCCTGTCATTTGGAGAGGTGGTTATGGAGAACCTGGAGGCAAATTAGAAAAGAACAGATTAACACTTACAACAGTGATGCAATCGAGGTGAATGATTTACATCTCCTGAAGGAGTAGAACCCACCCAACTCACTCTGCAGCACTGATAGAAAAATGTATTTTAGTTGTGAACTTCAAGACAAAAGAAATTTTTTGATAGTCTTTTCAAGAGCAAAGTCTCAGGAGCACAAGAAGTCTCAGGAGCTCAAGACTTTATCAAAAGCCATATAATCAAGCATGTATTGTTGCTTTTTAAATTCCAGTAGTTATGCAGCTTTGCCCCTTGCCTAACTTCAGAGTCAATTTTTCAGGTGTTGTTGAAGAAGAGACTTCAGAGAAGGAAGTCCTTATGATAAAATTTTAGCTGCAAGACCTCACAGAGTAGAAATCCCAACCTTTGGATAAAAGCATGGCCTTTATAAACTCTGGTGGTGCATTTTGGCTAAACACTGACTTTTGGGTACCCTTTGGTTTTAACTTGTGACTTTAGGAATGCACCCCTTGTACCCTCACTGCTGGCGGGTAGCTCAGGATCTGAACCTGGATTGACAATAGGCAGACTGTGCTCACATCTCATGGAAAGATCACCCACAGTTTGGTTTAATGTTTACTGTTTCTATAATTAGCCTTTACACTTCAAAGCATTTCTAAGATTGATAATTAAGTGGACACGTGAAAACATGAACAACTCAGTTCTTGGGCTGAAAATGGCATCTTGGTATGGATGGCAATTGCTACATGCAAACCTGAAATACCTCAAAAAGCATAAAAGCCAAGGGAATAGTTTTCATGAGTGCAACTAGTGGACTGACTGCTGTTCTGGCATGCTGAGCTAGGCAAAAGAGTGTGAAGTCCTTATTTCACAGTACTAGAAGCTTGTGTGGTCATGGAAAGTAAACAGCAGAAAACCAAGATATTTTTAAGGAGGGCAGGAAGCTCATTAGTTAGTTGTGAGCCTAACCCTGGTGACCCAGACTGCCTATCCACAGCCTCGTGGCTGTCAGTTCTGTCTGTCTCACCCCTTCCCAGCAGAAACTGCTATCGGCTGCAGCATGAAAACACACTTGGAATCGCTGTCCTTCCCCTCTGCCCACTGCTCCACTTATGGCAAATCAAAAGAGTGCTCAAGAGAGCTCTGGGGTCTCTAGTCTCAGGAGACCCTACCCCCAAGGGTGGCCCTTGGGACTGGTGGGAGTCCCATCCTGCCAGGTACTCCAGCGTCAAGCCCATTTCAGCCTTCTGTAGGTTGTCCTCTGGAAAAAAAGCATGCTGCTGCTGTACTGGCTGTCAAATATCTGCAAAGTATCCTGGCCTCTCCTGTAGGGTCTTCTGAGCAGCAAGGGGGGAGCAGTGAGAGGATGTTTATTTTGAAAAGAGAAGGGGAAGCAATATTTTGCTGTAAGCATATCTGAGAGTGGGGAGACTAGTAAAGCATGCAGGTTGTATTTCTCAGGGTTGAATAGTAACAACACAGCAGTGGAAACAAAGCATTCTTTAAGGAAATAAAGAGAGAAGTAAAACTGAAAGAGTCCTTAGTGTACCATTTTGATTTTATGAGGCATTTCCTCTTGCTGATCAATATGGATGGCTTAACTTTTCTGCACATTGTTGTTAAAAATGACTAGGGTACAACTACAAATAGATGTCTGTTCTCCTGTCTGCAAATTCTAAACACAAAAATGCAAAATTTAGCATCGGGTTCAGTGTCACATCCCCTGTGAAGCCAATGGAAATGGTATAGTTTACATGGACATAAAATGCTACCCACAGTCTGGATTGCTAAACCACTAGGGTAAGCAGTGAGAAAACTTATTTGTAGACACTTCAATGACATCTAGAATGGCTTTTTCGTGGCTGCATTTCCAAGCATCTTCATTTGCTTACTGTGCATTTTTCTGCAAATGTAAGTTGTAGTTGCACAAATCTTTTGGAAGGTCAATTCTAGCAGAGTTGTAAACCTATTTCTTTTGCATAGCAGGATATATTTGTCAACTAAATGAAAATATTTCATGGAAAAAAAGATTAAGAATGGTTAAGTCACCTAATCCAAGAACTGGGGCAGCACAGTGGAACTGGAGTGACCCGTTGTTCTCCTGAAACCACAAGTTCATGATCATTGAATAAACCTTTGGCCATGTGCCAAGGATAAATCTTATTAACTTTGTTGGCCAAGTTGTTCAATATCAATCACCCAATATGCTTGAAAATAGTAGCATTTGGTCTACACAAAATCAGGATTAATTTGAGAGGTAGTTTGGCTCCAGAGAATTATCACAGAATATTCTGAGTTGGAAGGGACCCACAAGGACCACTGAGTCTAATTTCTGAGCGAATGGCCCATATAGGACATTTAACCCACAACCTTGGCATTATTAGCACCATGCCCTTACCAACTGAGCTAATCTTAGAGCTGCCAGGCAAGATCATCTAAAACTATTCTGTCTTCAACACCCATATCAGTGCATCAACTTGCAAGTGTCACCCTTAATATTCTTTTTGATGAGAATAGAATCTGTTCTTTGTGTATCTTCTTTTAAAGCATATTTTTAGCCCTTCTGTTGTTTATACAGCTCCTTTCCTAAATTGCTTAGGAGAGGCAGATCTTAAGATGAAGTGCAGGGGCTGCTTCAGTGCTGCCTCAGAGGATTTTGCAACCAAGAGGATCTTGGAGGGCCAAGCTGCCAGGATGGGCTCTTTCTACCTCTTTTAGGCTCTAGTGGGTCTATGCAGATACTGCAGAGGAAAAAGCCCATGAGCATTGCATGCTTGGAGGCCTCCCCAGGCAGACTTCCCTACTTTTTGAACAGGCCCCAGTTAAGGACCAGCCATTCAGATATTCTCCAGCTTAGGGAAAAATACCTTTTAAACTTAAAATTGATTTTAAAATATGAACATGTGTTCAGAAGGCCAAGGGAGCGGAGGCAAGACTGGGCTAACACAAGCTGGAAATATCAAACAAAGTGTGCATTAGACTGCTCTGTTGGATCACTTGGCTATTTAATCCCCAGTTATGGGGCAAGAAATCCCTACACAACATGCAGAAGGATTTGACAGGAAGTGAGACGGGAGAAAATGAATTGTTGTGTCTTGTGATATGCTGCATGCAAAAGTGAGCCAGGGGTGAAAGGGTATGATGACAAAGCTGTTGGCAATTTAAATCTTGGCTGAGGCATAAAATAAATACATTATTCCTGATGGTGAAATTGGATGGTGCTGTCATGGATTCATTTTGTCTTCCTGGTGTTTTTCTAGCCCCTTCTCTTTCATCTGACCTATGGCATTCATATCTGCACACCAGTGTGTCAAAATATTCTTTGAACGTGTCAGCTTTGAGTGCACTTTAATTGCAACCCAGGCTGCATGAGTTTTATCTGAACTCCATATCCAGATACCACTAAAATCTATGCATTTTGGAGGGCTGTACCAGACCTTCTAAAGATGGCCTTGACTGGGGCAACTCTGCTTTAGGGCACAGTACCACTCTTGCCCAAGCTTTTACACCGCTTTTCAATGTGCAGGGCTGACCATTGTTGCCAGAAGGGTGGTACAGGATTTTCATACAGCTAGAAACAGGGTCCTTAAACTTAACAAGAGGTAACATGAGCTCGTAGAGTTAAAACTAAACCAAACCAAAGCAAACCAGAAATATTGTGGCAGTAATTGTGTGTGTTGGGAACATTACCTTTCCATTTGTGTCGCTTACATTTTTTCACTTTCATGATTTTCATGTGGTTTGCTTTCTCTTCTTTTTCCTTTATGGATTTTACATCTTCTAAAAATGACACCTTTTGCCATGCTGTAGATATTAGTGCAGGGGGTCTCTGACTGCTGGCCTGGTTGCTACTGCAGTGATGAAGACGGGATTTCCTCTGGGTGCAGGAGGGGTAACCTCTGTTTGCATGTGACTGACTCTGCTTGCTCCTAGCAACCTCCCTGCTTTTTCCAAGACATTTACTTTTCAGTTTGCACCAGTGGCTGGGGTTAGAATAAAAGAAGCAGGTTGATACTTTTGTTTGGATAACTTCCTCCTGCCTCCCCCATTTACTTATCTAAACCTTATCTGAAACTTTATGGGCTGGAAAGCCACAAAATCAGATGTTCTTGGGAGTGCTTTACTGCTTTCTAGGCTTGGTGTGGCTGGACATACCACAGGCACAGCTTGTCACACAGTGTTTTGGTAGCTCTAGCTCCTTACAGCTGCCTAGAGCTTGGCCACATATGAAAAATTAAGCAAATGAAATATTGGTGGAATTTGATAAGCACTCTGGAGCACAGCCTGCAACTTTGTGCTTGGCTTGCTGCTGCTTTTCCAGGGCAAGGCGAGTCACCCCTTGCCAGTCACCTGGGCCCCCACCGCTGCTCCCAGGACCCGTGCTCTGAACCCACAGTTTTGAAGTCCAAGTGTAAAAAAATATCAACCCCATGCCTTATTTGTATTTAAATTCCTTATAGAATATTTGGTGCCAAGATTGTGGCTGTGTCTTGGCTTTCTATGGATCTTAATGGAGAGAAAAAAAAAAACAACCTTTCAGCCATTTAACTAAAAATATGTGAAATAGGATTAGCCTGTACCTTGTAAAACTTTATTTTAAGAAACTAAGGCCCTGATCCAATCACAATGAGGTCAGTGGGACACTTTCCATTGATTCAGTGGGGCTTGGATATGGTCCTAAGACATTATTTTCAGAAACAAGGACTGTGAGAAATATATCTAATATTAGAAATTTATTGTTTATATTCTTTCTATAATTAAAATGGCCAGCTGCTGTTAAAAGGCTTCCTCTGAGCTGAATGTCTGCATACTAAATTTGAGTCTGAAGCAAAATGAGAGATGTTGGCTCTTGACAACAGACTTTCTGCACAGGGATCCGAGTGGGCTGGTGTCTCAGCTATCCTGTTCCACACAGCACTGTTGCAAGACATTTGTCCAAGTTCTCCACAGCCTCCTCCACAAACATGACAGAAGACTGCAGTCAATGAGTAGATTTGAACAAGCTGTTTATGTATGACACCATCATGACAGGAATGTATGCAGCTGATTGGATCCACACCTCACTTGTGTTGTTCTTGGACAGACACAACTGAGCCTGCCCTGAAAGTAGTTTCTACTTCTTTGGAGTCCTTAATGGCCTGAAACCTTGAAAGACTGAGACACTTGCTGTCGACACTAGGTGTAGGACAGCCCAGACCTCCAGATAGATGGAGACTTGCTGGATGGGGAAGCGGCTCTTTGTCAATATCTTTAGTAAATAAAAGGAACTGTGTGGGTAAGCTGGGGCAATCTGTACGCAGCCTGAGGTAATTTTTCCATTTATAGCTGCTAAATAATGGGGCAAAATTGCCATCTGTGTCCACCATCTGTTTCACTCATGCATGGGATGGATGGTGACTTTAGGCAAGAAGTGCAGCTTTTGGAATTGAAGTACAAGATCCAAACTGGAAGTCATAGAAGAAATGGAAAAACGCAGAAAAAAGGAAAAAGGAACTGACGAGGGATGACCTTCCTTTTGGGATGTGAAGATTGCCTGGAAGTGCTCAGGGTCACCCATTCCTCTGCAGGGAGCCAAAGCACATGAAGAGTAGCTCTCAGGAGACAGTCAACACGGCTGAGCATCCAAACACACCCAAATGCTGAGCAGTGGCAATAAGGAGTGATGGCTGGACCTCAGAGCTGTTTGGGCAGGGCATGTCCCCATCTTTCATGCAGGCTACCAAGTACTGTCCCGAGAAGCTGAGTGAAGTTTCCTTTCCCAGCCATGGCCACCTAACACTGCCTTTGTCTGGGACACCAATGAGCAGAAGAAAAGGCTGTGACAGTCACATCATTAGCCAGCCATGGGAGCACTGAGCCAAGAGCTGCCCAGGAGGTGGTGATCTCCTCCCCTATTGAGCGTTCACCCCTTCCAAACTTCTGTTTAGTTGTGTTCCCCACCTCCCCTTTCCCTCCTGTAGAATCATATCTGTGTAGACCTCTTTGTTTAAATTCTGGAGCTTTCCTGGTGAGGTTGCTCATTTTTGGGTGCTTCTGGAGAGTTATGTATCTTCCTGAATTCCTGCACGGGAGACTCCAACAAGTACCATTCAGGCAATTTTCACAAGAATGCTGGGAAGCTGAATCAGTCTTTCTTGCTGCCCAAGAGAGAAGAAACACTTCAAACACCAATCTTTTTCAGAAGTTGCATTTCCTCCCATCTCAGAGCAGTCTGGCTGATGTTGGGCAGGAATCAGATGTGCTTTATTTCCTTTGTTCCTTGTATCCAACTACATGCTACAGTCAATACTTCTGTTACCACTCCCGCTAAAGCCAAATTTTGATCTCACTCCAGCTTCACACCTGACTGACTGCATCTGCTACAGTTTTATTGAAAGATATGGGATTTGTTGGCCACACATTGGTATCGGTGAGCAGTCACACATAAACCAGTCGTACTGGAGTTAGTAATGGCTCACAGATTTGAATGGACTTCAACATTTGGCGATTAAGCATGGCTTTAATCTCTTTACCTTTTGAACTTACATCAATTAAGTAATGCTTTGGATATTCTAAGAGAGCTGGCTTCAGTTTTAATAGATTTTCATATAAAATGAGCCATCTCCTATATTTGCTTGCTTTGGATAATATTTTATAGTAAATACTTGATATCTAGAGGTTTTTAAAAACTGAATTGTTATTGCTATGGTGGCATCCAATGCTTGCTCAGTGCTCCACCATGACATCAAAAGCCACAATTATAGTGAAGTAGGCTGCCTGCTAACTGTGCGTATTTTACTCAGATAAAATGAAAAAATGCAAAAACTTTGAATAAAGAGAAAATTTTATCACCAAATTGGTCTTTCCCAATAGATATGCTTAAGCCATGTTGCATGTAACTGATTCAACAACACAAACACCAATAAATAGGAATATCTTTCCACTTAAGTTTCCTCTTCTTTATCATGCATCAGTGTGCATGGTCGAAATTTGAGATGTAGAAATGGAATATCTAAACGTAATTTTTTGAAAATAAGGACCTTGTTTATATTCAGTGAAGACTGGCAGAGTGTTTAAACACCACTGATCTTAGAACAGTTCTTGAGTGAGACTGATACTAGCTTACTATCCTTAGTTTTAGGCCAAAGTTGTATGGTTGCTTCAGCCAGTGTTGTGTAGGGGGGCTGTGAGAAAAATGCCAGCTCCTTCTCTCTGTTCATCTGGTCACATGTCCACATCTTTTCCATATGCTCACATTACTGCTCATCCAGCAGTGCTGGAGGAGCAAGGCACAATGGAGGGCTGGGTGAGGGAAAGCTGATTTTTAGCTGGATCCATTCCCTGGTCCGGCTCTCTGTAGAACCGAACAAATTACTCACAGCTGCAAGGCCACAGGTAGCTTTGGGTAGATGGAAAAGGGGGAAGGAACCACCCCACCCACCCCCTTTCAACATAGGTCAGACTGGAATAAAATAATCATGGAATTTCAGCCGCAGTCAAGCAAGCAGAATTACCTGCTGAGGATTGGTTTGTGGGGGAACAGAAACAATAAAAGTTGAAAGGAAGCTATAGGGTTTGATGAGGTTTATCTATGTTTGGCAAAGGCTTTTTCCTTTCTTAGAGGTTCTTGGAAATGTCTTCAAAACATTCCAGGCTTGGTTTTGCTCCTTAAATACTCTTCAGTGTTTTATTTTAACAGTGAAGAGCCAAATTCTTCCCTCAGATATGCATGCAAATACTCCCACATTAATCAGAGTTATCTGAACATACCCTAAGTGCAGGAGGTTTCTCATCTGTTATGCGCTTTGCTTCCTAAGGAGAAGTCAATTCCGAGCACAACCTTCCTCCTATTCACACAAATTCATGGAAATTTTGTGTTTTTCCAGCATGGATTGAGGACCAGTTGCTCTCACCCTAAAGGGAGCACTAACGTACTTCACGAGAAGCCCCAGTGGCTACAGAAAGAATGCCCACAAAGTGCAGGGTGGATCAGGACAGTTAAAATGGAGAATCTTGTCCTCTGATTTATGAGAAATTATGAAGAGGTAGGAAGAGCTGCACATAAGAGTGGGATAAAACATTAATTAATGGAAAAGAAATTGGTACATCATATTTGATTTAAAATACAAGGACTGAAACAGTAATGTAGGTCTTTATACTCCTTGATAAAACACTAGTGGACTTAAAAATAGGTTTTAAAAACTGAGCTGCTGTTTTGATTTGTAAAACAAGTTAAACCAAACTTGACAATAAGGCATGTGCTTTAGATTTCCCTGGTTTGAGGCACTGTTTACTCTGGCAGATGTATCCTTAAGTGAAGCTTTTTTTCCCCCCTCAAAGCTGTTACATGGTAGACTGATGTTGGCTGACCCTGAAGCAAAAATTTGAAAACAGCACATTTATTTTCCTGCTAATGCTAAACACACATGCCATGCAGCATTTTTTTGGTCTAGATGGAAAACCTTCAAATCTGGACTATTTGTCCCTTTTACCCTGACTTTAATGTTTTCATGAACATAAAAATAACATAACAAACTTGGGGGATGGGAGCATGTGTATTTTGCAGTGGGAGAGCAGCCTGAAATTTGCAGGCTGCAGGCTGGAGGGAGCAGCTGGGAAGAGCCGAAGGGTCGTCCTGGTCCCGTGCTGTGCTAGTGACAATGGGCTTTCCCACATACCTCAGCACCCAGCAAAGCTCAGAGTGCTGCTGCCCAACTGGGCAAAACATCAGCAGACCTATGAATTCCCTTCTCTTTCTTTCCTTATAACACAGGCAAAATACCAGGCTGTCATCTTTGCTACTACTTGAACAATTCATTGGGAAAAAAAAAAAAAACAACAAAATCCTGCAATATTGGTGATATTTACCGACAGCTCTGAAGGAAGATAACTTTTTGGAATGGTAGTATTGCTGTTCTGTGTAGGCCCTGTGCTACAGAGATTTTGTGGAGGCCATATGTGATTGCCTCTGTTTTAACAGCTATCATATAGGTATAAATAAAGCCAGCATACCTGTAGAGCCACAGTCAACCTCCGAGACACTGATTTTTCTCTCACTAGAAACCAACATAAAAGACCCCCCTAAGTCATCCCAAAATCAGGTGAGGGTGTCAGGGTGTATTAGCAGAAAAAGGAACAACGTGAGCTTGTTGACTGAAGTTGCTAATGGAGCAGTGGTTTGGGTAAAACACTGAGGGTCTGTTCTGTGCAATTCTTGAATGGATTTGACTGGATTGGACTTCAGCTAAATGGATTAAATTGTTAAACCAATTTAAGGAAGTCCATGTTCACAGATGAAAGAAGTTGGTTAAATTGGTGCCAATCCTCACATCAGTAAAGAGGGAAAAAAGATTTAAGAAAGAAGGGCTTATAAGAGATCATTCCTCTTGATGAAATTTCTAAATCTTTGCCAATGCTAACTGAAAGGAATGAAAAAAAATCCTCTGGAGAGCTTTTAGCAATTAGTTCCTGTTTGCAAAGAATCTGGGCCTGTGTTGCTCTAGGGCGCTCAGCCCAACAATTTTTTATTTTTTTTTATAAACTGGACTGCACCTCATTAGAGATGCCCAGCTGTATTTTTCTCTCTCTTTCACAGCCATACACATCACTTTTCATCCTGTCCTTTTCATCGCCTACTGCTTCTATAGCAAGTAAAGCAAGTGAAAATAGAGCAGAAAGAAATCTCACCCGCATTTATCAGTTTTCTCCTGCTGTTTAGCAGCTGGAAACACAGACTTGAAGCAGCACCTAGTGACACAGTGCTGTGGCCATCACCCTTGCAGATATCCTGCAGCCATGAGTGGTGTGTGGATCACAGATCCAGCAGCTCTGTTACAAGGTACCCAGGGACCGTGGATCTGGTACACTCAATCTATTATTGCATTGTAGAGGCCCAGGCTGACTTTGCCTCTCTCTGAGCTAGCGAATAAATTTGTAGGCTACCTCTAGCCTGCAAATTATATGGCTGTCTTGCTGCAAGCAGCCAAGTTACAGTGAATCACACATTACCATACTGCTACAACTCCTAGATTAAGCTGGTGCTACCACATCAGAGCGAGCTCTGCTAGTCCTCATCTATGCAGACATATTTCCAGGAGGTTATGGGTGAAACCTGGAAGAGCCCTATACTTTTTTGTGGCTCTGAATGATATAGAGCTATAGGACTGGTTGCATAACCATTCTCTAAGGACTGTAGCTGAACTTTACTTTAAAAAGCACAGGTATCTCATGGTTTTCTCCTATGAGGCTGGCTAATAGAGATGCTAATGGGGTAGAAGTGCACTTTTGGTTCCCCTCAGAAGAGGTAGCAGGGGTTAAAGCTACAGTCCACTGGGTCAACCATTCGCTAGGAGTGAACTACTGCAGAAGAGCTCTTGAAATGAAAAGAGTGGGACTAGTGTGTCAGAACCAGGGTGCCAGCCTGTGTAAAAAAAAACCAAAACCACCTGACAAAAGACACTTCTGTTTTTCTACTGTTTCATTTTTGAAATGATAAAATTAAGTTGTAGTCAACATACAATATAGATTATTAATAAAATATATTGTTTTGAAATAGCAAAATTACCACTTCTTGACTAGAATTTCAAAAGCTTCAGTAAAAGACTTGCTCTCAAAGATAAAAACTGAACCAATATGGGCTGGTGTCCTTGAATGCAGAAGTGTGACCTCTGAAAAGGTGTGCATAACAGTACCCTTCTGTTCTGTAACTTAGCAACTTGGGACGTAAATGGATACTCTTCAAAAGAAGATTTCCCCTTTTAATTGGCAAGAACAGAGATCCATGTTAGAAAGTAAATTTTGTATTCAAAGCTGTCCAGTGTAGATGCAATTATATTTGTATTAAAGTTCATTTGTTAAGGTTCAATAAGAATTCACTGTTTTCTCAATTTTTATATATTTCTGCAGTCATGTGCATGTATCTATCTAGCCATGTGTATATNACATCCTTCAGATGTGTTTGTGGGTATATGGCTATACATATGAAAGATACCTTGCTGTATAAAAGTCCTTTTATATTTTACTGTCTTATGGGAAGTATTTCCAAACCAAATTTAACTCCTGTTCAAATAAAATGACTTGATTAATTTTAGTGTTGAGCTTACTTTGTTAATTCATTCACTACATTTGCAAATCAGATGTGCCATACTGAAGATACTTTACATCCATACAATCAAAATGGAGCCACTGTTTTATTTGAGGCCTATATAAAATGAGCTATTTGCCCATCTTTACTGTCTGGTTGACTGATCTCTACACAACACAAGCAACAATTCTACTGGCTGGTACTCTTAATAAGTCTTCCAGTGAGATCTAATAGAAAAACCAAAATTTAAATCTCTTTCCTGCTGTATTATAGTCATGATGCCTGGAAACAAGCACCAAAATAAAACCTCCCACTCAATGCCAGCTTTTAAAAATACTTTTCTCATGTCACACTAGCACTGTGGGAGGGGCAGAGGCGATAGAAAAGAGGGGAAGCCTGGTGAGCATAGGCTGCTTGGACAAAGCACAGAGGAGAGTGCAGGTGCACCGACGTACTGGCAGATGAGTTGCACTGTGCTTGCCTCGGCAGCTGCCTCCAAAATGATTCCTTTGGCTTTCCAGGATGCATTAAACGTACTGGAGTTAGTATCATTTGTAACAGATGTGTAACAAATGCAGCTCAGATAATAGTTTGTACTTGATGGTAGTCACCTGAAGAGATCATCTCACAACACCTTTGGAGATGCTGCCATCTCGGGCAGGGTCTCCTTTTGTTAGCAATAAACCAGAAAAGGATGTTTGTTAGTATGCTGCCATTAACCTGAGTTTGATAAACAGCTTTATTCAAATAAGTTCTTTGGTATCCACCTTCATTGTACCAGTGTTTGAAAAGATTTTTAGATGGTGATTTTTAGAGCGTTTTCCCTTGCTTATGGAGAGTTCCACCACCCTGTGCCTATGTACATCAGGGAAATGCTGATGTTCCCATTCCTTCAATGAAGGGCAGGAATCAAGTCTGAGATGCTCACAGTGAGTGCCTTGGAGACAAGAGCACTCATATTTTTCCCTTGGAATGCCAACCTGGCTTATACATTTTCCTAATATACTTCAGTATGGAAGTTTATGCCTTAATTTCTATGGAACTAAGCAAAAAAAAAAAAAAAAAAAAAAAAAAAAAAAAAAAAAAAAAAATATCCAAAAAACAGGCCAAAGCGCTCATTTTNATGGTCATACATGGTGCCAAAGCGTTGCCTTTTATTTCAAATACCCTGTTTCTGTTCAAAAGACCTAGATTGGAATGGAAGTATTTTCAGTTTTTCAGTTTAGTAGGAATCTCCTAAAAATCAGTTTCATTTGCAGCAAAATATTGTCCTTTCTCACTCTCCTCCCCTTTTCGGCAGTGCTTTATTTAGGAGTTCAGACCAACAAAAATTCAGTTATTCACTCAGCTCTGTTGAATAGCAGGAGACTTCTTCTACCAAGCAGCACAGCTCTCTGTCAGTCCTTTGGCTGGTTGTCTAAGGTAAGTGTCATTGTATTACCAGTACTTCATATTTAGTGCTGGCTTCGCTTATTTTATTCCAAAGGATTTTCTTTTCCAAAGTAAATGACCAAATTAGGTTATACTAAAAATGTTATATTAAAGCTTTTTAGTTATCCTGAAAATCAGTGCTCAGGCTGGCTCTGAGGTGGGGCTTAGCAGCCCCCTAAGGATCAAGACCAGCACGGCAGCTTAGGGGAAAAGACTGATTGGAACCCAGTCTGCTGGGAGCCCTGAGAACCAACACTGATTAGCAACCCAACTGGGAGACTGGTTTCTTCCCTCCTGAGGGAGGTGAAGGCAGAGCATGCATGCGTGTGTGCATGTGCCCATATGTGTGTGAGGAGCTAATGCCAGCTTTGTCCCTACCTATCTGGGATTGTGTTTGGCAGTGATGACTCCCCCTTAGCCACTCCAATTTTTCAGGCAGCTTATGTGTTTGGGAGGATTTTAGTCACATCTTTCCTGCCTCTGTTATTAACAGTGGAACAACTTAAAATAGCTGCTTTCATGCTCCCTTTCTACACAGAGAGAAGTGATCTGGTCTTGTTTACTAAGGAGTGTACTTGCAGGGGATCATTCTATAGCCATTTCTTTCCCATGCCTGCTTGAGAGTGGTTCACTTATTTATTGTGTTTTTTATAACGTGTTCCTGGCTTCTACCTTCCTCCTTCTGTAAAAAGGGCCTCAAAACCCTGTGCCAAAACCTTGCACATCATACATCTTAGCAAGCCATAATCCCATCTGGTTCAGAGCCATGGCTGGAGTCAGCTATTCTTCTTACTGACTTTAGAAGTTAAACATTCATCAGGGATTAAGACACTGTGAAGGGGGAACCAGCAGCTCTCTAGCACCTGGAAATTTCTAGGTACCTTCCTGACACAGGTGCAGTAGGATTTGGGACACAACAGTATCTTGGCTGCTTTACACTTCAAAGGTCTAACAAGAGTCATTGCATCTCTTTGAAGTGTAAAGTAGGGGATATTTAAGGACACAACTTTATGAGGACTGATTTCATTTTCTCAAAGACAGAAAAAACCCTTGCTAATAAGAAGTACATGCTAGAGTTAGAGAACAATATTCTTATTTTTCAGGAGAGTAATGGACTCATCCAACGGTATTAGAATGCAAAGATCCATTGTAAAGTAAAGCAGTGTTGTTGATGATATTCCCTGATTTGTTTATAGGAGTAAGCCTTTCATCAATGTGTTATAAAACATTACTTTTGATTGTTGAAGTGTATTTTGCTGGAATGGATAAGAGAAAAAAGAGATTTGTGCACAATTATGTAGTACTCAGTTTTTTGGCGAAAGAGCCTGAGCCACAGTCTTAATCCATATCCATCCAGAGTAAGTGTTATTCAGTGGCTTTGATTCAGTCAAGGGAATGAATTCTAAGTTCAAACTTCAGTTTCCCCTCATAGTCAACAAAAGGAGCAATAGTTCAGCTCTTGAATCCAGCCTCACTTCTAATATTGATCTGAAGAATACAAATGTTGACAAAGTGGGAAGTTTGCATGCAGCTTTTCTGTCTGTGAAGCTAAGTTTGAAGATTATCATTTGGAGACTATCAGAGATAGACAGCAGATCAGTCTTGCCTTGGCCTGCTAATGAAACCTTTGTGGAGCCATACTGGAATTTAGATTGTCTGTGTGATCTAGGTTAACACAATGCAAAACTATGAAAAAAATCCAAGCGAGAGAATTACTTTTTATAATTGTTGTCCCAAGTTTTTACATGGCTGGTCAAGTCACTTTTGCCCAGTAAGAGCTCACGGAGAACCACTTCTCATTTCCAGCTGTGTTTTGTGCTGTAACAATAAAACCACCTTGGATCATATGCCGTCTCAGTATCATCAGTCACAGCAGGTTAGGATCCTATCAGAAGTCTGTTTGCAGTAGACAAATCCTTGGCCTTCTTCATGCAAAATAAAATCCATCTAAGAGGAAAATTAACTGGATTCTGTTAGGATAAATTAACAGGACAACATTTCTCTTTTGTTTATCTACAGTTTCTTAAGTCTCTTCTGAAAATAAAAAAAAAAGCAGTTTGATACTTCCTGTCACAGAACTTCAGTGCTAGAATTTGCTTTGTCTATTTCACAGGTTGCATCAGATAAAAATCAAGTGAAAAGTGTCATACTAACAGTGAGACCAACAGAGATAGTTTTGGCAGTGCCTTTAGTTACACTTGACTTTCTCTAAGCCTGTCATGAATTGTGACAGCTGGAGGTTAGTAAAAGAAAAATAAAATAAGGAACAACACCAAATAAGTACCACAGAGAATTAAAACTTCTCAGTTTTGATTTCATTGGAAAAGCGAGCTGCTAACAGTGTCTTATTTTTATCAGCACGTTAACTTACCTTTTGCTTTTTTTACTGAATAAAGATCACAAAAGTGCTGTTTATATGTTCGTGGTGGGAATGTTTGATTATTGGTATTGATTTTACCTTGCTTTACATAAGACATTTTACCTAAAAAGCATAAGATCATAATGATCAATCTCTTTCCTGTGGTACTGTCTGCTGTAACACCAACCTTGAACATATTTATGACTGAAAATAACTGAGTGCAGTGGACTTAAATGCACATGGCAAGCTCCTCGCAAAAACATGATTTGCAGCATTGGCTACGGCGGGCAAGATTTTCAAAAGCACTTCTGGAAGTCTGACTTTTCCCATACTGAACCCATCAACCTTCTGCCCATCAAGCCCTCCCAGATCCTCCCTTTCTGTGTTGCCTCTATTGCTTTTGTCATGATCCCAAGGCTGCTGCAGGAGAAACAGAGAGCGAATAAGGATATTAACAGTAATCCTACACTAGCGTGCTGCACGAGAGATGCCTGTAGCAGCATGGCACATCAGCTCTTCAGCAGTGTGCCCTAGATGAAGCCTGCCAGCTATTTCCCCTGCAAACCACCCTGCTTGGATGTGGCTGTGCCACTGAGAGCCGAAGGTCCCCATGGAATGCGTTTGAAAGGCGTGTGGTTGCGTTTTGTTTGACATTATGACAAATCCCAGCTGCACAGCCGGCTGTAGGCTTGTGCAGAAGGTAGAGGCTTTCCTTGTCTCTGGCTTTGCAAGGCTGCTGGGGAGGGCTACAGTAACATAACTCTACTTTGCTCCATATTTTTCCCATATTTAAAAGAAAATAAACCATATGAAAAAGTGCCCTTCCCACACGCATAAGGACTTCTGAACTCCTCCTGTGCTCTGGATAATTGTTCTCAACTTGCATTTAATTTTAAGCTTTCTGCTTGCATTTCAGACCAGAGACGAACTTGTCAGCCATTTCCAATTACAGTAGTTTGCCTAAGGAAAGACATATTTCCACTTACAAACCTCGTACTGCCTCTGTATCTGTACCCATCCAAGCACACCTAGGGCTGAGAACAAGCAGATAATGACATTCTAGGGTTATAAAAAATAACCTTAGCAGGGCCTGCTGTGATAGGATAAGAGGCAATGGTTTTAAATTATAAGAAAGGTAGGAACAAGAGGGGATTTTTAAGAAACGTGGGGATTGACTGCTGAAAGAAGCTATTAAGGGAAGGAAGAGTTTGTTTCTTGTGAACTTCAGATTAAGCATGGATTTTTTTTTTTTCCTGGAAGATGTATAATAGTCATATTCATTTTACTGAGTTCAAGTCAGACGTAGGCAGTAAAATTTTCAGGTCTTCCATAGACAAGAAGTCAAGTAGACATCTAATGAACCCTTCTAGTCCTAAATTCAAGAGATCAGTGAGGAAACATCAAAGTGCTTGGACTGAAACTGCAAAAGTTTCACTGTGTGAGAGAACTGAGGCAAGTTAAGAAAGAGGCCCTGATGCTACACCAGTTTGTGTGCATGAATGTCCATCTCCAGAATTGATGCTGATCTGTGCAGTAGACTTACAATCTCTGCTTAGCTCAGGGAGTCATAAAAAGAAATGATCAGAAGATCAGCTGTTTTGCTATAAAGAACTAATTTTTAGTAAAACCCTGCTCTTTTTCGTGGGATCTTTGAAAAATTGACAATATGTTTCCATGCATAAGACTCTTTAAGTCTTATAATCTTTCTGGTCGCTACTGTGACATTTTTTTCCCCTTAGTGAGCTTCAGTTTTGCATTTGCCACTAACTCATGGTTCCAAGATGTGAGGCACTACCAGTGGGGAAGTTTAAAGTAATTTTCATTTGCAAAACAAATCTCCTGGGTAGTCGCTTTGCGCCTGAGCCAATTCATTGTCCACCTGTTCAGCCCTGAGAGGGAAAGAATGATACAGCCACTTTCTCCTCATCCTTCAAAGGTCCTGTCATAGCTGAAAGAGCCAAGACATCTTGGTAGGCTGTGAAATGACCTGCAGCACCATGCCCCCACTCCTGTACCCGACACCCTTTGGTGCTGACACTCCCTGTGCTGCCCCAGCTGGGCAGTGGGAGCTGGCCGGGCACGCTGCAGCACAGAGTGGCACGGCATGGTGACATGGATGGGCATGTACCCTTCAGCCCTATCGCACCACAAGCGAGGCTAGGTTTGGCTTTAGAAAACCATGACTAAATACTGCCACGTAGTCGACAGTTTTCCAGATCTGCCCATGGGTGTTTGGATTGAAAGTGCTGCTTTTTGGATTGCTGTAGTGGCCGGCAGGGGGGACTTGCCCTACAATGCAAACATTTGTTTAAGCAGTGCTTTCAGTGGTAGAGTGCATCTCAGCAGAGCCATGAGTACCGATTCTGGCTGCATGAAGGCCTCCCTTGTAGCAATATATCTATTCTGAGTGTAGACAAGTCTCAGTAACATTAGTAAATTGGCACTGAGGGGTTTCTATGATATCTCAGTTTCCCACAGCCAGTTCAGCTTCAGTCAAGGCTCTGTGAGTTTTTAAAGGGGCAGACTGGATAAAAATCGAGGCAGAAGAGGAGCAGGGCTCAATGTAAATGTGACAGAGAAAGGAAGGGTGTCTTTTTGCTGTCTCAGCCCCATTTTCCACTTTTTAGATAAACATGTGACTCTTTCTGAGTGCCCAGGTGCATCTCTCTAGCTTTGTGTGTAACAGGTGGGAAGGGGAAGGATGTGTACGTGCTGCTCATTGCCCTGCTTGTATCGATCCCAGTTTCTTCTCATCTAACCTAGAGCTGCCCCTACCCATAGCACATCACTGACTCTCACACTAGGTAACTCTCTGCTCCTGCTCCTCATCTCCATTGCATGCAGCTTCCTTCACTCCCTGAGTTTGCTCTGGTTCCTCTTTTAAGGGCTCACATGCTCTTTCCCACACCCCTAGAGTTCTCTTTGTTTACCCAGTAACAGAGAACCTTTCATTTTTCCACAGAGTGTCAGTGATCTTAAATTCTCCCTCCTTTGCTTTTTTCTTTCACCATGCAAAAAACTTTTGACCTTCCCTTTAAATGCCCAAGATTCTAAACTCCTGCAACTCGCTCTTCTCACTGCACAATGTGTAATCCCTTCCAAGTTCTGCTGTAGGGATTTGAAAAGCCTGTCCGTGTCTATGCAGTAAGAAGACAACGTTATGCTTTTGATCAAATTAATATGGAAAGGCATATTTCTAACAGTCATTTCATAACACAGGAAAGCTATGAAAATCAGATGGGTGGTGCACCCTTTCCCAGGTTAGAAAAGATGAGATGCATTAGTTGCATCCATATAAACACTTCTGTCCCTCATTGTTTGGAGTTGCATCTGATCCCAAATATAATAATCATCCTGGGTGGGAAAAGGAAAAATAAACCCCTGCAATTTCTCATTTTCTCTGGCTACTGATGTCATACCTTATACTTCTGCTAGAAGTAATTTTAAAACTTACGCCGTTGCAGGAAAGTGTTCTGGAAAGTTCCTGTTGCTGTTCTTCACAGTGTCATTCAAGCATCTTGGCAATACCTAGCCTAACAAAGTTCTCTTTGAGGCTCAGCCCAGATTAGCAACCCAGATTAGCACAGAGGCAGAGTAAAGCAATAAAGAATAAACCACACCAAGATCTGTATTTGGTGTGGAAAACCAGTTAGGCTACCAAGCTGGAAGTGTCAAGCAGGGGACTCTTGGGAACCAAGTGCCTTTCTCCACTCAGTTTGCATGGAAAGGAGCCTTCTTGTGTAAATAACACCAAAACATAGAAAGAATGGTGATATAGCAGGTAGGCAACTCTTTCACAAGAGACCATTACACTGAAGATGAATGGAATCTTGACATATGGAGACTGGATTTGAATCCAGGTTCTTCCAATGTCAGGACAGCAGTCCAGCCATTGGCTTTGACACTCATGGTGTTGGGTGTATGTCTTTGTAGTTTTGTTAAGACACTGTTTTAGACAACTGGGCTGCAGAGAACATCAAGATAACATTGGGCACTAGAGACAAAGGGCAGAACATTTGTCTGCCAGTAGCAGTGCAGGCACCAAAGGGTTTAAAATTTGAGACTCATCCTTCCAGCACGAGAAGGCGGCTGAATGTGACTTAGAGGCACTCCGCCATTAATATAGTTGCTTTAAAATTCATGGAGATTTTGAAACATAACATAAATAGTTTAGAAGGATTAAAAAAAAAAAAAAAGAAATGAGATTTCTAGAGTTAATGGGAACATTCAGTTCGAATAGAAAATATTAATGAAGGAACTTTAGAAGCTTTATAAATGCTTTGAAGTTTCATCTATACAACCAACTCCTGGAACTGAAGGAAGTTTCTCCATCACGTGGGTCACCCCACAGATGCCCACCCAAGCTGGTACTGGTCAGTATCATGGGAAAGACAGGAGATAGGATTTGTAACAATTTGAGTAACACCAAAAAGGTAATATATTTTCTGCCAATTTTTTTCCTCTATCCAAACTAGAAACCAACTAGGAAAATATGTTTAACATCAGACATACTTTTCCCCTTCATATGAAGAAATCCAGAAGATGAGTGTTTCATTATAAAAATATTTCATACTTAAGAGATACTGTCGCTATGTCCTTGGTTGGGTAGCAGAGTAAACAGCTGCACAAAAGTGAAAGGATTTAAGATGTGTTAAAAGGGAGTTCATTTTAACTGCGCTGTAACTACAATAACATACCTATTTTTTTCATAGCCGTACCAATCTTGTATGAACACTGTCCCTCCCTGTTACTCTTTCACATTGCCTGGATAGGAAATCAAACGCAATGGAGATGGGTGAGACCAGAAGAGTTTCAGATTTTATTGAACTTTGAGGGATTTTGGAGCTGGTGGCTTGCAGAGGTAGCACTCTGTGGAGGGTTTCATCTGTAGCTCGGTGATTGGCAATTGAAGGATGAACTGTGTGAACAGACATAAATGAAAAAGAACAACTACATTTGACCCCAGTTTTGTCTGCTGCAATGCAGGAATAATTTGCAGCTTGAACCATGTTTGTTTGATTTGTGTGTAAAGAACATGGCATTTTTTGAAAGAAACTCAGCTTTGCTGACTCCCGTGTTTGGCAATTACCTTTTCAGTTACTCAAACAGGAAAGGATAAATGCTGGAAACGTTATTAATAAAACATTAAGCCCCCTCCCTCTCTCCCTTCCCAAAACCCCAGCTCCTAATTCAGCAAAGGTCAAACAATAAAGTTTACAATCATGCACTCCATGCTGCTCAGCACTCTGAGCCAGCACACCAGTGACTGGCCAGATTAGTTAATCTTCCTCAGCTTCGTCTTGGGCCCTGTAACTACTGCGGCAGGTCATTAACCAGCTGGTGAAGCCCCGGCACATCGTACATTTATTCCCAAACCTTAGCAGCCGTTGTTGAGTCCAGGAGCCTTAAAGAGGTACTTCTGATGTTAGCTGACAGAATGTTAATTTATGCTCACTGTAATTCAAAGGGATTCCAAGGCAACTGTAAACTAATGAAACCTGAATAACTTTCCTGGAGAAGGTTCCTTATTTAATCAGTTGAACTAAAATGGAAATATGTAAAATGAGCAGTCATTCTTTCTTCTAAAATATAAGGCCTTTTTGTGAAAAGGGAGATAAATGAGAACATGCTGTGTTAGAGGAATGAGATGTAGAAAAATGTTTGATTAGTGCAAAATATTTATTCTCCCCAAGTTCCTTGATTTTTTTTTTTTAAACTCTGTTGTTCATCACTGCCAAAAGTAAAAAGCAAAGAACGCAATGTCTACTAAGTTTGGTAACCTAGCAGAGGTATTGCTTTCAGCCAGGATTTTCTTTTTCTTTTTCTTTTTTTTCCTCTCTCTTTTTTACTTTTTAGTTTCATTTTTTGGTTTTTTTTCTTTTATCTTTTTTCTTTTTCTNTTCTTTTCTTTTTAATCTCAAATGAAAGGCTCTCTTTAATCAGATAATTGACTGGCTGGTAATTTTAGCCGTTTGTGACACACCAGTTGGCAGGTACAGTGGCACATAACCATGAGCCTTTTCCTACAGCCTTCCCTCCCTCTGGGACACTCACAGACATGTCTCTGTCTTATCAGTCTCAGGAGGCCTTTCCCAAACATTTTGCAATGAAAATGCAAAGAAGGGGCCTTTTCCCTCCTGAAAAGGAGGGCCAGCTGTCAGAGGTAATGACTGCTGGTGGACGCGCAGATGGCACTGTAGCTGTTTCCTCAACCCACTGAGCACCTGCAGAAAGGGGGTGTCCATTGTACAGCTGTTCCTGTAGGGGCCACGCTCTGCCCTGGTCCTGGGGCTCAGGACCCTTGCCAGATTGGTGGGGGGCTCGATAGCAGCAGATACAGATGTCCCCAGAGCATGTCACACTGACAAGGAATGCATAGTCCTGAGGGATCCCCCTTTTCAATTGCTGTGGGCTTCTTGCTCCTATCCCTTCTCTGCTCTTTGCTTTCAGTGGTGGCTGGGAGTGAAATGTAGCTTGCTGCATGACTGACAGACCTTCAAGCTCCTCGGCAAACCTTGGGCCTTATTTTAAAAGGCCCCTGAAAGAAAAAGGATTGTGTGCTCTCTGAATGCAGGGCTGCTGAACCGCTGCCAACCTCAGGCTGCTCCATTCAAAGGGCTGAGTGAATAAATGAGAATAACATCCTTGGGGACCTCACGGATCAGTTTACTCTGAAAATCCTCAGCCTTACAAAGGGTCAGAGTCACAAGGTAAATGAAAATGGCTGGGAGGGGACTTTGATGGCCAAAACACTGTAACTGTAGAGGACTTGAAAGAAAACTGTATTTTTAAAAAAGTGAGAGAAGAGAGGAAGCAAACAGGGGAGAATGTGGCTGGCAGGGGGACTTCAGCCTGCAGCTTCACTAGAAGGGAGAGGGGGGAATGAGAAGGGGAGAAGAGAAAGAAATGTCTCTACTGTCTTAATCCACAGCAATCTTTGAAATATTGCTCTGGGCAATAGCAAGGGAGACCCTCTCTCCTGCCTGATGCCTCAAAGAAACAAAGGTATTTCCTTTGGGTAATGATAAGGACAGTAGAAGAGTACAGCATTTCACTCACTTGATAAGTAACCAACAGATCTCAGGACGTGGAACGCTGAGCAAATGGCATTAGGGACATGACTGCACCTTGTTCTGAAAGAAACTGAAGAAAATTGCACACAAGTATTCAGATATTTTCTGAGTTTCAGTTAAAAAATGACCATATAAGCTAATGCAGCAACATTTAAAAAGGGCGTTTTGGAAATAGCATTGCACTGGTATGGAAGACAAGGATGTGAATGTGTGCACTTGCTTTGAGTCTGTTTAAATTTGTTAATGTCAGTAAGTTGTATAAGGCCAGATGCACATTAACATCTTGAGACCATTGGGAATTAGACACCTAAACACTTCAGTCTCTAAATCTCTGGCTCCTGCTGGTCTATTCTCTTTCCCTTTAGTTCTCTGAGCAACTCCATTAATACTGACAGTAGTAAAGTTAAACACAGTCCTAAACATTTGCAGGATCAGGATGTATGTGACTTAGAGCAGCCACAGTTTCTTATTAGGTGTTTGTATAGTGCCTGGCATCTGGGCCCCATCTCAGTTGGAGTTACTGCAATTCAAGTCATAGTAATTTAAAAAATAGGTTAAATACTGAATTATAAGAGTCTTCTGACAGATTATCTTCTACTGGTAAAATATTTTTTCAAGTCCTTTGGTTGAAGATACCCAGCTGACAGGTGTGCAGCTCTGGTCAGACTGTAGCTTTCTAAATGATTGTTGCACCTTAACTAAGGGAGAAATTTTATGTGCAGCTGAACTCATCTGTGCTCTCACATGTCAAATGTGATACCTATAGGCTACTAAGAGAGTTACAGGCATTTCTCCCTCCTCAGCTGTTAGCAAAGACTCTGCTTCTATAGATAGTTTCCTTTTGCAAACAGTTATTCATTTCCGTAACAGAAGAGGGAAAATAGAATGTCCTATTGAAAACAGAGAAATTCAAGCTTTTAAACGTTCAGATCAAAGTCTATATTCCATGAAAAAGAGTTTTACCTTTAATTTCCACTAGGCTTCATGTTGTCATATAGGTTCCACGACTTGTACTGCCGTTTATGACACACATTTGTTGATAGGAGTATTAGTCCATTAATATTGTGGACCCCATACTGGTCCACAAAACAGCAGTGGGCAGAGAAAATGCAGGATCCTATTTTGTGTTTCCTACACACCAGCTGCAATATTGTTCCCTTGATCAAATTTCCCTTACCTTCGGATCCAGGTGGGGAAGGACCCGTCAGCCGAGAGAGCATAATAGACTGCAGAGTTTTTTGGGGTTAAAACAAGAGGGTTTAGCTCATCAGTAGTGTAGACCAGTGAGTAGCTAGACCCTACATCTAAAAGTATAGATAAAATCTACTTCAAACTGTTTGGTTTTGTGTAGTGGGTTGCTATCAGAGTTGATGGGACTGAAGTGGAAGTAAAATTGCATCCACGTGAGCAAATCCAAATAGGAGACTTCTTTTCAAACCAGAAATGTTTGAGACTTTTCTAAAGCTTTATTTTTTCCCCCCATCAAGTTCAGAAGACAGCATTTAGGCTTAAATCCTTGTACTAGGCAGAAGAGACATCACTGGCTTGTGATCCAGTTTCTGTGTCAACCATTAGAAACTTCAAAGGGACACATATAACCTCTCTGCACCTTAGTTTCATCTACATAGTGCAGAAACAGAAGCACTAGTTTGATCCCACATCCTGTGCAAAGGAGGTACAAGTAAACTGGAGAAATCTTATTTTGGCAGATAAATTAATGGAGAAAAAAAAGGCTTTGTTATAGAGCACACCAGAAGATTGTTGATTGTTTATTTTTGAACAAAAGCAGGTGGCTCACAAAACTCAAGATGGGTTTTCTAATAGGCTGGGTGCCTAACCCAGGATTTGAGATCCCTCATGGGTGCTCTGAAGTCTAATATGGAGCAAGGTCATGCTTCAGCATACCCAGGATGAGGATATTAGTAGGTTTTCCTTTTAGCCTGCCACCTGTTTTCCCACACCAGTGGGAGTTTTGCTGCCTTTGAGATCTCTATCACCTTTGTCAAATTTAGCTGAAGTAGGCCAAAGGGTTCAGAAGTTACTGCAGTATCTCATGTGGATATAACACTCATTTCTTTAAGAAATCAGGCTGAGAAAGCAGTTGGTTTCCGAGTACAGCCAAGGTTGTAAGATGCCATAATTCCCTGTAGCTGTGAGCATCACTGCACAAATGAACACACATGCACACACGTTTCCTAATGCCTACTGGAAGCAATAAGCAGCACCAATAATGTATATGTAATTGTGTTTATTTTTCACAAATGTCTTTTAAGAAAGGATTCTCTTAAACCAAAAATCTGAGAAATATCCCAAGATGGGATTTATCTCAATTATGTTGTGTACGATTATATGATAGACATTTTTTTGCAGGAGAAAAAACTCAAGTTGCACATGGAGTTCATTAAAATTGGACTAATGGTTTCAATCATGTTTCTAATAGCATAGAATAGCTGGTCAGCAATGTGGGATGGAAATAAGCCTGTGTGATATGTACTGAAACATATGTGCTTTTGTTTTCCCTCCTCATGATGAGGAAACTGTTACTGAAATGTTTTATTTTTACAAATGTGAAAAAGGAGAAGCATGAATGGAGAGAACTATGAATGAACAGGATGCGTAAACATGGTAAGTGTATACAAAGCCTTGATATAGATGGGTTCAGGTAGGCAGGGACAACGAAGCCTGTACCTGCTCTAGGGTGGACAGCTGATGGTCCTCTGCAATGCAGTCATAGGGAAGGACAGCATCAGGGCCATACAGGTCAGAATTTCTTATTGAGTGCCAACTTGTTTTTAACCTCAAGCAGACAAAAAGCAGAATGGCACACCTTAACTTACTAATAAAGTGCCAGCATTTTCTTTAAAGTAACCCTTGTTTTCACAATCTTTACAATGACTTTTTAAAAAGTGTGTGTCAGACAAACATTTTTTGATATTTCAGTTTTCTTTGGAGTTGCAGTGTTTTCGTTAATGTGGGAGCAGGGAGGAGCTGCCTCACATACAGTCTCCCTCAGGCTCTCTTTTTTTCCTTCAAAACCTTTGCAAATTACATTCTCCTTGTTTTGTTTTTCCCGTGTTCCCCAGCAGCAAAACTTTGCAGCTTCATTCCAAGTAACATACTCAGGGCCAGACCAATGCTTTTCATCCAGGGCTGTGGATTTAGCTTCAGCCTTCAGAGGGCAGCCCAGGGCAGCAGACAGCACACTGAAACCTCTTCTTGGGTGAGGTTTGGACCCTCTTGTCATATTTTATTCTGAGCTCTCTCCTGGATGGCATTATTGGTTTATGGCATTATTCCCTACATGGTGTGCCGGTGCAAGGCAACACCCGAGTGTGGCTCTCCCTCTGTGGGCACAACCAAAATGCAAGGTGATGGCTGTGGTTCTGCTGTTGTGGGAGATCTGTAGAAGAGAAAAAGGAAGCACTTTTGCTGTGCTGTGTTTCTGTACAACAGAAACTTATCTATAGAGGTGGGTGTGACACTTCGATTTTCAGAAGGGAAAACTGTGCATCATTTCTCCAAGAATGAATATGAGACCATCTCTCATGTTTAAATCTTAATTATGATTAATTCTGCTGGTATGATGGAGACAGTGAGTTCAGTGTGCTTTCCCCAAAACAAAACATGGCTTGTTTAATTTCATTCGAAAATCCAATAAAAATGGTTTAGATAAATGTTGAAAGACCCATTGGCTTCCACCAGGCATACCACATAAACAGTTGGCATCCTATCTACTTCCCTCATCTTGTTTTTAATTCTTTTTTCTCTTGCTTTCTAATATCAACTTTCACATAACTCTGCATTGCCCCAGGCCTACATGTTCTACAGATCAAGTCAATTCTAATAAGAAAAAAGAGTTGATTTATAAAAACATTTCCTTGATGGGCACTGGAGGAGGGGGCCGGGGGTGGGTGAAAATCCTGCAGAATTTTCTTAGAATAGCATAGAATTGTAGAATCTTTAAGGCTGGAAAAGACCTCCAAGATCACTGAACACAAACTTTGACCAAGAACCACTATCTCAACTAAAACACGCCACATCCAATCTTTCTTGAACACTTCCAGGGATGGTGACTCCACTACCTCTCTGGACAGCCTGTTCCAATGCTTAACCACCCTTTTAGTGAAGCAATTGTTGCTGCTCCTGTTCCTGTTCGTGGACCTCCCCTGGTGCAGCTTGAGGTCATTTCCACTCGTCCCATCACTTGTTGCCTGGCAGAAGAGGCCAACCCTCACCTGGCTACAGCCTCCCTTAGGCAGTTGTAGGGAGCAATAAGGTCTCCTCTGAGTCTCCTTTTCTCCAGGCTAAACACCCACAGCTTCCTCAGATTCTCCTTATCTAGACTCACTGTCTAGATCCTTCACCAGCTCCGTTGCCCTTCTCTGGACTCACTCCAGCATCTCAGTGTCTTCCTTGTAGTGACAGACCCAAAACTGGACACAGCATGCAAGGCGTGGCCTCAGCAGTGCTGAGTACAGAGAGACAATCATTGCCCTGCTCCTGCTGACCACACTAGTGCTGATACAGACCATTGGTCTTCTTGGCCTCCCAGGCACACTTCTGACTCATGTTCAGCTACTGTCAACCAGCACCCCCAGATCTTTTTCCACTGCGCTGCCTTCCAGCCATTCTGCTCCAGTCTATAGCTTTACCTGCGGTTGTTAAAACCCAAGTGCAGGACCCTTTGCCATTTTATTCTTGATGATCCATTTCATTTCCTTGTTGTTATGCCTACAAGATAACCTTCACCAAAATTCCTGAAGAAGATGCTCTAATCTAACTGAGGGATTTCACCTCCAGTTGAAATGTTGGCTTTTCAGTCCCTCTCTGCAATTTAGAATGATCTCGGAGCTTGCTTCTGGTGGAAAAACTCAAAATTTTGGCTTTTGTTCTGACTGGCCATGGTATGCAGTGCAGAGAAAATGCTGGAATGAAAAGATGCTTTTATATCACTGTTTTCCTTATGTATTGTGAAATCATGGCAGAGCCAGGAGGGAAAAGGAAGGTTTTACAATTGTGAAAGTGCAGTTTGGGGAAGAAAAACAAGTGTCCTTAAAAATATCTCCTGGGTTTTATTACATGTGTACATGGATGCCAGCAACTGGGAATGGAACAGCACCAGGGAAACAGGATAGATTTCAAAATATAAAAATGCAGAAGTTCTGTAATACAGTGTGAGGGAAGAATATAAAAACGCCTGCCTGCACACCTAGTTGTAGCAGAGAAGAATGTAGACAATTCTCTGAGGAACAGGGAAACTGCTTTCCTGTAACAACCTTGCACTACTCTCCAGGCTGAAATCTGGCTCCAGGGCTGACCTCCTCCAGATGCTCCACAAGAAGGAAAAAAAAGACCCTCCAAAAAACAAAAACCTCAAGGAAGACATTAAGAGAATAGTTTGCCAATAAAGGAGAATTCTTCATAATTGCTTTCAGTTAGTTACTGTCTTACACTCAATGCAGGAAAGCTTGGTTTGTTTCTAAGCCACTTTTAATAGACAAGACACACAGGAATGTATGGATTTTTCAGTTAACTGTTCAGAGCATATATTGCACTTAAAAGCACACATATGCAGAAACAAGTTACATGCCTTTAAAAGTTGCTGCAGCTCTGTCTGTTAGAGAAAAGCAAAAATTAGTGTGTATTGCCCTCATATTTTACACTGATTCCCATTCCCATCTTACTGCATTACGTTCCCTTTGATATCCTTTACCACTTTTTAAACTGAAGAAATGTGCCTACAGAGGCAGGTATCTGTGTCAGACTTCCCCAGCAGTAGGCCAATTATTGGTAGACTAAGATTACAGTGTTAAACTACTCTGCATGACAGTCCAACACTCGACTTTGGCATGCAATGATGATCCTTCTGTGCTTGCCCACTCCAGGAGCCTGCAGCCAATCTGCTGGGATGCTCCAGGAGCCAGCCCCACACATGCTCAGCAACCATCAGCAAAATAAAAGTGGAGGAGAAAACTGTATTGCTACCTACATGTCTGCAATACAGTTTGTCTATGTTGCTGGCAGGGAGACCAAATGATACCTTTCCTTTTAGGACAGAAAAATGAATCATACTTTCTGTAAGAGTAAAGTTTATGTGTCTCTGGGAATGTGATCCTTATTCTCTCTGCTATAGACATGACTCAGATGCTTTTCTGCCATTCATATTTATGCAGGATTTTAATTCCTTTTTTCTTTCTTTACCTCCTTCTGTCTTTACCACCTTCTTCCTTTCTTCCTTTTTCTGTCTTCCTCTTGCTCTTTTCCTTTTGGGGGATGTGTGTATGCAGTCTTTCCCAAGAAAAAGGAGTCTGCTCCTTTCTGTAGAGCGGTGGAGAAAATTGTTGCATGAATGGAAAGTTCCACAGTTCATTTCAAAGATTTCCATTCTACAATATGGAGTGGGGATTGTTCCCATGCCAGTGTCCCAAAATGTTGTCTAAATGCCATTGCCCTCTCAAGGGAATGCATCGTGCTTTGGGAACTACAGATGGGGCTACCTGAAAGAGACCTGGCTTGTGGGGACTTGTAGGCACCTGGGAAGCTGCTACAAGTGGGAAACAGCACATTGTTTGACTGATCTGGAGCTCATTCCTGCTTAAGTCTGGAGCAAAGCAGGAACACCCTTGGTTGGCTTTGTCACCAACGTAAAACTGTGGTATCAAGTTTTAAGAAACGCAGGATAAAGGCACTGCAGAGGGAGTACAAGGGGAGGAAGGGTCTGTCAGACAGATAAGCAGAGGTCTCAGACCAACAGAAGTCTCACTGGTTTCTGCCATAAGCACAAGGGCAAAGGAGTTTTAAGAAAAGGTCTGAAAAACAGCTGACTTTGTGGATGTTTACAGAAAACTCTTCCCAATGTCAGAAGTCACACAGATGTGGTTGCTTACAAATGAAAAATTTCAAAACAGAGGGATTAGGGGAGAGTTGAGCTCTCGGTGCTGACTCCAACGCAAGAGTGGGCTGTGAAACGAAGCCTGTTAGCTTATGTTTGATGAGGCAGAGAGGCAAAGAGAGACAACTGTAACATGATCAAAACAGTGAGGTTGGGAAATGATCTTTGGAGCAGCATTCTCAATCACTGTGAGCAGGAAAAACTGTGTTTGTCAGGAATAGTGGAAAGGCTGTGGCTTCCGTGGTCTACTGTGCTTTGTCCAGACCAGGACTGAACAAGCTTTTTAATCACTGAGGTACTTGCTTTACTAGACAGAATTATATGTTGTATAGGTGTTAGAAAAAGGTTCCTGAGCCGTTATTTGTTCTAAATCTTTCCCTTTTCATATTGCTTTTACTGTACCCACAAATGCCCATTAAAATCAGGATCTCACAGGTTTAGTGGATATATAAATATTACTGCCACCTTGTTTAAGCTACAGTGGATGTGAGAAAACAGCAGACTCCTCATTCAGCTGAGTTCTCGTTAGCTCATTCCTGTTACTGCTGAGCACTAAGGATGCCCTGGCAGAGAAAGGTGTCCCCATGAATGATTCCTTTGGCTGTCTCTGCTGGCGCTGCCTTCATGCTGCCCTCAGAGACTAGGTGGTCTTTGGGTAAGCCAGGGTAGACTGCTGGTCTGCCTAAACCTTTTGTAAACAGCCATTCATGGTGTGGTTGCATGGGCACAAGGGATGAGGTGGGGAGAGATAATGGGAATATGGATGTATCCCTTTATCCCTTTAGCTGAGTCTGTATTGGGTGGCCTTTCTTCACCCTGATGTTTATCTGCTTTAAACGCTTCTGATAATTTTAAACAATAATGCTGAGATCCCAGAAAAGGTTTTGGGATGAAATACAGTGACATTCAAAATAAATTAAAATACTAAAAAATGAATAACTTCCTAAGTTGAACCTTATGGTAACCGTACCTGAGACTTTGGGTGGATGTGATTTTTGTAACCATGTGAATTAGGGATTCTTGGTTTGTTTTGGAATTTTACACCATGTTACACCATAAACCTCATGAACACCATTGCTTTTCAAGACTGCTTTCTCCTGTTGTTAACTAGCCATGTCTACTGACACTCCTACTTTTGCAGATGGGTTAGAAATCTTTACAGAAATGCATTATTTCTACAATACCAATATGTCTAAGAAAAAAATTAATATGCCATTCAGCCTAAGAAAGATACTAATGCTCTTGTTGAAAGACAAACAGGTACAAAGACATGTCCAGAGATCAACACTGTGCATGATCTATGTAATATTTTTATTAATGTTACAAAATGAGTTATACAGAAGAAGGGCTAATAGTACTGAATAACACTTAGGTGAAAGACATAACATAAAAGGCAGGTTAGCCCAAAGAAATACTGGACTGGGCAATAATAATTTAATATGCAAGACAGAAAAAAGGGGAGTCTGGTTATCATACAGGAGAGGATATTGATTTAGGATCATCATCACTTTGGCTGAGTGCCTCAGTCCTTCTAAGGAAAAAACAGTGTGTTCATAGGAGAGATAATTAATTTTTGCCATAGAGGGCAAGTGTTATAGTTTTCTTCTGTGCCTGTCTGAACCAGACATGACTGGTTGGAAGCTTCATTTGAGTCCTCAGGTTGAGTTTCACTAGATCTTCTCAAGTCTGGAAGAGCCTGTCTGATTTGTGCTACATGTGACTCAAAGCCAAATTAAGATAGTTAAACAAATATGCAAGACAAATAAGCAAAAAGAATTCATTTATTCTGTGGCATTATGTGCATTTTTGGGGAAATAGTTCCTCATTTGTTATATTTTAGATGAGAAAGAGAAGTATATTTGAAATTTTATGTGCCTTGAGATAGAGCTGGTAAACACACACATTGTGGAGTGTTCTTGTTGTCTGGAGCTCATGGGCCCCTTATTGCGCTCATTTGTTCTGCATGGCGAGGGCTGAGTTCCACAGTTTGCTCTTGGCAGCTGAGAGCTATTATTGGGCTGCAACATCTGTTTCAACAACAGTGGGTCCCTGGTCAGCAAAACTAATTAAAAAAGAAGTGCAAAGTCAAATACCATGACCTATCTGCTGTGTCTACACGTAAACATGGAAACTACTGGAATAATGAAAACTTAGGATAATTTACAAAAATCTGACAAGTGATGAAATGTCTCAGAACTGTTCTTCATATCAGACACTTACAAACAGCACAGGCAAAGATTAGGATTCCTGCAAGCGCTTAAGCACGTAGGGAACTTTTTATGCACATGGGTATTGGCAGTAAACTCACTGAGGCCACTCAGCTGTGCAGTGCTTCCCACGTGGATGAGTATTTACAGAATTCCTCCATACTCTGCCAGGATTTTATTAATTGGTAATAGTAGATATAAAGGTGCCCGGGTGTACATTTAATGACTCCAAACATTCACAAGATTCCTTCATTTCTCTCTGCTGTCAAATTTTTTGTTGTCAAGAATAAAGTAATTAGTGCTGGTAAGTTCCAGCAGGTTAAATACTTCCCTCTGACCTAAGAAGGAGGAAAGGAGTCATGTTTATATTGGACTGATGAAATGAAATTACTTTCTTGAGGAAAATGCAGTAGACAAAGTATTTAGGACAGAAGGCGTAGGAAGCTGTCAGAGCAGGCACTGCTTTGTTGTCAAAGTGATGACTGCGTTAGCTCCAAAGCATCCTAATTTTGCTTTTCCGCTGGTTGCTGATTAATTCCAAACTTTTTAAAACTGAACAGAAACTGAAAAGTGACCAAAAACTCCCTACTGCATACACTCAGATGAAAAAAAAAATATCTATTTTTTACGTATGGGTAGATTACATGCTAAAATTGTGCTTAAAGGGCCTCCCTTCATGCTCCCTGCATGAGCTATATGGGATGTGGATGCTGATGAGTGAGTGGAGACAGGAGTACAGTAGATAATGCATTATGAAGCTGCTGCTTTTGCTTTAACACAGCAAATGGGCAGGAGGTGACAGACCATCCTTCCCAATCCCATTTTCAAAACATGAACCATAAGCAAGTAACTGTGAGGGTCTTTTTTTCCAGCAAATAAAAAACACATAGAAAGAACTGTCACTCTCGAGGTGACAATTTTTCATGCATACAGCTCCTAATGCTTCACAACACATCTCCTCTCCAGGTATAAGGTGCAGCTGCAGCCCAACCCATCATGAAGATATGAGTGATTAATAGTGCCTCAGAGTGTGTCTGTCTATTCACAGTTCTGTTCTCTTTCAAATGTGTTCTGAACATTTTCAGCCAACAAGAAAACTTCTAATGTATTCTTGTATCTGTTTTTCAAATACAAAATTTTGGTTTTATTTAGCACTTTCCTGACCAAACCTACATTTGTCTATGACTTCTCTTATTGTGGAAAAACAGAATTCATTCTTTTCAGGGGTAACAGTAAGATTGAAATAGTACACTGAAGATGGCACACCTGTGTAACCAGTTGCTCTCTGTAATCCATTCTTTCTGTAGAAATGATGGGAAATCAATGTTTCTCTAGAGATTTTTATTGCCAGTCTGTTTATCTGCTAGAACCTCTTCAATATCCATCTTAGATGGCTGAAAATTATCTTTACAGGGTGTCAAGATGAATGGTTTGTCAGACCTTCTGTTTGATGATTTTTACATCCCTTTCTAATCTCTCCATTGAATAGTAGGTTAGCAAAAATGTAAAATATATGTCATATAATGTTCTGGACTGTCAAACTTGCTGCAAAACCAAATTCAGTCATGATACTATATCCTTATAAGCAGTTGGAAAACTGCTTATAATTATTAATGCTACCCATGCACCATTAATTTTAATGCCGTAAGTATTCAAAATAATGTCTAGATTATACCTTTGTTGCATTCAGATTATTTGTCAAGAAGTATATCTTCCCCATGGGTTAACACGGTTTTTGGTGAGAAAAACCAATATTAAATGGCTGGTTTTCTTAACATCAGTAGCAAAATCTGGATTACCCATTGCTAATTCTGTTTATCTAAACTACAGATCCTGGTTTTACCTTTCTAACTAATTTAACTTGCCATCATGCTAGGTAGTGGGTTAGAGGGCAAGGTGATCCACTCTTCCACACTTCTTTGAGCTTTTCTAAATTTCTTCATTGGCACATGAACTCATCGTGGTGTTTTTTAGTTGTGGTTCAGATATAGCACCATTATCTGAAAAGCAAGCAAATGTATTATTTGCCTTTCTAACATTTTGCCAGAAAATGCATCCACCAAATGCATTTGCATGGATTCTCAAGAAAACTGAATGAGCTCAGAAAGGAGACAAAGGAATAGAGAAACCATCATCATTTAGTTTGCTAGAAAAAAAGTAGCAAAACTGAGGTCTTGCATGTAATACCAGGAGCCTGCTTCACCATTTTGCCTCGGTTATAGAGTGACCAGAAAACCCAACATGGGACAAAAGCACCTCTATGATGTTAATGTTTTCCCAGTGTGCTCATCCAGTTGGTGCTGGTGCTGGTAATGGAGGTGATGGCTTGGAGCGGCTGCCTGGGCTCACATGAGCTCCCCTGGAACCTGCCTGCATGGGGCTGGCACGGGGCAAGGATGTGGGTGCAGGTACCGCTGGCCATGAGGACAGTACTTCTGCTTTGGAAAGAGCCATGCTCCTTCCCCTTTATTCCCTTGATTTCTGCAAGGGCAGCAGGAAGATCAGCTCCCCCCATCTCTCCATCTTAAACATGCCTTTCTTCTCCTACTGCCTCCACTGGCAGAAGGAGTCTGTTTCTAGACCCTTGTCCACAGCACAGTGACATCCAATTTCTGATACGCTGCTGAAAAACTTGGAGCCAGCCGTGACCATGTTGATCTACTTAGTTTTACTGGATGAAAACAGTAATTATAATAGCACTGATGCAGTGCAGAGCAAGACTTTCAGCTGTTGCAATCATCACAGCTCTGCCAACTTTGAAGGAAATAATCTGTCCATGCCAGCTCAGAACCTGGCCTTCTAAAGAAATCAAGTAACACTGAATTATCAACATCCCTCTTGAACAATATTGTATGAACATAGTTGCCTTTTCTTGCAAGAAGAGCTTGAACCTCTTTGCCCAAATTTTAATCAAATGCTAACTGAAAACACATTTGATCTTTCTCTTTGCAATCAGTTGTATAAAGGACCATAATTGTCTTTCCACTGTTTTATTCCCATTGCTTTGGTTATGTTAGTCAGAGTTCTGAGTAGCTGCTGAGTTCAAATTCTTTCATACACTGATTGCAAAGCTAATCAGCTAGGTGAAATGGGACTGGAATACTGTTATTTACTTTGACTTCTAGGAATATAAATTGTGGCTGCAGCTTTAGGTCTTCAACTGAATTATTCTCAGGATGCCTGCTTACATTCACCTGAGAGCCAGTGGGCATCTGGCTGCAAGACTTCATGGACTTGCTGCTAAAAATTGGAAACAAAGCAAAGAGGAAAAGAACAAGGCAGCCCTACAGCATCTCTCCTAAATTAGAGCTTTCACCATGGGAGACTGAGCAGCTCAGGGGAATTGGTAATGGGAAATTGGAGCCATGCACCTCAAGGTTGCCAATCTGTATCTGATCCAGGCTAGTATTGGCTGGAAGCCTTTAGCATCCAACAGCTCTTTAGCTCTTTTCTTGTCTTTGTGAAGCTGTTAGCAGCCTTGCACCAATTTCTTGTGGAAATATATCCCTAGCCCAAGGCTATCTCCACAGCTGGCATAAAGCTGCACCCTTGCTCACAACTGTAGCAGAGAGGTGAGGTGAGGACAAGGTGGAGACATAACTCCTCCCTGCCCTTTGAAGGGTCCCCAGGGTCAGGGAGCTGGTGTGTAGCCAAAGAGTCATGGGCAAGACATTATTGCTGCTCAGGAAAGGAGTTTGGGTCAGGGAGACCCTGGACTAGAGGCATGCATGGGGAGGCATGGCAAAGGGTTGATCAGGAATCCCTGGATGCGGCAGGAAAGGAATAAAAGGTGCAAAAATGTTGCCCGAGCAAGGAAGCCATCAGCATACAGTGCATTCCAATGTCAGTCATCCTCTGTCTCTATCCAGCATTTCTCATGTGAGAACTGAATGTGTTTCTGACACACAACTGCTGAATTTCTGTGAAATTCAGTGGAAAGTCAGGGGATGTGCAATTTGTGTACCTTTAAAAACCCCAGCATACACCTGAAAAGTGAACACCCAGCTGCTTGTGCCCAGAATTTCTCCAGGTGAAAAATTGCTCAGCCCTAAAAATGCACACTTCTCTTTCTCAGCTCTCCAAATAAATAGAGGAACAAAAAAAGCAACATCAGAATTAACAGCAGCTCCAAGATCATCCCAACATAGACTGTTCTTGGGCTAAAAGTGCGAAAAAGGCTGAACTGCAAAAGGCAGGTTGCACACAGCAGCATGAGGAAAAATAAGTCATTGCAGCAGAGCCAAGTCTCCCAGGACAAACTGATACATTCAATTAAACCCTCACTTGCTACCTGGGGACGAGCTTTACCTGCACCTTGGGGCTGGCCATCCACACTCGAGCAGGTAATCAGGTAATGTGAGCAACTTGATACCTACCTGAAAAGTATGAGCTGGGTGTGCAGTACCTAAACTAATTACTCCAAAATGATTGCCTGGATTTGGGCCAAGCATTATCTCACTTGTCCTCAGCACTACTGCAATGGCATGAGGGGAACAGAAAATGCAGTAACCTGAGAGGGAGATAAGAACAAGAGAGAGGGAGAATTGAGAATGATCTTTAGCTGTGAAGGAGCTGTTCTGTCTCTGTACTGCTCTTTTGTCCAACCTCAACAACCGTGAACAGCCTTTGTATCTTGTCTCCTCCTTTTAAAACGGATTGGCAGCCAGATGCATTATCCACACATATATAGTCTAACCACTGTGAATTAACCTGTTTTTTTAACCTTGATCTCCATAGACCTAGACTCATCCTATTATTGAATAAAACTTCAAGATTTTAGAGTAATTTTTATGTAGAAAATCACAAATTCCTGATTAAAAAATTGTCATCTTAATTTTCTAAGTAGGTCATCAGTTATACTGTCAATATAATCTAAATCACGCTGAGTAAAACAGCAAAGTTCTGATCCAATTTAATCCAGGATTATTTGGTTTATTGAAAAAATATCCCTTTCCTTTGGTAGGTTTAAAGCAGAGAATGGTTGTTTTATTGTCAGTGGAGAAAATTAGTAATATAGTTTCTGATATAGTAAACTAATATATAGGAACTGCTTAGGAATTTAGTACAAAAGATTAAAGTGAAAGTCAAATGTAGAGAACAGAGAAAAATACAGCACCACAAAATGCTTTGTCTTTCGTATCTGTCACCTGGAGAAAATAATATTTTTTGTGTCGGAGTTGGGAAATCCTGCACTGTTTTTCCTGCAATGTGCTTGAAAAGTGTGGGCTTGGGAACTACCACAGGTGTATTTATAAGGAAGGAAGCTGTTGCTACCTTAGCAAGGTAGCTCTTGCTAAGGGCTGTGCTTCAGGTTGTTCAACTGATGCAGAAGTTACTGTGTGAAACCCACCACAGGCATCAAATAGGAGGTGCAACAATATTGAAATGCTCTAGCTTTTCCTTCTGATTGCTGTTCTCTTTACAGGGTCATTTATTGCATATATGAACATATAATAAATGAATGGTTTAGTGTGAATGAAACATTAGGAAAGAATAGGCAAAAATATGAAATCAATAATTTTACCAGCCATTACAAGAAAAGACAAGTCAGACTGTCATTAATGGATCTAACAATCCATCCCTAATTCACTTAGTGAATGCTTACGAAGTCAGTAAATTCTCATTTTCAGAGCTTGCTGCATAAGGTTGTACTCATTCACTACAATGCAGATTTGTTTAAACTTGCTGATGAGTACAGACCTGGGGCATAGTATTTCTTGCTACATCAGAACCTGCAAGCCAGATTTATCCAGAAAAGAAGATAAACCCTATTTACATGTAGCTGCCTGGCCTTCTGCATTGTGTTGGGTGTGACTTGGGCACATCAGTGTTTGCTGTGGTTCCCTGCCCAGGGAAGACAGGGGAGGTTCAGCTTTGATCAGAAAAGCACCAGAAGAGCTAAGGGTTAGAGGACAGGGCAGTTTCTGTCTTTGAAATTCAGGTTGACACTACCTAGGAACTATAGCTAGAATATACTAATGCTGACATAGAAGATCATGTAGTTCCTTGATCAATTTCATTACTCATTTTCCTTTTCCTTTTTAGTTTTTCCTTTTCTCCTTTTCCTTTTTCCTTTTTCCTTTTCTTTTTTTTTCCCATTTCTTATTCTCATCTATTACTTTTTTCCTTGTTTTTATTTCTTCTTTTTTCTAGTTCTTTTCCTTTTCTTCTTAATTTTATTATTCCTCTCCTCTCCTC
>VZTJ01000835.1:579213-755982 GCA_013397795.1 Orthonyx spaldingii
CTCCTCTCCTCTCCTCTCCGCTCTTCATTCTTTTTTCTCCTCTGTCGTCTTTGGTGGTCATCTGTATTTATAGACAAAAGGCCCCAATGTGCTGTACATGCTCGCTTCTTTCAAGGGAACTTGCAACCAAAATTGCCTGTGACCTTTCCCATGAGTGTGGGTAGAAAACTCTTCTTGACTGAGATAAAGAAATTAGAACTTCATTCTTCCATGGTTTACTCCTAGGAATGCATTTTGGCAAGATGCTAAGAATAAACCAGTTATTGAAAAGGGGATCTGGGAGGTTGACAAGCATGGCTAAGCTCAGCAGAGAAATTTGACAAGGAAATAAGATGCTTTGTAGAGCAGTGTGTAGTGATTAGTTTTTTGAATGCTGGGATTATTATATAAGCAAAAAAGGAGGGTGGCACTTATTGTATATCTGACAGCTACCACTTACCCAGGTATTCCTCAAACTAATGAGGAACATAATGGTGTATTTGTTTATAAATCTTCAATGAGACTCCTGCAGTTTACACAAGCCAATTAAATGTGATGGAAAAATAAAGACAACTTTTTTTTCCTCGTCTCAAAAATTAGAATCACTACAGAAAGAACAGGTTAAAAAAAAACCAGTGCCCTATCACTGACATACTGCCTTCAACCTTAGAATCTATGTTCAACTTCAAACAAAAAGTGTATTATATATTTAAAACATTGCGTTTTGCACACTGTACACACACACTGAGGATAACAAAAGATCCAGAAATCAGTGCCCACTGCTATGACAGATATTACTTGTCATCATGCTATACAAAAGTAGGCAGGTTAGAAAGTTAAGTAGTAGGAAAATCAATGAAATAAACTACTGAAACCATAAAAAAGAAATGAAAATTTCTAAAATGTCTTCTTAGAAATAGAGAAATTGAAAAATAAGTACCTGTTCTCTTAATTTCTTTCTTTTTCATAAGTAATAAATTCTTGTTTTGAAAACTAGGGTCTCCATATTATTAAAATATTGAGCAATAACCCACAGATATTATTTCCCCCTCTTGTATCTTCCTCTCCCATCATCATATACACATAAAAACAACAGTAACTTGTTAAGTCTACCCTGAATTATGCACGTAGATTCTACTAATAAAGATAATGACTCTGTGTGTGCATGTGTAAAAAGAGAAAAATATGAGACAAAAGGTTCAATTTCAGATAAATATTTGGAACATATTGGAATATTTTACAGAAATTTGTCTTCCCACATGATGCATAACACTTGATGTTATTCACACAGAATATACTCAGGGAAACAGAGCAATTTACAAACTTATCTGAACGCCTTGGAGGTTTGATTCAAAATAACCTATTTGCATCATTTTTTTATTACCCTGGACATTGCTACATGCTTTCTTCTGCAACGTAGCTATTAAGTTGGCTGAGATCACCTGAATATAGCTAGAATTCAGAGTGTTTCCAGTCCTGTCTGCAATGCCCTTTCCTTTACACACAGACTAATTTGTGTGTAAGCAAGATTTATCATCAGCCTATGCCTCTGCCTCTCACTGGAACATTATCTTTGGAAGTGTTATTCCAAGTGGCAATTCCCCCGTTTAAGTGAAAACACTTATAGAGTCAGCTTACTGAAGGGAAGACTGAAGGATATTTATGAATGTTTACACCTAACATATGCACATACTTCTACATGGTATGGGATATAATACCACCTGGACTGAGGCCAGATCTCACTGTTTATGTGCACAGAATGTATGGTCTCATTTTGTTCCACTTTATCTGAATTGCAGGGATAACCTAAGTGTAAATGAGTCCCTGCCTGAGAGAGAGCTTTACTGAATTAGTTCCAGGAACAAGTACTTAATTATGATAACATTTTATAGATGGAACTTCCTACCAGAAAAGAAGGGGGACATTTTTCCAAAAATGTTGCTACTGCATTCATATATTAAGTAAACTGGTTCTGACGAACCCCATTTTGAGGAGTATTCTCAGTACTAGGTGCTCCTGGTGGCCTACTATTGCTCCTTAAATTGCAATGGACTGACTACCTCTAAGGAAATCCCTGAATTTTGGAGTCTCATGAGAATTTTTATCATGGGCCTAGCTTAGTCCTGGTAGCAGCGCTTTGCATATTTTTACTCTGCATAATGACAAATGGCTCTAGATAAATTTTAGGAGCATGGAGAACATGTTGCCCACCTACGTGGCATCTGCATGGAAGCCCTGTCTTGCCATTTCTTCTACAATTTCCCTTCACCTTTAGTCTACTATGAGCTTATTAGAGACAATCTTGTATAAATATTCAAACATACTGTGTTTTCCTCAAACAAATACCTGCACATTATTAAAGGATTGCTGGAAATTTTTAGAGTTCCTAGCATGATCTATTTTTTCACAGGGTGATTTTAGGTAAACATAAATCCATTTACAAAGGTATTCTACAGATTTCTGTCATCTGGAACAGATGATTTCTTGTCCCTATCTGCACACAAATTTTTTATCCTTTTGACTCTAACTGAGGAGTCATATCTGTGAAGGACTTGAGATGACATCACAAGTTACAGCCAGTATTTTGGCTTTGTGATTCCTGGTGAGGACTGCAAAGGACATCTTTGGATTTGGTTCTGTCATTATTTCAATCCTATTGTTTGTTTTTTTTTCTTACAGTTGCTGCTGGAAAACCCAAAGGTTGCTTAGATTCACAATTTTTATAAACATCTTTGATATGAATCTTTCACAAACCTTCTCCACTTGTCTGTGTTATGCTTAACAGTGAATGCAAAGACCATCTCTTCAGAGAGTGACTCACAGGAATGCAGCATGCAATCCACACAAAGGAAATGTAATACCCTAGCAGCTAATTAAAAAAGCATTACCTTCCACCAGTGCTGACCTCCAGCCATGCAGAGGATAAAGATGGGTGTCTGTCAATCAAGTTTACCTAAGAAACCCTGGCACAACATTATGAGGAATGGGCAGACCTAAAAAAAAGTGATATTGCTCTGAATTCTAAGGTACTTTTAATATCACATTTAAAGAAGCAGAAGGGCTCGTCAGTAATTTGAAACCTCAGCCTGCATACTAGGGATATATCAGTGCTAAATTTGCAAGTACCACAGATACTATACATGGACTATGTAGAACCATTACACACCTCCATGCGATTTTGATACACTTAGTGCCAGGGTATTCAAATCACAACAGTACCTACAGACATCTTAAAGTCTACATGCTAGTATTGCATAGTGTTTCATCATTCCAACAGCAGAACAAGCACTGAAGTGGTCTTTTTGTTAAAAAAAAAGTTATTGTATGCTTAGGAACTTCGTAACTTATGTTGGCTTAATCCCCAGTTCTAATTTGTCATTAATTAAGGAAAATTCGCCTGCTACCTTGTCTGTAGAAAGAGCATTTATCCACACTGTTCTTGCAATGCCTTTGATTCCTCTATCCTGCTATCCATACATTTTTTCCATCTAGATTTGTATCATGCAGTGTGTTATTCCAGAGTTCTGTGATGACCAGACACAGAGCCCTTACATTGAGAAATGGCTTTTGAAAAATATGGCTTTTGTTTTCCTTGAACCAGTTACGATGTGAGAGGGTAAGATCCTAGTAATTTATAACAGTGCCATGGTACTTTTCTGAATATACATGTAAGAGTTTGCGCTGTTATAAAATGTGATTTAACCATGCTTTAGTGAAAATATGAGGAGCAATAACCTGAATTTGGTTCCCATGAGATTTCTTTTCTCTGCACAAGTGTATTCACTCTACATGCAGGATAGCATAAAGGGATCCTACTGTAAGTGAGAGCAGGACAGTTGGCATTTGGTGATGGCTCATAAGCTTGTTTCTGGATCTCCTTTACTGAGTTTCCTTTTGCCCTGCTCAATTCATACTGGAAGAAAAAAATGGCATCAAAACAATTGTCTTTATACTATTAGTACACCAAAATATTTGAGTCACACAAGTCTAGCAGTATGTTTTGAAGAAAGAACTACATTAAAGAGGGAGAGAGGAGTTGGGGAGAAGGTCTGTTTCAGTGTGTTCATATTCAAGGGAAGGCCTTTGTATTTATTTTGCAGACCCTAGCTGGTGGGAGGAATACCCGGAGCATAAAATGAACAGCTATAGCTGTTGCTTATGAAGTCAAATGCAGTGCACTAATGAGACTGAGAGGGTTAGAGGCTGAATGGGAAACTAACCATATCCTGTGAGGGAGAATGCAACAGGCTCCATGTTATTATTTTAATAAAAAATAGTAAAATTTTCCAGCATACCCCTGTGTTTTAAAGAACCAATGTGTAGATCTTTGGGGAGTGTTTTATTCCCTTGAATTAAAATAATTTTAACAGTGGTAAAAGGCAATACTTGGTTCAATAAGGATAAGTGCTGCATCCTGCACTTGGGGCAAAACAACCCTATGCAGCACTACAGGCTTTAGGCAGAGTGACTGGAAAGCTGCCCATTGGAAAACCACATGGAACATGAGCCAGCAGCATGTCCAAGTGGCCAAGAAGGCCAATGGCATCCTGGCCTGTCTCAGCAATCGTGTAGCCAGCAGGACCAGGGCAGTGATTGTCTCCCTGTACTCAGCACTGATGAGGCCACACCTTGAGTCCTGTGTCCAGTTTTGGGCCCTTCGCTATGAGGAAAACATTGAGGGGCTGGAGAGAGTCCAGAGAAGGGCAACAGGGCTGGTGAAGGGTCTGGAGCACAAGTCCCATTAGGAGCACCCAAGGAAGCTGGGGTTGTTTAGCCTGGAGAACAGGAGGCTTGCGGAAGACCTTATCATTCTCTACAGCTATCTGAAAGGAGTTGTAGCCAGGTAGGGGTCGGTCTCTTCTCCCAAGTAAAAAGCAATAGGGCAACAGCAAACAGCTTCAAATTGTGCCAAGGGAGATTTGGATTGGATATTAGGAAAAGATTATTCACTTAAGGGGTTGTCAATCATTGATACAGGCTGTCCAGGGAGGTGGTTGAGTCACTATCCCTGGAGGGGTCTAAAAGACTTGCAGATGTGGCACTTGATGACGTGGGCTTGTTGGTACACTTGGCAGTGTTAGGTTTGCAATTGCACTCAATGATCTTAAAGGATTTTTCCCAACCTAAACATTCTATGGTTCTATGATTCCATCACTATTGATCTTTATGGTCATAATCAAATAATATGAGATTGGTGCCTTAGAAGATGATGAAGGGAGATGCATGACATGATGAACAGAGAAGAAAGATATGAAAAAATGTAATTGTCATAAATGTAAAGCCTGACAAAAGCTGATTTGCTGTGAGCCTTGGTTCATCACTTGAAGGGGAAGGGAAGAACTTTTCAGGGTAACTTGCTATTCCCATTGAGGTTCTTGGCCTCTAGAAGCTTGAGAGTGCTGAGCCAGTGGTAACCAGAAACCTCAGCAGATGGGGCAGGTGGCATCTGAAACCTGGAAGCAAGTAGACAGGCCACTACTTCTCTCTCCACAATTTTCTGTTGCCTAAACTGAATTGTTCCAGATAAAATTGTCCATGTAAGAGATAACATCAGGATGAGAGTTCCCAGGAAGTAGAAGTGAAAAAATTCAGTTTTTCTTCTATTCTTTAGGCAAAATATGTATTTCTTTTTGACCAATATATTTTCCCATACTTTGGAAGAAAACTTTGAAACGTGATAGAGAGAAAGTTGTTTACCTTAGTGGTGTGCTGATTTTTGGCTTCCTTCAGGAAAACCTCCCAAAGTGATGCCAACTTTCAGACCTTTGACTCACTTCACTTTGCACACGCTCAGCTGTGAACTCCTGAATTTTCCCTGTTGCATTTCCAGAATATTCCAATGGCTCTGCGCATGCTCCAAGACTCTCTCTGCAATTGCAGCTGTGGGTTCCTGTCTAAGGATACAATTTCATGATCAGCATAATTTGATCTAACTATGGGCTGCTACCCAAATGGAACGGCCCCATTTTCTCTGGGATCCCCAAATGCATATTTCAAAATTCCCCTTTACATCTGATCTAGCAACTGCACAATTATGGAATGGTTTCTGGGAGTGAGAAAAAACACTTCCTATTTTTTTTCTTTCCTCTGTTTTCCAAGGTCAGTGCCAGTCCCAAGTACATGGACCAAGGGCAATATGCCTGACCCTTGTCCTCCCACTGACTGCACTGCTTGGGTATGCACTGCATGGGAGGAAAGAGCAGCTTGCCAGGATGTGGCAATGACATGGGGCAGAGCTGTGCAACAGGCAGTTGTATAAAATTCATTTATGAGATAATACATGAAAAATCCTGGACCAGTCTAAATGAGAGTAGTAAACAATGTCCAGGGTATTGGACCTGCAGATACTAATCTAGTATATAAGCCATCAGGTACATGGTATCATACCTGTCTGTATGGAAACATCTTGGTTTCCAGCAGTAAAGAGAAGGAAAGCAAAATGACTACTATTAATTCACCTGCATGTACTGGAAGAACATCAGATACTTAACAGATATTTGAGAAAAACAAGCCCTCCATGATGAGCTTACTTATTCAGTGTAAGTATGGGCAACATGTCTGCTGTGCTATGCTGGCTGAGAGGAACATAATTCATAGTGCTGAAGGACAGAATCTTTCCCTGGGGTAGTGTTCTTCAGGTTAGTTGGGATTTTACCTTTAATACTCATCATCCAGGCAAGACAAGAAAATCCAGATTCCTTTCTTTGAAGCTGAAGCAAGTTGTATCTGTAGTCTCCTGTGCATTTGGAGCCATGCTGTGTGTCCCATGCTTCCCCCTCCTCAGCAGCTCAGAGCAGCGTGAGGGCTGGTGGCTGTCTGTAGTGTCCTTTCCAGTGGGAAAGAAGAGCTATCACAAAGCTTTGATTTGACATGGAGCCATGCTCTGCCTGCCAACTGCTTAATTAGTGCTCTTTGTTGCATCAAAATAAAATGGTAACTAACATCTCTTTCATAATACTCCTAGATTTTTACACATAAATTTGTCTATTCATCACAAACTTTTAGAGCAAATGACTCTCAGAGGATTTCTCTCAAGGTCTCTCAAGGATGACCTTGCTTTCTACCAAAGTAGAAATATAATTTAATTGTTTTCTGTATATAACAAAACACAGTCACAGGGAAAAAATACACACACTCACACACACACACACACACACACACACACACACACACACACACACAAAACCCAAAGACACTTCAAGAAATACAGCTTTCAATATATTACCTAATCCAATTCAGAGGAACTCTCTGAGTACAAAGGCTGGGCTGGTGTGATATGGTTCGAGCATATGGATATAAAGAAATACTAAAACAAATGGAATTAAGAAACTTATTTATGTTCTCCTCTACCCAGTGGACAGCGTCGTTATCATTTTATCAGGATCCCCCAACACTCTTGATGAAGTGTGAGCAGATTGACTCACCAAAGCCACAGCTCAAATGAGCCTTTACTCTCTGATGTTCTTGGACAGCTTGTGAAACTTTCCAGTTGATGCTGAGATGTCCTCAGGGAATACTGTGAGGAGTTCAGGAAACCCTTTTTTCTTTCTTTCTTTTCCTCTTTCTTTACCATGGTATCTTATTTTATAGCAGAAGGACTAAATCTTACTGTGGGAAATATAAACTTGTGATACATGCAAAGGCTAAAAACAACACAAAAAACTTTCGGAATTTTTCCAAATCTAGCTTCTCATTAATAGCAGTGAATTTGAGTTCATTCAAATTTCATGTTCATTTTTAGGAAGGAGGAGATGAAACACTTCAAATGGTTAAATCCTTTGTCATTACAAAGCTTGCCTCTGATCCACACTTCTGTTAGAAATGACGTGCTTCAGTGGTATTTGATGGCTCAACTGCACACTTGCCAGCCTTGCTAGATGATTGTATCCTTTGTAACAGTTCTTTATATCTGCTAATGAGGAGTCATTTATTGAATTTCAGCAGTAGTGAGGAAAAGAAGTACATGTATGGTATGAGTTTACCTTCAGGTTGTGAGTTCAGTGTCTCATTATTGCTCCTCTGTGGTCCTTCAAAAACTAACTGCTACTGAAAACAACTGCAAATATGTATCACCAGCATCAAATATTGTCATATATTTGAATACATATGAGATGGATAGATAGATAGATAGATAGATAGATAGATAGATAGATAGATAGATAGATAGATAGATAGATAGATAGATAGATGATAGATGACACAAGCTGTAGACTTGTGTTACCAAAAATTGCATTGCATCTGGCACATGAATCAAACCTGTTTGGTCTTTAACAAGGACACCCACATATGTTAATACAGCTGCTCTTTTCATAGTATAACTAAAGCATAAGTTCAGTATTTTGCAGTAGAAAAGACCTTCAACTGTAGCCTCAAATCTACAACCAGGCTAGCTGTAGTCCATGCTGTGGTACAAAGCCATGTTAAAACAGTTATGAAAAAGAAATGTTGCAACCAGATCACTCAATATTTTTGGTTTTTCTGTCATTCTTTTTTTCAATGCAGATGAGTCCTAAAGGACAAATGCAGCTGATGAAGACTGAACCAAGGTTGATACACAACAGCAGAGAGAAGCCACTCTCTTTCTAAAGACATGTAAACAGATCTGAAACTTGAATTGAAGGCATCTTTTTTTTTACCCCTAACTACAAGGGTGACTTAATTTGTCAGCTGTTCATTTCCCTCAGTAATTCATGAGCAAAAACAAAGAAAACACTCTTCAGGAGTGCTTCTCTGTCCAAATAATGAGCCATTATTTTAACTCAGAAGGATCTCAGGAAGGACAGGGGAAAATAAGCCCCTAAATCTGTAAAATTATGCAAAACATTTAAATAATGAATGTTGTTTCTCACATCCAAGCTGTGCTGAAGTTGTGATGAAAGATTTTTTTTTGTGTGTGTGTGTGTCTGTGTCTGTGTGTGTGTGTGCATTATTTCTTTATGATTGAAACCATAAGGGTGAGTTTCAGTCTGCTCAGGACCAAACTGTTTCTGGATTTCTTCTGTAGTTATGGATATTATTCCTAGCTAGGAAATGTAGGCAGTTTTCCTTCCTTTTCTGCTTCTGATGTAAGTGATTTTTAAGAACAAAAGTCACTTAATGAATCTTCACTATCTTCCCCTCTTTACAAAAAAAATCCTTGGTTTTAAGTCTTTGTCAAAAAAGTAAGTGATGAAACTGTTATCAATATTTTGTGTATACTGTTTTTAAAGTCACAACTTCAGCAACTAACAGAAACTGAGGAACAGATAAACCATTCATTAAAGCATCTACAAAACCTATGGAGAAGTGCTATTATCTCTCCTTACACAGCCTTGTCCCTTTTACTTCAACCTTTTAAACAGCTGAACTGTGAAGCATTTCTGTGTGCCATTGCCTAAGCCTGCTCTCCTAAGTCTGACTTAGCTACTTTAGCTCTCAGAGACCAGAACAATTTCTGCCTCTCTCTGGGATGAAGGTTGGGAACTGGTGAGGGGCAGAGAAGTGATGGTCCTGCAGACTGGCTCCCTGCCACCTACCTCAGACTGGAGTCAAGACTCCCACTGCCCTGGCCAACCTGGTTCAGCAGCCTCTGTGCCTTCTCCCATGAGAGATATGATTTGAGCTGGAGCTAATCCTCCCCTGCTAATTTGAATCAGTCAGGTCACTGCAGGATTTGGGGCACATAAATGACTTCAGAGCTGCAACAGGTTTCCAGTCCCAACTGTAGTATTTTGCCTGGCAATTCAGGGTGGTTCTCAGCCCAGAGGACACTGTGGAGTTCATGTGTCAGGAGAGAGGAAGACTGGGAAGCTCACACTTTTCAAGTTCCTGGTCCCATGGTGACAGTAAATCAGAGCATTCAACAGTTCCTACTGCAGCAGAGGAGGTCCCTGCTGCTCATTCACAAGAATGCCACGAGTCCTGCGAGTATGAGCAAAGCCACCTTCCTCCGTCATCTGGCATCCTGGAGTGGCGGCGAGTAGGGCTCATGCTCACAAGGAAGGCTGTAAGAGAAGTTCATCTGCTGCACCTGTTAGTAAAAGTTCCTGAAGGCAAGCAAAGAAGTTGGAACCATCCCTCATGTCACAGGCAGTGGCACTTCAGGAATGATTTCATATGCCAGCCAGACTTCAGCTTCCCTGATTCCTCAGAGTCTTGTCATGGTTTACATACACCATGTGGCACCAAACATGAAAAACTGGAGATCACTGATCAACATGCTCAAGAGAGCAGATTTAGGACATTGCATATTAACTTGCTTTTTCTTTGATAGGCTTATTGGCTTGCTTATTTGTTTGTTTATTTAGGGCTTGTTCCATTCACTCCCGCATCCTTCTCCACACTTTCACTATATTTACAGGCAACTTGATGGAGTTTGAGACATACTGAAAATACTAATTAACTTGTAGTTGGTCTGCAGCCTTGATTTAAGACTTGTGAAGGCAAGGGAGCTCTGGGCACCCTTATTCCATCTCAGCATTGTGAATAAATTGTGTTTTCCACAGTTTTTCACTGTTTTATTCCAGAGTTTTTCACTGTTTTTCATAAAGAACTGGTCTACGCTCTTGCTTACATGCATATCTTTTATGACAGTAGAATTCAGCTCTCCCTATCTCTAACACCTTTTCATGAGCTGCGCTAGAGTGACAGCTTTCACTTATGTGTATTGGCATAGAGGACATAATTCCATCTTGGGGTAAATCCTTCTGTCCATATTCATTTCTCAGAGCAATTGTCTTGCCCTGCACAGATCCTCATGGCTCATTTTCAGGGGGAAGGGCTGCAAATTTATAGCCACTTACAACTTCAGTGTCTGGAAGTTAAACTACCTGGAAAACAAGCAAGTAAACTTGGGGTAAAGAAACCAAAGGCTTCTTATAATGGGTTATCCTATATTACTGATTGATTGCTTAAAAAAATTAATCAGCGAGGGCAGTTTCATAGGATCACTGAATATCCTGAGTTGGAAGGGACCTACAAGGATCATCAAAGTCCAATTCTGGTTTGATCACAAACCAGCTTTCCCTGAGTCCCCATGGAAAACAGGAAAAAGCCAGTGTTCACCCCAAGAGACTAACAGGATGCCTCTCTAATCCTGTGTTCAGTTTTGGGCCCCTCACTACATGAAAGACATTGAGGCATTAGAGCATGTCCAGAGAAGGGCAATGGAGCTAGTGAAGGGTCTGGAGAACAAGTCTTATAAGGAGCAGCTGAGGGAGCTGGGGCTATTTAGCCTGGAGAAAAGGAGGCTCAAAGGGACCTTACTGCTCTCTGTAACTCCCTGGAAAGGAGGTTGTATCCAGGTGAAGGTCAGCCTCTTGTCCCAACTAATGAGTGATAGGACAAGAAGAAACAGTCTCAAGTTGCAACAGGGGAAGTTTCGATTGGATATTATAAAAAATTTCTTCACTGAAAAGGTGATCAAGCATTGGAACAGGCTGCCCAGGGAAGTGGTGGAATCACTATCCCTGGGAATGTTCCAGAGATGCGTGGATGTGGCATTTAGGGATATGGTTTAACGGTGAATACAGCAGTGTTAAGTTAACGATTGAGCTTGATGATCTTAGAACTATTTTCCAACCTAAATGATTCTATGATTCTGCAAGTTAGCTCAGCTATCAAGTAGCCATGTGAATGCACTGAAATTCAGCCAGATTCAAGTTCTACAGGTAGCTGAGATTAAGGACAAATGGTGAACGTAAGTCCAAGGCAATGGAAGGGTAACAGGAGGCTTCTGGCGAAACATGGCAAGACAAGAATCTTAAGTGACTCAACTGGCAGCTGCTCCATGTGATGATGAAGCAAAGTGTGTGAACCACAGAGAGACTTAACAGGAAAACCTCTGACAGATGAAGGCAGCAGCAAATCCCAACCAAAGCATGTCTCCAAAGAGCAGGATGGATTGGCCTGAAGAGCAGAATATGTGATGATCCTGAGATTAACACTACAACAACAGTAAAAGCATATCCCTGTAAAGAAGAGCTGTGGACTTCTAACCTCATACTGCCCCACAAGCCAGCATATGCTGGCTCAGAAGACAAACCCCCAAAGAAAATTGGTAGCACCAAAGACATAGGAACTTGCATGAGATTTTAAAGAAGGATCATGAACTACCAAAAGGAAGAGTCTGAAAGGGGTAGGAAGAAGTCAGTCTGAACACACATCACCAAAGTGCCAGCAGCACACACAATATCTTCATTAATAATTCTCCTACTAAGAAGAAAGTTGTTCTTAAAATTATGAGCTTTCTTATTTTGTTATCCCGAATTTAGTTACTGAAGTGGGATTATAAAATGTATATGCATAGCCTGCATTAAAAACCCTTGTTATTTGACTGGCTTACATGTGTGTTGTTGTCTGTCACAAAAAAATGACCATTTCATAAGCAGAGCATATCCCTTCCAGGCATAATTTGTGTCATCCACTCACATGACAGCTGCAAAGGATTTTCATTGCAGTGACACTCAAAAAGGAAGGACATGCAGAAGGGTCTGACACAATTACTCTGATTTCTAAGCATGTTGGGTCTTGCTGATTTGTGAGTAATACAAATGTTTAGCTTAGTGGACTGAGTTCAACAAGAAAATAACTGGGTTTCCTAATGGCCTTGGAATATTTTGGCTTTGAATTCTGATGCCGCATCTCTTCTGTAGCACAGAATTTTTTAATTTAGACAAGAGCATTTCTGGGTGAGAAAGAAAGCAAATGTTATGTATTCATAATGGAAATTATACCTAAAGCCACATGCACCCATCTACTGGGCAGAAAGAAGTCATTTCAAACATGATACCCAGTTCTGCATACCAAATCAGCTTCTTCCTTGAGTTACACTCTTATCAATGGCAGGTGGCATACTCAACAAGTCTTCAGGAAAGAGAAGGTGATGAGGGATTCTGCATATTTCCCCTGTTCCATGAAGGCATGAAGAGATACTAAAAAAATTCTGGACAGGAACTGTTTAAAACGACATCCCAAACAAGCACCTGGTACTTACCTGTGAGGGTGGGCTAGCACCTGTTGCTCTGGAAATGCCAATAGATTGGAGTCGCCTGAGTTTTGCATTCTGGATCCAATGATCAAGAACACTGCTGTTAAAGCCCTGCCTTTTAGCTACTTGTGTGCCACTAGTGCTGTAGTGTAGTTCAGGCTTCATTATTTAGAGCTTATCTCCTGGTTCCTCATCACTGTCACCCCTGGCACATGTCTCATGGGCAGTAACAAACAGGCTCTGTAGAGTGTCCACAGGATTTAGGAGTGTGGAGACTTGAAAACTCTCCCCTGAAATCATTCAGTACAGACCCACTGGTTTCCTGAGGGGATTAATTCCCCTGTGGGCTTCTGTTCACATTTAAAAAGACACAGAAACACGCAAACATCCTCTTTGACAAAGTAACCACAGCAAACTGGGAGTGGGAAATGAGGTGTGAGCACATAGAGGACAGTGCAGGAATTGAGAACTGAGTCTCAATTGAGCTGAGGTCTCTGACAAAGAAATCCTTGGTACCTTTTGACTGATTTTCCCCTGTGCTATGTCTGTCTTTTTCACAGTTTTGAAGGATGATGCCAATGATTGCAGAGTACTTTACAGGATACTTTAAATATTATTCATTAAGGATAGCTTAATGGGATGAGTGGGGATAATCACAGTGGGTGCTCTATTCAACAGGTAGTAATTTTGTTATTTTTAGAGACATTCCTAAAATGTTCACTATAAATTATGTAGCTACCAACATGGTCATCAACACTGGTTAAAAAGTCATTTCCTGTCATCTTCCAGACTGTGAAGATCACCCGTTCCATGAACGAAGTACTAATGGCATGAAAACTTAGTGGGTTTTAATCTCCTCAGAGTCACATTCTGGGCCAAACTTGCTTATTTCTGTTGGAAGCAAAAGAATACAACAGTGCTTTTACTTCTTCTTACTCTTTTAACCTGAAATTCACTCAAAATTTCTCCCTCACATTTTTGCTTCTGTTTTAAATTGGGCTTGAATGGGCCACAGAACTGTGCTGTGTAAGAAAAGCAGAATTCCCTGAGGTGGTGGCATGAGAGGTGTAGAGGACAAGGAGGTATCTGAATCAAGCCTTCCTCTGTTGTTCTGTTCTTCCTCACAGGCTTTCTTGAGAGGCGTCTTTTAATGTCCTGCCCCCAAGTAGCTTTTCAGCACATCAGCTCTCCTGTGCTGGGAGTGCTTCCTAACATCTGTTTCAGATTTGTTGCTCCTTTGTTTCCATTTATATCCCTTCTCAAGCATTATTTTTTTTAGGCTGAAAATATTAAATTGTATAGAAAATATCCGAATAGGCTACGACTGGTGTATGCGTGAGGTAAATTTTATTTTAATTGCTGTTTTCTGTCATGTTAAGCACAGGAGGTTCAGCTGCTTTGTGGAAAGGGGAGAAAATATTTTTATCTGTCTTCATTTAACAAAGCAAAGTCTGTAGAGAGTATTTGTCTTTTTACAGACCAGTTATTGCAGCCAGAAAAACACCATAAGGTTTTGAGCTCAGAGTCCTTATCACATCACACTTTTACCATCGAATCAGCACTATTACAACAAAATGAACTGATTTAGAAATGTAGCAATTTCTTCTTCTAATAAGTCCCTTGATTTTTGCAGTCCTCACAGGATGACAGTGCCATGGGAACTGCACCCTAGGGAGGTCCTGGTACCCATCTTGGGGTCTGGCTTTTAGATTATTTGGGCTTCTATTAGTGCTGGGGTGATCAATGGGTACCCATATGCTGAATGAAAACACTGGAATTTTTTGCATATCCTCATGATTACCAGACAACAGAACTATTCTGCATGGTGTTAAAAAAATAAGATGGGAATACAAGTACTTACTTGTTACAGTTTATGGAAGCAATCCAGTCAGTGCAAAATAAGACCTTAATCTTGAGTGAGTATGACAAACAATTAAAAAGTAAAGATTTGCATTCTGAACATAACAGGTAAATCTTGTACTAAATAGCCAATATAATGCACAGCAGGACAGCAAAATAAAGGCACGTGTACAACCAACAGATGGCTTCAATTTCTGTTTGTGTTCACACTTTATGTTGATGACAATTTCTTTTTGTCTTTTCCCATTCTCTAAACTTCATGCATATATTTCTAGCTCAGTCACCTATACCTGCCAAGATGAGAGGGAGGCAGCAAAAGAAGTGGATTGGCTCTCTTGCCAACTCCCAGTCTAAAATATTTAATACACTCTAAGGTGGTGCATGAAAGTTAAGAATGTGGCTTATACTTTGGGGAGCAAAGGTCATCTGGCAACCAAGAGGAGTAAGCACCTCGCTGTTTGCAAGATTGTACTGTCTTTTTCCAGTGTAGCATGTCTACTATTTAAGCTTTACCCTGATTCCATACATGGGTCCAAGCCACATCCTGTTCAATGGAGTTAGCAGAACCTCTGCATAACTTCTCTGTGGGGCCATTTTTAAGTTCCACACTGGTAGGACATCAATAGCTCTGTACCACGAACATGGTTTTGGCTGGGGTGTGGAGGCAACCTCCAAAGCAACTTGCTGCATTCTTTGGCAGTCAAACTACAGAAGCATATGGCACTGAGTTACTTACTGGATAATATTAAAAATAGTATAAGGCTCTGCATTTTAACTGAGGAACTATATTGCTGCTCATTAAACACTTCAGAAATGTCCATCTTCATAAATATAAAATATAGAATTACACATGCCAAAGAAAGGCATTATTACAGTTCCTTAAAATGAAATCTTCCAGGTTTTAAAATGCTTAGTAATACTGGCTCACTGACATCCTTCTTGTGACCTTAAAACAATTTTTTTGTTGTTTCCTTTAAATAATTTAGTGAGTGATTGCTCAGTGATGATGTTTAAATAAAAACACAATGTGATAGTTAATCTGTGAGACAGATGCTATTAATATTGGATGGATGTTGTTTCAGAAGTATTCTGCCTGAATCCGAAGTACTAAGCTGGATATAAATAGTGGTGGATTTCCCTTATGTGGAAAATGTAATAGCCCCATTAAGCATGTCTTCGCTGCAGAGTCAGGCTGTATATTGACCCTCAGCTTTGAGTACCAGCTTTTACTGAGATGAGGCGCAAGGAGCCAGGCTGCCAAGCTATTTTGGGCTAATGAATCCTCATTAGCTTGGTGCTCCCTTGGGCATTTCTGTTGGCCTTCAAAGGAACTCTCACCTAGTCCTTTCTCTCTGCAGTACATGGAGCTGTCTCAAATCTAAGTCATTTGGTCTCAGACCCTGAGCGCCTTTGAATAGCTGAGTTACATAGCCCAACCATAATCATTTCAAGGAAATTATCAATTAAATAATAATGAAATAATCAATGATATTATCTGGATCTGTAGCAACAAAGAGTGGGTAATAATGACCATGGCATGGCCTTGAACTGGGCTCCTCTAGCTTAAGGTCACTTGCCAACAACCAAGTAACAGATGTGATGCCTTTATGAGGTCTAGCTGTTTCTGAAAAACCTCTGTTCCTGTGAGCTAGGTCCTCACCAGTAAACAGGGAAAATGAGAACACTGAATGAAGGTGAAAAGCTGTCTCTACCTTGTCTTTCCAACTTCATCATCCTTCAGAGTCTGACAGCATCAGAGTTTGAGTGTGGGCATGATGAATGGAGTAAAATGCGGAGCTGAAATAAGAGTCAAAAAATAACTCCACTCTGAAGACATGCTGTTGCAGGGGGCTGTTATATGGCCAAGTCACTCTCCCCAAATGCCCACAGTTTCAGGATAAGATGGGAAAGATGTTTCTGTATATGTATGTGCCAACAAAATGTTGGCAGGTATATACTGCCTGCATTCCAGCCCACCCTTCTATCTTCCCTGGAGAGGAGAAATATTATAACTGTTGCTGATTTACATTGTAGGCTATACTCGCAGCTACACATTCGATTACTTTTAAATTGTTTCAGTGACAATTCCTATAATTGGCTCTGTTTTCTCCTTTCCCCCTTTGTCCTTTGGGGTTTTTTTTATTTTTATAAACAAAATAAAATATGGATCAGTTAAAGATCTTTGTTTAAATATTATTAGCATACAGTAAATTCAATAATACGAGAGTTAGTCCTGGACAGACGTTAATAAGATTACTCATATTACCTATGCACTTAATAAATTTTTGCTGGCTACTGCTGGATGCTTTGTAGCTCTAGAAACTTAAAGTATAAGTTAGGGTAATTTCCAGCTCAACACTGAAGGGAAGGCTGATGCAGCCATTAGTTACTGCCTGAAGTTTGGGACCTGCAGCTGCAGCTTCCTTGCTTTACCAGAGTCATCTTTGCACAAAGCACATTGGAGTCTCACACAGGATTTAGCACTGATTTTCCATGCTAAAGAGGTCCAGAGTCGCCACCAAAACCAGAAATTCAGTCAGCAGAGGTGCTACACCAGGACACAAGGCAGGGCCTGCAAGTGCTAGATCTGTTCCAACTGTCTCCCTCTCTACAAAACAAGAAAAATATTTCATTTTTAACATAGGAGCATCTCCATTTCAGGATTTGATTGATGGTGTCATGAATGCTTCTGCTGGCACACGATGAGAGAAAGGAAATGATGGTGTGGGATGAGAGTAAGGAAGGACTGATGCTTTTCCATCACTGGCAGTGTTTGTGAACCAGGAGCCGCAGTGTTCTCCGTGCCAATATCCCTTCTGTACAAAGAGGCAGTAACATTCCTCTTCTCCACAGGACCTATGAAGAGCAACACATTTCTGCTGCTGAGGCACTCAGATGCAAGAGATACACACATAGACACTGGATCAGGCCTCCACGGGGAACTTGGGGACTGTACCTCAGCTGTTCGTCTCACATTACTTAGATACGAAACCCTAAAAGTTTTCTTCAGCTCACCTCTGTATCATTTCCAGGATAATGTAATCTTTTGTCTTCTTCTTCTTCCTTGATGGTTGTTTTAAATATTGGGGGAAATCCAGAAAATAAAAATACTGTGCACATAACTTTTCAGTGCTTTAACACACTGCATTTTTCCCAATATTTTGGCCAAACTCAGTCGCATAATTGGACACTGAACTTCTCACCGTATGACAAAATCTCAGATATTTCACTGAATTTATTGTCAGCTCAAAAATATTGTCAGAGATGTAATTTGGAGGCCAGTCTGAAACATCTTTATTTAAAGACTTCAGTCTTTTCTCATGATGAATAATGATGGTGGTATTTACAATAGGTATTTGCACTACTGAAATACTGAAATATTTACAGTATGTATTTGCACTTCTGAAAGCTGTGACAAGGTAAGAGGATTTGGAAGCCAAGCCCAGAGTTAAGGCCTGAAGTTTTTTTCTTGGTGAAAGAAGCTGGTAGTATTCCTACAGTGAGAAACTTTGAACACTTCTAGAATACTACCAGTGTTTTATGTTTAGGTGACGATTAACAAGGGGACATAATACATTGCAAATGCTGAAAAAGTGATAACACTAAAGAAAGTGGAGATACTGTGATAATGGAAGAGAGAACAAACAGAAAAAATAAGATGAAAATAAGAAAAGTATAATCCAGTTTGTGAAAAAAAGTATGTTTGAAAGTACTTAGCGGAAAAATCTCCACTGTTCTGTGGTGAAACTATCTGTCTTGATTTTCTCAAATCAGTCTTGCTTTTTCATGATAAGCAGCACTATGATCTGGATATGTTTTCTGTCTTACTGAAATAGCAGTAACAGCAATCTTACTGTTTTCTGATATTTGGGTCTTTTCTCAAAATCTTCTAATACAGAATTTCTGCATAGTAAATTAGTTCATCTACCATTACATTTATTTTTCTTAGGTACGTTTTACAGTCTCACAAATCCTGGTCTGAATATCACTGCTGTTGGGAAATAGGCTGAAGTAATCCAAATGTTTCTAGTGAAGAGTTGAACCTTAAAATGAGTGAATCACATTTATCAATTTGATAAAGAAGACTGAATGACAAATGTATTATAAAACTCCATTTTTCCACAGAATACACCTCATTGCTATATGCACACATTAGTGATATATGTTAATATTTATGTACAGGGTACAGCTGGTTGAATGATCCTTTAAAAAGAGTACCTACAAATGTAGCCCATCTTTCCACCAGTAAGTCAGTCTAATTTCTACAAATACATTTCTTGTTGATGGTATTTACCAAAGAGTTTCCAGCTATTGATTTTACATGGTATTTACAAGGTACTTGGTATGACTAATGCCTTACGTTTTATTATCATTCATTCATTGCTGCTCAAATGGATGACCTGAAATTTTTAACATGTTGGTCTTGGCAAAGTACTTGGCATTTGTCTTCCTGCTGCTGCTTTTGCGGTGAAAAAATATTAGTGGGGTAACAATGTTCATTTATTGATTTATGCATTTATTGATTCTGAACAGAATACTCTGATAAAAATGCACATTTTTCTTATTAAAAATTTAATTCATCGTCCACACCTCTACCTACACATTGTCTTCTATCTCCATTTTGTAGCAGCAATATTTTTTCAAAAGTTATGTACTTTTTGTAGAGGTTTGTATTTTGTCATTCACACAACAAAAATTCAAAGATTCATGGTTGCTTTTTTCATAACTTGTTTGCCAAAAATACCAGACTAACATAAGAAACAAATCAGTCTCTGTAAATGCTTTTTTTTTTCACTCTTATGATACATTTCAAAGTCATTAGAAGTTAATCTGGCAACATTTTTATGTGACATGGTTGTCAGTAGGGGAAAAAAAAGAAAGGCATGGGAAAGCAGTTGGAAAAACCTGAAAATAAGAGATTTCAATATAGTTGGGAACAGCTGCTAGTGAGATACGTGTGTGTACAGAAAATGCACTGCCCTAAAGGACCAGGATTTTAATAGAGGTTGCATAACACTATAAGGTATGCTGTTCAGTGTCTTCATTGCTATTGTATTTGCAAGAAGAAAGAAAACAACAGCTTGGTGAAGCAGATTGAGGATTAAGAAATTCAAGCCCCATCTCAAATGGGTGATTTAGGTCATAAGTAACACCACCCATTCTGAAACAATAGTTAATGTGTAGCAAAAATAAAACTGCAAAGACTTACATAGAACTCTGAAAAGTCATCTTGAAGTACCAGCACCCACTTGGAGCTGGACCTTCATTGAAGATGAATGGCTGACATTGTATGATCGGCCAGTGACAAGACCCTAAAAGCCTTTCTGGTTCTGGCCTAATTAATACATCTGCTATCTATTTTCACGTCTAATTTTCACTGAACTCTCCACTCTGCTATAATTATTATGGTCATTATTACACTGAATTGTTAAGTATTAAGGAGGAATTTTCTTAATTTAGTTACATGGAGTTTGTATGATTGACTAACATAGTTTCAAATGCATCACAAATTGTCACACACTTTGGGTAAACTAGCAGTGAGATGTTTGCTGTGCATGTTACAGTATTAGAGCTGCAGAAGTAGTACAGACTTCAGAATAGTTTGGAGATAGTGCTTAGTATGACCTGAAAAGCACTGAGAATTTGTGTACCAGCGCTCAGTTACTTACCAAGCTGAAAATGCCAAAAACTTCCTACAAAAGTTGCCATTTCTAAATAAAAAGGCTAAATTAAGAAGTTGCGTGTGTCTTCCTGCTACAAGGTATGTTTTCAAAAGCCACTGAAGGAATTTAGTTGCTTTGCTCTCCTACGCTGATGACAGCACACACCTCTTTGAAAAATCACTCTCTGTGCTTTGCCTATGTTAGAGTTCTCCAGCTCCATAATCTCCCAGAGTGTACTGTTATTGCATTTTTGACAGCTGGTTCGCATACCAAAAGTGATGTAACCCAGCTGACCTTATATCCTTTGTAGGTCATGCATGATTCTTGTATTCACAGTTTAATAAAGCTAGGAAACAAGACTTGCAGAGAAATACAGCCTTCCCTGTGCAAACTGGGCTGCAGCAGCTCTAAATTGATTTAATGATATAATGGAAACAGCAACATATCTGCCTGTGTCAATTATTTGGGGTTTTTTCCTATGGTAAGCCATCATGTGGATTCAGATTCCTTCTCAGGAGATAATATGTAGGCAGTCACAATGGATATGGCAGGTAGAAAGTGAGTCTTCCTCATTTCAAGACTTGCTCACTTATTTTTACATCATTTTAAGCACATGATTTTGACATTTGTTTTGCTTCCCATCTCCCAAAGCACAGTAACTCTCCAAGTCTAAAAATTACGAAACAGAATTGGTTTTGCTGCTGTTAAATAATTTCAGAGTGACCAAAAATTCCTTTAGCTAAGATTCCTTCTATTTTTTTTTTTTTAACCTTGGTGCTCTATTTTGTGTTGGCTTTTTCTCAGAATTTCCTGCGTTAATTTTAATTAGATCCTTAGAATTCTCTAACAGAGGATTAGCTACATTAATGCGCAAATATGTTGTTTTACTTTGCTACAAATAAAAAAAAATAAATTGAGATTGTGTTGATAGAGATAGATTCAGCTGTGCCTTTGTGCATTACAAAATCTCATAGGAAGCTATGCCTGCTCTAGACCAGGTCTTGACTACATGAGAATTATGGATAGTATGCAAGTTCTTTGTCCCTGTCAAATGCACAAACCTTCCGAAAGGTTTTCCCTTTCTTGCCTCTGCTGTATGATCATGTTTTTATTCATCCAGTTCAATGTCTGGGATGATGGAAGATGTTAAACCTCTCAGTAGCACAGCTGGAGTCTCTGAAACAGCCTTTACCTTGAGTCGCCCTGACCGTCAGAGTGGAAAGAAGACTTGAAGACACAAAGGAGCAGTGACAAAGAAAAACAGAGAGGAGCAAGAGACACCAGACATTGTTTCGACAGCTTAGTGCATTGCACTGACACAAGACTCTGAGGACTTCATTCCTGACTAACTTTCTTCTGAGTGGAACTGATATGCCTGCACTCTCAGTGCAGAAAAGTAGTTTAAATGCCAAAATAATTCAGCAGGCTTTGCCTGCTTCAGTTTTCCTTAGCTATCTACTTGTGAAGGTGCAAATATTGTAACCCCACAGGGATTTTAGGGATCAGTAGTGGCGTAGAAGGCTGAAGATGTGAATGACACTTGGCCCAAAGCCTGTGACTGATTGGTAGTCACAAATGTGGTTTTCATCTACAGACAAGGAGTGAGATCATCATCATTAGAAAGAAAAAGAAAGGTGGAAACAACATGTCCTTTTTCAGAGTGAATTCAAAGTTTTGTACCCATGCCTTCAGCTAGTGTTGCTGAAAGGTTTAAATATAAGGTAAAGAAAATCACTATATCCACAATGAAATCAAAAGAAACCCGAAGACTAGAAAGATTGACAGAACCATGGGTAACACAGTGAAACTTCACTGACCTTCAGTTAATTTGTTCTTATGTTCCTATTAGTGAAGCCAAAAATATGTTATTTCAGCAGTATTAATTTCACTAAACTTATAAAGAAAATATAAATGAGAGCAAGAGGGAGAAATTACCTAGTAGTTGACTTCTAGAAATAATTTCCGGTCACAACACAGTCACTTTATGAACTGTTTCAAAAAAATAACCTCCCATCAAAATCACAGTATATAAAATACTTGTCTATGTACTGAAAAAGTCCTCACTTTACATTTCATTCTGCAGGGTAAACTGCTTAAGTCCAACTGCAACCCTCAGAGCATGATAAACATCTGTCCTTTAAAAAAGGTAATCAAAAGCACTCCGAAGTAAGAACAAGGAAGAAAGAAATAAATTATTTTATTTGATGAAACCAAAGAAAAAGGTGGAGTGGGGGAGAAAATTAAGTTTTTTGGGGTCATTTAAGGGTTTTCGTTATCACTTTGCTCAATCTACAGCTTCATTCATTGTGTTTTCACATATTTCATTGGTGAAACTTCAGAGGAAATACAAAAAAGCAACTCCTTTTCCCTAAAATAATAAGATGGAGATCCACTACAGCGTCTAACAAAATTAAAAGGATCAAAACAAAGCACATGAAGTCCACAGATCACTTATCAAACCCCACAAAGGCAAGCTGCTGCAGTTTGCCCTGCCCTGCTTAGCTGGTCCAGGTACAGGGAGGGCAGTGAAACCAGCCATAGACCTGGCAGTGAGGGGATTATGGGGACACAAGGAGGGGTAAGAAAGTTTTCTACACCTAAGACCTTAATTTTTTTTAAGAGGAAATTGTGAGATCTTTTGATGTGCAATGGGAAGCTGAGATGAGGGTCTACTTGGATGAGAAAATGGCTTTTATATTTGACTTTCGATATTGTCCAGAACTTCAAAATGAAAGCACAGAATTGTAAACCATTCTAAAACTTACTAATGAAATTCATGACTGTTCTGAATTAGACCACGTTGTGTCCCCTTTATGTCTTTGTCTTGTAATTTAATTAAATTAGCCTCCTTTGGAAGCACTAATTAAGGCATAAGTCATTTACTGAGTTCATTCACCATAACACATGAAGACAATAACACAACTCCGGAGACATGAAACAATAGGGAAAATAATAACTGGCTGACCTTTCTACTTCCTTTCTTTTCCAGATTGAATCAATGAACTCATTGGGAATCACCAGTATAAGTCCAAGAGCTTCCTCCTGTTTATCCCTACCTGGATGTTGCTGCAGCTGTCTCGTCTCATTTGCCCTCTGCATCACACTGGAGTGACACTGGTTACATGTCACTGTGCACAGAGTTGTTTCACTTGCAGGCACTGGGCAAGAATTCAGAGCAATTAAAAAAACCTCCAGTACAGATGAGATTAAAGTCAATGATACCTAAATTGCTTCATCCCTCTAACTGATGCATTTTGTGATTTTCCTGCAAACCCAGCCTATAAAAATGAGACACAAAGAGATGTCCACACAGTTCTCACACCTTTGCACAAGGCCCCTGCCAAAACTTCATGACAGGTCAAGGACATTCATCCTGGCAAAATGGATTGTCAGAACAGGCTAAACTTCAGTCCTTACTGAGTGTTTTTGCCCTGCTGAAAGAAAACTTTCTAGGAATAATTTGCATCATTGTCTTGGATGACTGTTGGCACAAGGCTTCCCCAAAGCCATTCTCAAACAAAACATAAAATATAGATTCTGTAGAATATGATTCTATAGAATCATGGACTGGTTTGTGCTCTAAGGACCTTAAAGATCATCCAGTTCCAATCCCCCTCAACCACGCTCAGGGACACCTTCCACTAAATCAGGTTGGTCAAAGCCCCATCCAACCCCACCTTGGACTCAAGGTCGCATTGTAGCAAAATAGCAGGGGCACAGGCTTCATTGTCAGCTAACAACTTTGTAACCTCTCTGGCCAGTAATGAAAAAAAGGAGTAAAAGTCTTTTCAACCTGACTCTGATGTTGTCTGATATAGAAGAAAAGTTGATGACAGGCAAAACAGCAGGAATTAATAGAGCGAGGGCTACAGGAAAAGGCTGTATAATAAGGGGATGGCAACACCGAGACAGCAGAAAGTTATCATTTTTGGAATCTGGCTTGGTCAAAAACCCAAACATACAAATAATAAATGAAGACTGCAGATGGGAGTGCTGATGCTCTGATATCATAAAATTTTGTCATGTCCAGAGCTGCCATTGTCAGCACGTACAGTGGAGAAATTGATTTACGTCCAGTGAATGCTGTAGCAACTTAATAATAACATGTGTTTTCCAAATAGGCCAGTCTGGAAAACCTGGTTTTATTATAATTATATGTGGTTGTTGGACCTACCAGCATCTTGGATCACAGGCTGTACTCATAAATAATATTGTATTGCTGATTTTATACATATATTGTGATTGTAATTTATGTGTCAGTTTATATTTTTTCCCCTGCTTGACATTATTCTTCACTATGAGAATGATTTCTATTTTTTTCCAGTGTTATTTTGACCTTAAATAAAGATTGTCTTGCTATGGAATGAATTATTAGTAGATGGACCTCTTGGGCAAAGGTGGTGTTCAAACAAATATGACCCAAATTTTTCAGGTGTCTCCACCTTTTGGATTATTTGCTTTCTGAGTTCAACACACAGAGTAAAGCATACAGCTCAGATCTTATGGCCAAAGCATTGGCAGAAAAGATGCCTTTGAGGAACTTCAGTCTTTGTGGAATTGCCATCCCCAGAGGTTCAGGGGATGTTTTTGTCCTCTAAACCAAAGCAATGCCCTTGCTTCCACAAACCTGTCTACTTCCCACTTGTTTCTGATCATGTTTCCAGCAAGAAGCTCTACAGCTCCTTATGATAACCCTTCACTCTCTAGTATCCTGGAATTTCAGGACCTCTTTTACTGTTACTGGCATTGAAGGGAATTGAGAAATTTGGTCACTGATGCTGATTCTTCTCATTAACTTTATCCATTGAAAAGCCTCCGTTCTTACATGAGGGAGTTTGCATGTCTGCCTGTTGAAGATGACTTAATTCAGGCAAGACCCTTAGAGCTTGCATTTTGGAGGTGTTGAGTGCTACAACCTGAAGCCAGTGGAAAATTCCACAAGGTCAATCAACTTAAACAAGGTCTATGAAAATTGTGTTTAAGTGTGCCACAACAAGCTGAAATTAAAGAAAAAAACAGATCTGAAAAAAGGGAAAAGTATATTTTATTAGGGCATTTTTAAATTTAATTCTAGAAGGCATATAATACATAGAGAATTAAATTCCACAGGTAGTCAAGTCTACTTAGCTACTTAAGTTACAAGTCTATTAAGTTACATAAGAATTTCTAATCTCTGTCTTCTCTTAGCAAGCAATAACACATTCAGTCGTGTACAGTAGGAAACACTGCTGTTATCCTAAAATACCCACAAAAATTATTGCTTAAAGTATTTGAGTCTATTTTGTGTATAAAAGGGAATTTTGTATTTTTGTTTTAATTATGTTTACTACATAATTCACAGTAAATAAATCACCTTATTTACATACATATTTAAGGAAATCTTAAAAAGGCAGAAAAAAATCTAAAAGTATTACAACAGGCCTTCCAATGACATAACATGGTTCAGCTATGTTGTGACCTTTTTAAAATACCTCTTTTCTGTGATAACCCTTTTTCAGCTTTCTCTCAACTTGGTCATTCCTTTCTGGATTATTGTAGGTTGCAAATGTTCTGTATCACGTCTTGCTGGTTGACTATGTAATGGTGAAACAACTTTCTCAGCAAAGAATATGACAAAACTATTTTAAAATATGATTTACTATTCTCTATGCATCTTTAAAATCAATATTCTCTGAAAGTTTGTGTATTGGCAATAAATTTCTTGATATTATTCTGGAACCCAAATGTAACATGTGAGCTGGAAGTTTGGACCTATAAATCTCCTCATGTATTAATCATTATAAGAGATTGCGTCTAATGTCTCAGACCATTCTTTCATCTTAAAATTGCCTAGATAGATGTTTATTAACTTTTTTTTCAGTGGGCCAATTTTTTTCTCAGTTGTGCCAATAAAACAAGCCCATTGATTTCAAAGACTTTAATCCAGATTTATAAAATAATTATTGAAAGCATTGGAATTTGACCTCATAGGTCTTTATGTTGAGAGATTTCTGTCTTTACAATGTGAGGGTTTTTTTCACTTTCATTAAGACTCAAGGTTTTTCTAAAGTTCAAGTTATTTAATATGGATATATTTCTTCATAGAAACACCACACTGCAAATCTGCATTCCATACAGGTTTGATTCCTTGTACTATGCATATCCTGTCTATAACCTCTGCTTAGATTTGTTTTTCTGTATCAGATTCACACCTTTCAATTTGACATGAATGCCTATATGAGATAAAGGCCAAAACCTGCTGATCCAAATAAAGAATAGCAAGCTACCAAATTGTTGAAAACAAAATTTGAGGCTAAGTATCTTGCAAATAGGAACCTGAATTCATCTTGTTCTTGATTTTGGACTTTATATGCAATGCTGGTTAGCAGAGTCATAAAGCAGGAGCTTTATGTGAAGGTTCATCTCCACTCCAGAAGTGTGAGAGGACTTAGGATACATAATACAACTTCCATTTTGGTAGACTGCAGCTGTAGGCAAGAGAACTGCTGCAAGGTGAGAAATGCAGCACAGTTTCATACTAGGAAATGTCAACTCTTCAGTACAAGCCTAAGGGCTGTTCTGACTATTTCACATCAGATAGGCACAGATTCCCTGTTCAAAGCTGTGCCAAGGATGGTTCAGTTTTAGACTGGGAAAGTGGCAGCAAAGAAATAAACCTAAGCAGTCAATATGAAAGCTTTTCCTGATATAGGGTCTACAATCTTCGGATTGTAGATCCAAACATTTGGATAAATCAACAACATTTAGCGTTTTATGGATATTTTATTATGTTGACTTTAAGTATATATTATATTTTGACTAATACATTGATTAATATTGACTTCAATATATTGATTCATTTATAAGTTGCAGCATTTGTACCAATCCCAGTACAACTAACAGGCAAGAATTTCCCTACCTGTAGAAGAACGTTTTCTTAGCTTTCAGAGATACATATATAAATTTAAGTATTTGAAAGAGTTAGACAAATATCTTCCATATTCCTGATCCTAGGTTTTGTATTTGGATCTAGATGTCTGGATGAAGTTGAGGAAAGATATAAGAAAATACATAAATTAAAAAAATCTATATTGGAAGTACTTGTGGGAACTGCAACAACTTACTGGAGTTGGTCTCAAAGGTGTTCATAGATGTTTAGAAAGCTGGAGTCATTTCTTTCTAATGGGTATTTCAGCATTATTATTCATTAAGCTTTCTGATGTAAGTATGCTCACAAATGAGAATGAAACAAGTCAGTCTTTCTAGACTTTGCAAATACGAGAAACTATATATGAATCTGAAAAAGCATGGATTTTTATTGGTACAACACCATCCAGTGAAATATTTATCTGTAAACACTAAGTACTTGATGATTTAAATATCACTTCTAATTAGTTATAATTGCATGAAATTGAAACAGTATTCCTCAGAAAACTAGCATACTTCTCAGCTAACATCTTCCCCAGCATCTTTCCTACCTTGTGAAACTATCTTTCCAACTACCCAGACAGTCAGGAAAGTCACATTAGAACAGAAAAAAATGAGTGGAAAAAAAAAACCTAAAACAACAAACCAAACATTTTGACACAAAATAAAACTGTTTAATTATCCCTCTCTACCCCCCCAAAAAAAAGAAAAAGTTGCCTGAACCTAGTTGCCACCTGGGTAAAACTCATCAAGAAAGAAGTGTCACAGAAGCACAATATGGTCACTGTGAGCAGTAGTGCTGTCTGCTTATCACTCTCTGGCTCTTCGTGGGATTGAAAACAGGGTGGATGTTGGCTGAAAAAACCCTCTAAAAATCTTTATTCGTGTTAAAAATAGAAGTGTTATGCAGGAAAGAGGAAAGATGAAATTGCCATAGTTTGGTTTCCTGCAGCTCAGTGTTTTTCTGTGTGAGATGTTGAATTTGCCGCTCCAAACAGCTGCACACAAAAGTTAATGGGCAACCTGATTTAGCACTTTTGTGAATAACTGTGTGTTGTAGCACTACCTTTTGCTCCGTCCTGTGGCAAAATACACCAGGAAGATAGCTCCAACTTGATTTACTGCTTGGTATTCTTCAAACCTGTCTGGTTCAGGGCATCGTTCCCTGACCCTGAGCTCTTCTGGGATGAGCTCACCCAAGCTATGATGGACTCACATCCACAGACCTGGGTCTTGTAAGTTAAATTCAGAGTTGGAGGAGACTGGTCCAAGATATCCATATTTTTTGTGGATTTTTTGAAACCAACACCACAGCTCAAAGAAGTAGGGAAGGTGACTGCTTTCTTCTTTCATCCAGAGTAGGCTGCAATCTTATAAAAGTGTTGTGGATATACAGCTAAACAGATGAGAAGAGGCACACTCAAAGTAACCATCAAGAAAGTTACATAACTGGACAGAAAAATGTATTCTAAATTTTTGCAGCTGAAAGATCTAAGAGAGCTGTTTGGCAACAAAGTTCTCCTTGACTATATTAGTTATTATGTGCATTTTTCATTCAGGTTTTACACTACTAGCTCATTGGTTTGAACAGATACTAGGATATGTAGGGCTAATAATGATGCAGCAAAGACCTGGGGATATTTCATGTTTTCCAGGGAGAAGGGGGAGGGAGAGGACCTTTTCACACACTGACTGTAACCAATCAAGCTTTGCATGAAGCCAAAAAATTAAACACAGTAAAGCCAGACCCTGTTAGCAATGAGTTGATTGCTTTAAATAAGGGAGATTTCCTGAATGTTTAAATTGAAACTTCTACTATGATTAAAGCAAAGAGAAGTACCAGGATGCTTCCTAACCATTTAGTTCCTAAAATTCTTGTGAGGTCTGGAGATGACAAATTCAATTCTGATGTGCTGTGTTTTACACTCTGCAGGCTGTACTAAAAGGTAAAACTAATCAAGCTTGGGTTTCCCATGGGCTGTGCTTTAAGATGTTTTCTTATTTAAAGTCATGGAAATATGTTAAAACCCATGTAGACTGGGTGAAATTTATACAAGGCAAAATGTATTTGACCATGCTTTTGCAGAATATGTATATTTTCACTTTTCATTATTTTTTTGTTTGTTTAATCCTTCATCCTGCTTAAAACTATATTCCAACCACATTTGCAGATGGAAGATGGGGAAGAACAGCTTATAGTTCCCTCAAAATGTTACTTAAGACTATTTTGGTAGTGAATTGAATTTCTTTCATAAGATTTTAAATACAGTAGAAGAGAGAATAGAAGCATACTCAACAGTAAACTTTTAATTACAGAAGATGAAATATTCATTCTGCTTATACTCCTTTTAGAAAAAAACCCAGAATTTTATCCCCAACCCTGTATTTTAAGGGAAAGTTTAAGTCCACTTACAACAATTCTTCCTCACTATTTCAAGCTCCACACAATGACGAGTCAGATGGAATTAGCTAATTAATCATCATACTGATCTCTTTATGTAGCAGGAAAATGATTGAAATGGGTCTTTTCAGAAGATCTGTCTCCATCACAAATTAATTCTGAACTGATTAGGAATGTATTCCTCAAACACATTTTTGAAATGATAATTTTTAAATTTTCTAACTGAAAATTATGTTTCCCATTGTGAATAAATGAAGCTCTATTTCTGTGCAACCACATACTTCAACATATAAAATGATCTCATCAAGATTTCTGTATCCCACCAGAAGAAATATTCATCTTTAAAACCTCTGCATCTCAAAAGTTTTAAGGCTGGTTTGAATTGCTATATTGTTTACATTTCCAAAGTTTAGCACTTGTCATTATGCTGATTAATTGTGGAGATATTCTTTTCTGTTCATAACTTAAATCTCTCCATGCAACACCCCTGATATGGTTTCCAAGGTTAGGTTGGAGAGAAAAAAAGCAGAAATTTATTTTGAAGATTTATTATACCATAAGTTCTGTAGTGGTCATTTACTTAATGAATGACAGATGGATGATGAGTATTATTTAACTGCCTGGGTCATCATTTTGCATTTTGCTTGAAAGCCTAAAATATGTTCATAGCAAATTGAAAATACAGACATAGAAAATTCATGTTTAGACAGTCTTTCAGACTCTATTTCAGTACACATCTGGCTTTGGTAGTCCCACAGGTGCCCCTACAGCTGTTAGTGGAGATCTATATGGAAACTAGAAGAGTATTTTAAAGACTGAAAATGCTAACCTAAATGCAATGCTTTTCTAAAATGCATCTTCTAAAATCAATGGTTTGAACACAAGTACACATGCAGTTGGGGTCTAGGTTTATATTTTCTTTTTCTTGCTGACTTACACTGAGTGATGTTGCAATTGCTGAGAAACTGTGCCATTATTATTGCAGCCCACATGTTGGTTTTAAGTAACATTTTCCATAAACAAGGTTGTTTTGATCGGTATACCCTAAAGAACACCTGTTGACAAATGAGCATTGGAAACCATTTAACTTAGACTCCAATTAGTCCATATGGTAAATGACAGTGGGGTGCTGCTGTGAGCTCCTTCCTCACAGGTCTGCCTTACACAGCCAAGTGCAGGAGATGGGATCACACAACTTGATGGTCTTCATGTATGGCTGCATTTAATATTAGGATGTCAGGCTTAATCCCACGTAATCAGATTGTGCTCCTATGGAAGCAAATGATGAAAGCCTCCTCTGTCCAATACAAACAGATACTGAAGCAGCAAACGGGTTTAAGAATTTTTCATGTGAGCTCTGCTTGCTCACGAGGAAATTTAATTTTTCATAACCCATTAATAACAGCCATCCATATCTATGGTGAAATGCAAACTGGTATTGAAGGAGCAGATGAAAGAGGAAGGGTTGAAGCCTGCTGTGCTTTGTGGCCTGGACACGATGGTGAGAAGACACCAGTGAAGTGGCTGGCTAGAAATCTCCTTGTGCCTCTCTGCACATGGTCAGGGCATTGCAAGGTGAGAGCCCAGCAGACCTTTTTACCCAACAACAGGACAGAAGTTGATGGAGGTCTGTATGGCGAAGGAGCCTTCCCTGCAGCCATGCACACCTGAGGTACCTGCACCGACAGCAGCACCAAGCTGGGCTTGCCAGTGACAGCCCCAGCCACTCAGGCTGGCTGTCCACTGCTGGACTGTACCAACATCCTGGTGAGCATCAGCGAGCTAAGGAATCCCAGGATGCCTCCGCAGACCCATTGCGGCTGTACCTCCGGAGCTATCCAAGGCAAGCAAGGAAGCGGGAGCCGCAGCTGCAGACAATTACTGCCTCCACCCAGACTAAACAAAGGGCAGCCGAGCAGCCAGATCCCAGAGACAGAGGCAGGAGAGACTTATCCCTTCAGTTTGGACCACTCACACAGGCGGGTGTTGTGCACGGCCAAGTGTGTGAAGCCAGCAAGTCTCAGATAATTGTGAATGACAGGGAAAGGCAAGGAAAGGGGAAAGAGCAAGTTTAGCTTTGTAAAGGCATAAAAGCGTTTCTCCCTTGTGTTCCATTGTTTTATTCCCCACTCAGAGGAAGGTCTGACTCTACCCACATGGATTTTAGGCACTCATTTTGGGGAGAAGAAAGGGGTTTATATGCTCTTTGAAGCCTGTGTATGCTGGTCAGACAGGAAGCCAGAGCTTCTGTCAGTCAACAGCACATGCAAAATTTATCAAGTATATTACTTGACAGAGGTTACTCTGTCATTACTAGCTAACAGGGCTCTGCCAGAGAATTTTTTTTATGGAAGCATGTGCTGTCAAAGGCAAAGTGTCCATTGATTGATTGCCACAGCTGACCTAAACATACAGGGATCACTGTGTAATAACCCCTTTATCATATATAAACTGCCAAATGCTAAGTTCAATAACACTAATGGTCTCACTTAAAGCCCAAAATAGAGGCAAATTCAAAGGAGGAGGGGTAAATGCCATCCTTTCTGTACCCAGTGCAGCAAGGCTGCCACTCAGGATGGTGGGGGGGCGGGACTGTGGAGTAGGAACATCAAACCCTGCTGCCTGCAGTGGGCTCAAGGGAAAACACCATCCAGTCCATGACCTGAGCTTTGCACAACAAAAAATGTACTTATACCTATGTCTTGCTCAGATCTATGTTTTCTACTAAACAGCATGCTATGGTTGTCACAGAAATACTGTGCAACAGTAAAGTCTGGTAGACCCGAGGTCTGAAAACTGCTTGAACTTTCTCAAAGAATGGTAGGCCACTTCTTGAAGGAGTTTCCTCACTCCTTATTAAAGCTCCTTAAAAAAACCCGAAACCAAACAACATAAAAAGCACAAAACAAAACCACCATCAACAAAACACAATCCTCCAACCACTAAAACAACAATAACAACAACAAAACAAAAACCACACCAAAATCCCAGAAATAGTGTAACATTTACAAAAGATGGAGAAGTAAGCTTTCTGAAGCGACAGACTACACTAAGATCTCTATCAGCTGTTTAAATGTATCATTACAATTGCCTTCAGGGATAGAAACATAGGTGGTGAGAACAAGGCATGACTGTTCCTTGTGTTGTAGTTTTCTGGGGGAAGACAAAAAGGGCTTGAATGAGGGAGGGGAAGAGAACTGAATATAATGTTTGCATTGCAGGCTATTGCAATACAAGAGAGAAACAGAAGATTTGAGGGGAAGGCTGTACTTTAATTTCTTCCTGTTCTCCAAAACAGAAATTACAATTTCTCTTTAAATACTACGAGTTGTCCCTTTAGTTGTTCCACGGCTGTTAAAATCTTCTGCCTAGCTGTAAACACAGCAGATATTTAGACAAAGATCAGTGGTAATTTCAATAGCCAGGAGCCAAGCCCTTGTCCCCCTCGGGTCAATGACGTAGCTTACTATAATAAACACATGGCATCAACCTGAAAGTCATTTCTGGTGGGGAGGTCTAAGGTCTTGTGGGTCCTTCTGTCACAGTGTGTCCTGGAAGACTATGATGGGACTGCAGCTGGGCATGCACAGGAAGAGTCTACATGAGGAAGATGCCCTGTGAACAATTTCAGACCGAAACTACTTAGCAAGGGGGTTAAGTTTAGGCATAGATATTTTTTTTTATTATATTTTTATTTATTTTTTTTGTTTTGGTTAAGCAGTCCATCCCTGGTGCTGCTCAAGCAAAGTATTTGTGTAACCTGAAACAAATAGCCCTTGCCCCTCTCAATACATGCATGAAGCTAGATCACACTCACCATATTACAAATCATCTTTTGTAAATCAAATGAATAGGAAACAACAACAGTTCAATGTTATTAATAAGTATTTTATAATAACCAAAAAAACCCAGCAGAAAATATCCAGGACAGATGCCCTCTGGATGCTGCACCTGTCACTCTCTTGCCTGTTTAAGGGCAGTGCAGAGTAAGCACTGCTGTGAGCAGAGCCAAGGAGGGGAGCAGTGTACACTCTAGGGATACTCTAGCTTGGAGTGAGTAGAAACTGAAATTGGAAGGGCACTTTACTTCAGAGCCACCTTACACCTGTATAATGCAAGCAGAGAACATCCCAGCTCTGCAGGAGAGCCCTTTTGGGAACGCTGTACTACAGTGGGATTTGTAGGGCATGAATGAGGTGCCCTGGAGAGCCAAGTCTATCTTTCCAGCAGGGTCAAGCATGCAGAAATGTCACAGCTGTAAATCTGGGTTAACGTCACCTGGGCAAAATGTCCAATGAACTGCAAAGCATTTACTCCTGGTTGCAACTGTATACAAATAGATTTCCATGAAAGTGATTTCCTAGAGTTTGAAGCTGAAAACAAAATTTAGTTAATGGATTCAGTTAAGAATTTTTTTGACATGTCAGATTCATCTAAACCTGAAGTAAAATCCAGGAGTCAGAGATCCAGATGCAGTTTCCCCAAACCCTTCCTAATCAGCCATTAACCTGTCAATTCCCCAGGTTGTTCTGCTACTTAGTACCAAGGGGAGACATTACCCACTTTACCCTGCCTTGTGGATAATGTCTCTGCCAGTTGCTGTTGGTAGTCACAAAAGATAGATCCAAATATCTAGGGTTTCTTCTAAAAGCCTAGACCTAGGTGTAGCTACATAGATATGCCAAATTTTACCTGACTTTCTTGCTATTGAAAGGCTATCCCTACTCTCTCACATGTAGAGCTCAAAGTACAAACCAGCAAAATGCTTTACTAGGGGATATACTGACAAATCATCAGTAACTCAACAATCAGGGGAACATAATACAAATAGTAAGTTTCTCATAGAACAGGAACTTCAGCTGAAATGAATCATAACCACTACAATACAATGACATTAATTTACAATATTTGTATGAGGAAATGCTTCAGTGGGACCTGAATTAAAGACCAATGTGCTCTCGGAAACTGTTGAAACATTGGACAACATTATTCCTTATGACAGTAAGAAAACTACAGTCCTCTTGGTCAGATCTGTGGGTTTTTTTCAGATACCTTCCATGTCCCATATCCTGTTTTAAGTGCAGTACTTAATAGACTTCATCACACATGCTTGTTTGTTTTTATTCGTCGGTTCCCTACAGGATGCTTTCTCCTACAGACTTAAAAGAAGAGCTCAACTTGAAATCAGTTTCAGAGCCCCCCTTCTCAACAAAGCCAACCATTTCATTCCTTCTGGAAGTGTCTTACAGTACCTGGAAGGTTGGACAAGAGTGGCCTGTGATAACCAGCTCTCACCTGTTACCTTTCTTAAAAATAGCTATTGAGTCAGCCTTTCTTATGACTTCCCACTGGTGCTCAGTAACATCATAAATAAACAGTGAGTGATTCTGAAGATGCCCTGCAAATTCTGGCAATGTCCACGAAGAATCCCATCCATCCAGTCATCGTGATTGATACTCTCCATCTCATTATTTGTATTCAAACAACAAATTATTAAGCGTTTGTAGTCATACATGCATGCGTGGTCCCAGTTCCTTCATAGGTATGTTACCCACAGAAAACATGTATGGGAGACTCCTGACTTGGGTACTTGTCCAAAATTCCACAGGGAAGCAGATGAATGTATTATACAGTGTGACTGAGATATGAGATATGGACATATATTAAGTGACACAACCTGTCACTTTCTTCCTCTCTCACACCCCTTTTTGTGAGAGTGCACTTTGAAAAAGATTAAGTCTCTAGTGATCGACCTCTTAAACCTGAAAAAGATACAATGAAGACCTTCCCACATGGCTTTTGCCACTGGATCCTTCATTGCCTTCAGGGACATCTCAATCCCAGTGGTGTCAAACGCTGACTGGACGAGTTAGAAACCAGGCATTAGCAGCCTTCCAGGTGTGGGGAGAGAGGCCTGGTGGGAAAGGATGCATAACACACTCTTGGAGAAGAGTCAACTATGCTGAGTCAGTGAGCAGCGGAGGGAAACAAAATGATGAAGGAGGCCTACATTTGGAAGCAGAATGGTGTTTCAGGATCCAAAGTGCTGTGCATCAACATCATCACCATAAAGCAAAAGGCAGAAGGGAAGCCATGGAGAACTAATAAACAGATGAAAAGCTGGCTCACAGAGGTACCTGGCTCTCCTGCAGGTATTATAGTCAATTTGCACATCTCTCTGAAGAGAATTTTCAAAAACATCTTTTTGAGATGTGAGCTTGCCAAAAACAACATTTTAGCAGCAGCACAGCTTGTCAAAACCAGCATTTTAGCTAGGGCAAGTACTCAGTGTGCAAATAATGTTTTTCCAGGAGCAAAGCTTCCCATATTGGAAGGTAGAAGCTGTTAGCACACCACTTTCACTAAATCCATACCTCCCCCTTTCTTTTTGATAAAACATTATTTTCATCCATCCTCTCCCCCTAAAAAAAACATTATTTCTGGAAAGTTCCTACCCTTCATTCAACACTATTTTCCTCAAGCAAAACTCCTGATAAAACTCCACTTTCAGCAAGCTTTTCTCCTTAAATTGCCATGGTCCTCATGCCTGATAAAAAGGCATTTTCTGTTAAGGCTCCAATTCTGATAAAATGTTACTTTTTCCAAACTTCTGCTCCTGATAAAACATTCATTTTGCCAAGATTGGCTCCTGAGAAAATGTTATGTTTGGCAAGGGCTATTCCTGATAAAACATTTATTTTTGCCAAACCTCCACTTCTATTAATTTTTTTCCCCTCAAAATTATTATTTCCCCTAAAGCCTCCTTAATGTAAGATATTGGATATGACACAACAGTGGGTGACAGAGTATCACTTGCCAACCAGTCTTTTATCCACAGCCATGATCATTACCAGTGAACTCTACTGGAACAATGCTGTTGAATGTGTCTTGTACAGTGCTTTGGAAGGAACAATGAAAAAGACATTTGCCCTCTTGTGCTGAAAGCGGGTTTAGTTATCATATTAGCTCTTCATATAAGGTAGACCTGGCCTTACTTGAAAATTAATCAAATCAGACTCACCAACTGGTTAAAGGCAAAACATTTATGAGGATATTCAGATTTTCCAGTTCTATAGTATTTAATGTTCCAGTGGGGTTAAATGAGGTTGTAGACAGGTGACCAGGAGATCACTGTTTGCTCACAGCAAAGCTACCAGCAGTTCTGTGTCTATTCTGTCTCATTCTGCCCAAATTCACATAAGTATGTGCCACAATGCACCCCATATTTCAAAAAACATGCTTCTTCCATGAGCACATGCACAAAGCTGTTCCTCTCATTGTGAGATGCTGTCAGGGGGGTGACAATGGCAAAGGGCACAGTCACCATGTTGGCAGAAGACAAGAGAACTGGGGTAGCGTATTTTGGAGCCCACTATCCTTTTGCATTATCACACGTCCCTCTGTCTTGCAGTGCTCAACCTGCATCCAAAGCTGTTTTTCTACTTCCATGTCAACTTCCATTCAAGAGCTAGCTACAAAAGCTCTGGTATTTTTTCATATGTTTGCAGATGATCACATGTGTGATTAGTGGATTATGGCACGCAATGCGTGAGGAGAGGGTGAGGACCTGAGGTAGTCTAGCCTGGAGAAGGTTCAGGTCTCTAAATGCTGCTTAAAGTTACCTAAAGGGCAGTACAGAGATGGATCCAGACTGTTCTCAGAAGAGCACCATTGTAAGGTCAAGAGGCAATGGGCACAAGCTGCAGCAAGGGATATTAAATGAAAGGAAGAATAAATATCACCATGAGAGTGTCCAGGCACTGGAACAGGTGCCCAGAGAGGCTGTGGAGACTGTTTTTGGAAATACTTGGAACAGAGCTGGACACAGCCCTGAGCAGAACAACTTTCAACAGAGTTCTTCTTTTAGAAGGTTAGATCAGAGTAGCAGAGGTCCCTTCTGACCCAAATATATGATTTTCAGCATGTAGAAATTTATATGTTCAAGCTGGAACCCAGACAAGAGAGTATTTTCTTCACAGTGAATAAAAACTTTACCTTGTGCTGAGTTGAATTTAGACTGTAGCTGGCACCTTTTGTTTATTCTAACTAGTTAATGTCTCTATAATGTTCATGTTCTTCAATGTATTAGCCTCCTGAAGATTAGATGGAAGACAGTAGGTAATTCATGGGATGAAGCATTAAAATTAGTAATTTTGATTAAAGATCTAACTTATGAATTCATGATTGAGAATTAGAGATGTTAAATCTCAGTGCAGTCTCACATGGAAAAACTTGAAGAAAGACTTGCATAGAAGCTGTGGAAGAATGTGGGCAGAGACAGGCAAAATACCAGTAACACCCTTTCCAGCAGCAAAACACACTTTGATCATTTTAAGCCAATTGAGAAATTGCATTTTCAGGAAGGGCCCACTGGTTCTGAGCTGAAGTTTCAGTAGCAATACTGTTTGCTCTTTCTTGCCTCTGTACCAGTGTTTCTAAGCCAAAAAACTGTTCTGGTTTGGGATTTTTTTTTGTCTTGTGACATATAAATTCATTTATCTCAGTACTTGTACTGTGAGAGATGATTTGGGGTGAGGCTGGCAGGCCACAAGTATTGCATTCACTTTCTGGTCTGTACTTGCAGTTCCTGTTCCCAGGTTTAGGGGCACCCAAAACCTAGAGGCAGTGATGGGCAATTGTATGATGATCTCTTTGTCTCACAGCCTAATTTAGGCACTAATAATGCAAGGCTGCAGACGGAAGTGTCATCTGCAAGGTTGAGCCCAGACAGTCCATTTTTCACAAAGAGCAGAGCAGTGCGCGAATGCTGCATCCCAGGAGTGCCTTTGAATTGTAACCCTCTGCATCAGAAAAGTTTGGTGTATATTCCGGACAACAAAGCTAAAGAGCAGCATATGAGCAAGCACTCATGGACTGGCCTTGATGTCATCTCAGTTTGCCCACTGCTGGGCTCTGTACCTGGCTGGTCCCAGTAGTAATTAAGCATGTGACAGAGAGCTGACTCCATGTATTTCACTGCTCCCTTGCTCAGCACGGAGAGAAGGACCCCTTTTCCTTACAGTTAGCTTTACATTTGTAATAAAAAGGTAAAATCAAAGGGCTTACTACAAAGAATATGAAATAATTAATGAACCCTCTATTGCTTTCTGGTACTCTCATATTAACAAAGTGACAGTGGAAAAGATGTAATGACATGCAAATTTTAAATTGTTAAGCTACAAAACTTGACTGTACTACCTATATTTCATAAGAGAGACTGTAAAATCACTGTTGATCCCTTCCTTCTCTCCACACCTCAACAGATGAAGGTGTTGTTCTGAAAATGGAGTAAACCCCTGCGTTTTTAAGAACTAGTCCAGACTTCAACATTAATCTCTCATTTCAGATTAGCAAATGTAATGATCCTTGACTGGTTTCATTTGTGTTATCTTTTCATCCCAGAGTGGGATCATTTTTTTGCCAAGAGAAGAAAAAAAGTTAAAATGTTTTCCAGGTTATGTCATACTAATAAACCTTAGATCCATTACAGAGGGAAATGTTAACAAGTCAGTAATAATGATGAAAGGACTACGATCTAGCAACCCCTCTGTTGCAATTAATTTCCTGAATGAAGGATTAGAACAAGAATCGAATGCAGTTGCAAATGCAGTTGGATGCCACAGGTTGCAATGCCAAACTTTAGGTATCAAGGTAATACTCTGAATATACCCCAAACCAATGTCCCCTTCTGAAAAGGTCAGCTATAGATTTTACTACACTAACGTTTAAGTTAAGGTCATGCTGACCTTAGAGAAAGTTGCCTCTTGCATCCTATTCTTATAGGGTAGTCATTTTATTCATATTAGTATTTTTAAAATATTTTTATTTTTTCTTTTGTAAGACCTGGCCTCTGGATAGGCATCTTCCTATTATGTTCTTACAATATTTACAAAATATAAGCATGTGCTTAAAGCATTTTTAGGTTCCTCAAATTTCATCTCTTTTCAGTGTTCACACTTTCACACAAAACTAAACTGTTGAAATAGAGGATAGTTTCCTTCACTGTTCAGGATTTGTTCTCCCAAACATGAGGCATGTGAATCAATACAATGTGTTTTATTATATTTACACAAGTATTTTCATACACTCTAATAAAGCACAGCAATGTAAAAAGTGTAAACTCATTGACAGCCTATTCCACTAATTTTTTCCATACTCACAACCTTGCTGTTTACTAGATTCAGCCTTGGGAATAGCCTTTCACTATCAGTAGGAGTTAGAGTTTCCCTGAAATCTCTTTATGACTCATGTTGTTGGTCTATTTTAAGAAAGCCATCCCATTTCCAAAATTCAGTCACTTCTAATATCCCCTGCCATGTTCACCTGCCACTCCTGGCTGCTCTTCAGCAGCTAATCTGCACACCACATAAGCATTTAGAATTTGCAGTTAAACTAGCAATAAGATATCAGTACTTGGCATAGTTGATGACCTTTCTGATAATGATATAAACAGATTAAGAGGTATTCTTTTAAAAAGAAGACAACCCCCCATCCCAAAACACCACCAAGACTTTGCTTGTAGGAGCCATGCATCAGGTCCTGACTCATTTACTATTCTAAATGGCTGACACAATTATGTTATGCTTAAAATATTGTGCCGTAAATAAAGCCATTAATGCTTATGTGGTTTTCTAGGAAGGCTTTACTAAGAGATTTCATTTTTCTATCAGTCCTTGTATCAGACACAAGTCTAGAGGCACCCAATCTCTGTCTAGACGTTACCCCCTTAATATCATACACATAAAGTTTGTATTGCTTTTCTCCACAATAATCTATATGGTCCACAAACAACAGGGCACTAGTAAGAAGATATGAAATGTCTCATTCCACACTGCAGGTCAAACCTTTTTAATTTGGCACAAAGATAAATAAAAGGAGGTTAATGTTAAAACTAATTAGACAGAATGAGAATCTATTGATTTTCTCTGTAGTAAATAATCATAGGTCAGGAGTAATGTTGGAAGTGTCTTTGAACTGTGTAGGCTGTGAAAACTCCACACTATGAAACCAGTTGCCAAGTCATTTCTCTTGGTGGGAGGAAATGAAACATTGACACAGAAAAACAACCTTCCGTCACCTCTCCTGCCTTTCAATGTAGGGATAAGGTAAAAAGAATTTCAACTGATACAGACTGACTGGTGCTATTTAAAAATGAAAATTGTGGTCTGCTTTCCTTTGGAAAGCTGGGGAAAAACACTCTGCCTCTGGACATGCAAGCAATGAATAGAAGGTAACTGATGAGTGGAGCCATGAGGCATAAAAATCAGTGTAGATGCTTGGGTGTCTGTAGGCTTGGTCTTAGCCACTGACTCAGATCACCTTGCTGGCAGCATAGCTGGCTGCCTCTGTGCCCTCAGGTCAGCTTGGCTCTAAGCTTCCTAGACCATGAATTTCCATGACTTACAAGCTATGGGATTAGGAAAGGCTTATGATTGTATGGGTTGACAGCACTGTATTTTGACTGCTCCCTGCAAGTGATAAATGCTATGAAATTTGAAGCATTGGAAAGGGCTTCCAGAATATAGGGGAGATACTTGTAGAAGATGTATTTTAACAATATCAAAAATACATCCCCAAAAAGAAGTGAGTATTAGATTGCTTTAGGAAATTCTGGGTTCCTTTATTATCGCTACTTATATTTAGCAGTGTGCCACTGGAAAAGAAAAGTTGTAATAATTTTATTTTTAGTTGGTGGTAGCCATTAAAATGAGTTCTAGGCTAGTGATGAAGAAGACAAGGTGCACTGTCCAACAGGAAAAATGTCCAAAGACTGCAGTAAAGCACAGATACTGAAAATGCATATTAATATCTTTTTATTAAAATACCATGGCTGGAGAAATACCAGATATCTATTCTGGTAAGATGACAGCTGTATTCCATGCTGAAGCTTGAAATTCACTTATGTCATAGGAAAAGGTACAGAGACCTAAGGTAGTAGAGGAGACATACATGCTGTAAAGTATTTTATCGTAAAACACACAGCAGGAAAGTTCACTATTGCCCTGAAGCTATAAATTCTGTTCAGCAGACATGCCATCAGAGAATTATTTTTGAAACTAACTTTGGTAAAAACTCTTAATGGTTGGCTAAAAGCTCTGGTCAAGCTAAAGAGAAAGAAATCATGGGGACCTTGCTCTTATGAGAAATGCTGAGGTAAACTTCCTCATAGCTGGAAGCCTCACATACACTATTGACTACAATCTCTACTGGTAAATATTAATAAAACCTTGCAGTAACTGATGTCAGCACTGAGACATTCACACACAGCACAGGAGAGCGGTGAGTAGATCTAGAAAAAGGATGGGAAAAGAGAGGGAAGAGTATTTTTTGAGGAGCATGATGCTGGCAGGTCATCCAGTGTGGTCAAGAAATGGCTCCCTTTCTTGACATCCTCTCTCATTATGCTGAGAATGTATCTCAGAGTAAATCTGGAGATGATGAAAAAAATTTTCTTGTTATTATTTCCTTTTTGTTTTTCCTCCTTTCTCTGGAAGTTCCTTCACCTGTGCTATCTTTTATTGAAATTTCAATTGTGTGGTGGCTTATCTGCAACTTCTCATTCTGCCACTCATCTGAACTTTTGAAACCAGCCTTGTTTACCTCTAAACCTCCCTGGGCTATGCAAAGAAGGTGTTTTCAGCCTTCAAGAAGTCCTTTATTCATGTTGCACCTGCAACAGTCACAAAAGGAAATAATGAGCAATTTGTTCACATGAATTTCTACAAAAATGCCATCCATCAGTGTGCTTCTAAGAGAGCAGACTTTTCTAACAGCTTTAATTGCACAGCATAAAGAATTTACTACAGAGAAAAAGGGACTCTCAGAAGGTTGTTTTTTCACCATGGAGTATTCAAGTTCTTCTGAAGACCGCATATAACTTACTAGAAAGCTTAGAAATGCTTTATTATTTTCTTTTCAGAAGTGTAAAAAAATATTCTAAAGTACATATATGGCCTGAACACAGATTTACTGCCACTGGCTCTTTGTAAGGCAGCCGGAATGAGGCTGCTCGTGTACATAAATGAGTCCAGCTGGTACATTTACTGGCAGCTTTATAAGAACACCTCCAGAACTGCTGAATGCTTGTGAAAGGTAGGGTATCAAACAAACTGGACTGGACATGTGGGCCAGTTGATGGGCAAGGCACTATAAACCTATCCATAACTAGTGCAGCTGTGACTATAAAACTTTTCAGAAAACCCCCCAAAAATCAGACACACAAACGTTTAATGAATTTCAAATGAAAAACCTGGAATGCTTAGAGGGACCACGTAATGATTTTGGGGGAGTCCATTATAGGTCACACTTAAAACAAGAAGTAAGGTTTAGTACTCAATATATTTTGTTGCTTCCTTTAATCAGCCTCAATTAAAATTTCCCAGCAACAATTAGCTTTCTATTTTTAAAATCACATTTCAGAGTGCAGCCTGGTATTAATATCCAACAAAACAAGGAGACCTCTTTAATATTGCTGCCAAGAGAGTGGTAGCATTGTGGTTCAAAGGCAAGCTTTGCGTATTTGTGTTAAACCGAGAAAGCAAAGCCGTTTGCCTTGTGTAATAAAAGCCTATCTGAAATTTTTTCTTCCTTTAGCAGTGAAGTGCCTACATCTGGTCACTGCAGTGCCCCTCAATGAAAGTTTATGTCCTCAGGATCAATTGTTTAATTTATTTACTTCCCCCCTCCTCTCCCCCCNAGATCCTGAGGACTCATTGCAATATGTTGTCATCTGCACTTTTCCTTTACGTGGACAGGCAAATGGGAACTTGTTATTTTATAGACATGGCAAGGTATTTGTAGAAATGCCTGTTGTGAGTGTACAGTAATAGTATCTCTTCAAGTTCTGAAAGAACCAAATAAACTTTACGAACCTGGTCTAAGACATACCTGACTATAGACCTCAGATTGGGTCAAAGATAGTGAGCAAAATGTGAAATATTTCCCATCAAAGGTCCAGAGAAAACACTTCAGTATATTAGCAGTGGACAAAGCAGGACTTTGTAGCAGTATGTGCACACAAGATTTATTTCTAGCACAGTTCTTGGGCAATGGCTCTGAAGAATATCACAGTGTTTACAACCTGCACAGCACTCTTGCTTAGCTTCATGCACCTTCTTTAGGATGGAGAAGGTTCCCATTCCCTTTTGGTCCATGGGATGCTAAACACCCCAGTCAGGCCCCATATTCAGGGGCAGCTCAGGGGATATCATGTCCCTGATCATGAGTTCCAATCCTCCAGACCCAGCCTGAGCCATGAAAAACACTGGTTGTGCAGCCAGATACATGGTGTGTTTGTAGCTCTGGAAAACTGCCAGAGTCCATGTTTCTGAGAGACTCATAGACTAAGTGTCCACAGAATTTGGAAGCTACTTCACAATTCCTGAGGTGATACTGCTGAGACAGATGAAATTACTCTGGGGACTGTCATTAAGATAAAAATGTCCTGCAAATAGAACCTGGCTAAAGTAGACAGACCAAGCCTCTATTAAAAAAGGGAGATAAGAACTGTTTTGGAGAATCTTTCTGACTGTGTTACATTATGGAAAATGGCTGTATTTCATTCTGATCTGAACTGCTCTCTTAGTACAGCCTCAAGCACATCTCTGTGTGGAAAATGAAAACAGGGTGTCTCCACTAGCAGCATGCTAGTGTTCGGGCACCATGCAGAACATCTTCTCCATGCACAGTTCAGCTGTTCACATCTCTTACAAGACAGACAATTTTCACACAATAAAGTTGTCCAGAGGCAAAAATTTTGAGGCTATCAAATCATATTAAGATATCTTCTTCAGCAAGTATGAAGTGCTCGCTTTTTATTACACTGACATATTACAGTCATCACCTTCCTAACCAGGGTAGTAAAGCCAGGGGATTAGAGTAGCTGAGAGTGCTGCACTTTCTCTGTCCTATGCAGGTTCTGTGGAATGACTGAAATATAAAATAGTTATCAGTTTATTTTCTAAATAAACCCATCAATAAACTACTCCCTGAAATACATTCATCGATCAACTGATCCCATACTGCAGCTTCTCAATTATTCAACTACGACCTCCAAGGCTTCTTCTGTAATAGACAAGTGCTGAGAAAATACACAAACTTCATAAGCAACTCTTTCTATTTGCCTGGACTTTTTTACACTAATTGTCTTCTATTCCTGGCAATCAGGAGTCTCTATTTTTATTCTTGTCGTATTCTTGTTGAACTGGAACAGCAGCAGAACAAAACAATGCAACTCTGAGGGAGCTATGTTTATTTATGCTGGCTGTGGGGCTGGCCTCAAAGCATACAAATACCAAAAGTTTTGACTCAGTAATAAATATTACTGCTAAGATCCTTCCCCTTCCTTGGGATTTTTTATTCTGGCAGAAGCAAAAGAAAGGGAGGAAAGTGCATTGTTTACCTCAAACTGCAGGCCAGATTTCAAATGTTCGTTTCCTGCTGCTGAAGCTTAAATTTTGGGGAAAGAACAGTTTAGCATAGGCTAGAAAAGGCTATCTCCAGCAGAACCCCTGCTCAGGCACTATCAGAGTCAGGCCATGTTAGTTACCTCCCTTTAGCATTTTGAGTTTGGATTATAATTTATTCTGCTTTAGTTGACAGACCATCTCAAAGTTTCATGCTGTATTAGCAGTGATAAACTTTCCTCCTTTGGATGAAGTCCACAACAGTGAAAACACAACCAATCTCTTATCTCACATGGTCCCTGTCTAATTCACCCTCAATGCAGACATCTGTTTATTTGCTCTCCAAACCAGGAGTCAAAAGCTGTGACTAGTCTCAAATACAGGAGGTGTTTGTTGGGAACTGCAAACCACCTGGACAGTTTTAAAGACTATGTATAAACTAGATTATGTGGCTTCAGATGGATTGGCATCATATCCTGCTTATTCACCCGGGTAACTTAACAACTTTCAAATATTCGTTTGTGATTTTTATTCTGATAATTTCTTCCATCAATGACTTTGTTTCCTCCTGTAAAACTTTTATTCAAAGAGACAAAATTCAAAGTAGCAACCCACTGATACATTAGCCTTCTGAGTACTGGACAATTGGTGACTCAGTCAGCATGAGCTCTCTGATTTCTGTGATCAACTTGAGAATTAACATGTTCTAATGTAATTGCCAAACACTCTGAAACCAGCACACAGTGCATTTGCTCCCCTTCCTCATGCTATCCTTTCACTGCCTTAAGATGGTTAATACAAAACACTCCTGCTTGGGTTGACACAAGCTATAACAAGAGTAGTAGCATTATTTTGAAAGATATCCATTCCATCACTCAGTATCTTTGTTAATGTCCCCTCTCTAGGTATGATGTCCTTAATAAAAATTTGCCCACTCCAATTTGCCATCATTATATTTAATTGTGGGTGCAGAAAGGCCTTCAGTCTGCACCCTTGCTGACTGCTCACTTCTGTAGAGATGTGGGGATACAATAAGGATACTGGAATGTGGGCAACACGAGCTGCAGTGTGAAGAACTAACACATTGCTGTGCAGAAATGTTTCCTGATGAACAATACCCCAGATCCTGAGTTGACCATACAGTGATGTGTACCATGGTCAAACTTCAAATGAGTCTGACTATGTATTGTGGAGTCTGATAGGGCTTTCACTGGCCTCTGCATCTGACACCATTTCTCTGAAACTGTACACTTCAAGGGGTTCTTTTTCTCTATTCCTCCATTACTGGCACCAGAATACCCCTATGGAACACTGGTAAGCAGGGTTTTTTTCAAGTGAAATTTTAGAGGTCACTGGGCTGGCCAATCTCAGACACCAGCCCAAGAATCTGTCCCAATATATCTTTCCAAGTTATAACCTGGCTGCATTTGTTTTGCACACATGAAAATTTTAGATGCACGTCTATTTGTATCACCCTGTAACAAGAGTAACTTGCTTAAGGCTGTCATTGATTGTGTTGGTATCGTAAATATCTCAGCAAAATGACATTGCAAGGCACATTACTAAAATGTGGTTTGCTAATCCAGCAGTGTGTTTTTCTAACTCTGTGATTTATGTCAAGGTTGTATCAATCAAGGATTGTAAATGCATAAATCTAATTGGTTTTGTGATTTGTTTTTAGAGAGTGCACTGAATACTAGCTGCAATAACACACTCCAGGCTACATATTTCCAGAGGATTACTGAACTTATTACTCTTCTTGGGTGGCTAAAGTAGGTCAGTCAGACAAATACCTTTATAATACTGCATATAGAGGGCCATATTTTTATGGTAGTGTATATGAAAGAGATAATTTCAACGGATAACAGCCTTCCACCACTTCATAAATGCTGAGGCAAAATCAGGACTTTATTGAAAAAGGAAATTGATCTCAAAACAATATTCTACTGCAGTTGTTGAAGATCACGGCTATGTTATTACAATAAATTCAGATGGCAGATGAAGGGGAACTAGTTCTTGTGGCCTTAAACTTGCAGAAAGAAGCCTAGAAGATTGCATGTGTAATTGAACCAAAATGCTCAGTGTGCATGGGAAGATGAAGGACACTAATTCTGTGTTTAATAAATATTCTGCCACGGTACTACTGCACTACTGTGTGCAACTGAAGGAGGAAAGGCTAACAGCATTCATTTGAGTGGGACAGGCAGTATGGAGATAATGAATAAAGTCTGGGATCTAGTGAAAAAATGAGAATTTTCTCCTTGGATCTTAACCTATATCCTTCGCTAGTTTCAACTCCTGTAGATGCCTATTAATGCCATTTCTCAAAGATAATGAACATCAGGCAAGTGCAAAAGCCTGCTTGCAGTCTGTGCAGACACCCTCGCACAGACATGCATAGTTGTGCATAGACCAAAACTTTGCACCTCTGGCACCCCAGTCCTGCGTGTGGGCTGCAGGAGCCAGGCATACTTACTTTTTCTAACTTACTGCCTTCCACTGGGCTGCTGTGCATGCCATGCAATTAGGGACCAGTCTGTCTTAGAAATACATATCTGATGATGTCCTACCACTTGAGCAAGAGAAGGGAGTATAGGAATTGTTGCATTGGATCCGTGGGTTGGGTCTGGCCTTGACCCCTGACAGGTGCTCAGCAGATGCCGGCGTACCACAGTTGGCAGATGTGGGATAATCTCTACTCCACACGCATTACGCCTCATCCTGATCTCAGGCTTAAACTCTGAATCATGAGGTTTAGTGGCTGGATTACTTCCAATGGGCCAGTATTATTTATGTAACTGAATCGGGGTTTGTCCACACAGCAAGATAAAAGCAGAAGGCATCGTATTTTGGAAGCACTGGGTTAGCACGGGGACTGCAGCCAGGTCAAGGGAGTTGCCTCTTTATACCAAGCAGACTAGATGTCCAAGTCAGGCCCTGACCCTGCAAAATAATGCTTTTAAAGCAATCCCACTGAGTTTCCCCAAGGAATTGGAGTGTGTCCATGATATTTTCAGTGTTTTAGCACTCTGGCCAGCTCAGACTACGATGCATACAAATGACAGGAGCCCTTCCAGCACCTGGTGCCAGGCACGTCTCTGGGCTCATTCCCCCTGCTCCCCAGCAGGACGGCAGCTGTGCCCCAACAGCCTTACATCCACTGGTGCACTTCCTGTTGGATCCAGATTGCAGGGAGGGACAGGAACTGTCAGCTTTCCTTGACACAAAAGCCCATGTCCAGAGTTTGCAGGGTCTCCACACAGGTTTTGGAACAGATTCAGTCCAACCTTGCAATGCATACACTGATAGGGCTTAGCAGGTTGTTTTGCCAGGTTAAGGTAATTAATTATGTTGTTGGAAGAAGTCCAGCAGGTACAGTAATACCAGACAGGTGTTTATTAATATTAGAACCATTCTTCCTCACAGCATTTGATCTTATCAGCTCCTGATGCTACTTCCTTAGCAAAGACAATTGCCAGCTGACATCCTTTGTTTGGCACATTAATCTCTTGTATATCACATCCCTGGTCACAGGTGTTAAAATAAAACAGAAAAGGAAAAGTAGGGTTTACAAGGTTGTCCATGCTGGACAGTGGGAAAATCAGGTAAGGTTGGCCTGATTTTCCATTCCAGAGAGTCAGAGGCATGATTGGGATGGGTACCTGGGGTGGCAGATACTAGGGGGAACACAGATGAGGGGACCTCTCACTTCTAGGTGGCATAGGAGGATTACAGGCCTTGGAGGCTCCTTTTCAACCTTGTTGGATTTGATAGAAGTGTCATTTTAAGATGATGTCTGGAAAGGCCCATGGAAAGAGCTTGAAGCGATAAGACACAGGGTGGAACAGGAAGTGTAGCCACTTGCAACCCAAAGTGGCAAAGATTTATTTGTGTGTTTGATTTTACACATGTGATCCAGAGGCTGGGGAGACACTGGTGGACTTAGAGGATTTTGAATGAGATGCATGAATGTTTCAATCATCCAAATGTGACAGGAGTGGAGTCATAAATATATACCTTCATTTTTTAAATTTTATTTTTGCAGAACTTGATTTGAAGAAATGAAATTCTCATTCTTATATCTGTTTTACCCAAATAACCCTTCATGGATTTTTTTTTTATCGTTGCTGTTCTCCAGCAATAAAACTGTCCTGATATCAATATGTCTTCAAAGGCAACTCCCTTCAGACTACGCAAACTGTGTGTTTTTTAAACATGCCACAGTGTTAAGCTGCAATTCTTATACATGCTGTATATTAAACATATGGAAGTTAGAAAAAAACCAAGCAAAAACAAATAAACAAGCAAACAAGAACCAAACAAAGAAAAAAAAAACCACTGTAAATGCATTGATCCATGCATGGAGTCACTTACTTCCACAAGACTGATCCTGACTGCACACCTGTATACCTGCATTACAACACAAGAAGTCTCTTCTTTCAAGTTGCTGTTTCACAGCCTTCAAGAGGAGACTAGCTCTGTAACCTAGAAGTCTGCAGCCATGAACCTATTTTGCAAACCTTAGGAGATGGATGTGAAATTCTCCCCCTTTCACTGGCTGCAAAGAGGGCAGACATTTGTATCTCTATGTAAAAATCCTTTGGACCTCTTTACGTATGTAATGCAAAACATGAGTATGCACCACTGTCAGGCCCTTAACATGGTATATTTTTCCAAGAATGATGCGTTTCAAAACCCACTGTTTTGGGTATCATCACAAAGTAATTGGCTTACTTTAATTTTTCTTAATCAGTATTAGTGATCTACAGACTATCAACAACTAAATATATTTTTCTCCTAATACAGACTTAGCAGTTATGGGCTGCTAAATAATCTGTATCCCAATTCAGTACGATACTGTCCTAGTGAGAGGTCTATCGCTCTCTCTTTTAGAGGAACACTCTGATATATATCATGTTCTGATAAGGTGACTATTTTAGTTTGTGAAGCCTCAAAAGTGAAAGGAAGTCATGCATAGGATCCATAAGAACAGGAATGGCTGAGATTTCAGTTCACAGAATAATTCAGAGCCTGCAGAGACTTTATTCTACTCTTAAAACAAGGTCAATAAAAGAAATGAAAATGATAGGTGTAATCATCTGTTCCTTGTGTTTTTATTATTCTCATTTCTACTAGATCTCACCTCAGAAATGATATCTGGCTCACCTATTTGACAAATCTGCTTTCCTAGCTCCTTTTTTTGAGGTGTTGCCTATGTGGTAATATTTTCTTTGTAAATCTCATGCAAATTGACTCCATTGTAGTATCAGAAAACATGTGTGAAACATTCTCAGTGACACAGGAAACTTCCACAAGACCTTTCATAAACAAGGAAATTAGCTGTAAATTTTAAGCATCGGCCTTTTATGTGATTACTTTTTTTCTGACTGCTTTCTGATACTGCTTCTAAAGTATCTCATTTATCACTAACCAGGTAGAAGTATTCTTTTTGTGTGTGTGATTTTAAAATGATATATGTATAGACATAAATAATTTGAGGAGCCAAAAAAATGCCAGGAAAATTATTACTTCCAGTGCTAGTGTTGAAACAGTGCCAAGACTAAAGGTTTGTAAATTAGGCTGTAAGTGTGAAATCCCTCCAGCTGTTAAAAGTATTCCGTATCTAATTATATGCAAAGTTTTTCAGACTATTCTCTCCATTTGGAGAATCCTGAAATTACATACTGTATGCCTGGAAGTGAGGGCCACATGTGTTCTGTGAAAACATCCAAAAACATAAAGAAAGCATATAGTCAAAATAGATAAGCCACATTTTTGTATGGTTTTGTCAGTGTTTTCCTATGTGGCTTTCTTTGTTTTCAAAACATTTCTTTCTAAACACCATTTACTGTAATGTGCCCACTCTGTCATTCCAGATGCCGCGAACAGTTATATGTAAGGAAGTGACTATTTTTTAAACCTATTTATACAGAAGGCTAAAATAACAGCTGCATAAGAGAAATGAAGCACTAAAAGAAGAGGAACTTTTTTGTAGTCACTGCTCCAGCCTTCAGAAACCAACTGTGAAATCTCTTTGTGAGCACCAAATAGTATAGTCAGAAAGAGGGTAAGCTGTCCATTTTGTGGGATAGCTTAATCAGACTGACGGGAATTGCATTTTTAAAAATTTGTTACATAACCTCCTGATTGTATTTGATCCTCTGCATTTTCATATTGCAACAAAACTTACTAACATCTTTGTCACTCATCAGTAGATGCCCAGTGCAGACATTCTCCTGAATAGGAGCATAGTGATAGAAGCACTAAATAACAACTAAGTCCTACACCTTAAAAAGAGCAAAATGTTGGCAAGAGTGGGAAGATGCAAAAACCGTTTGCCTTTGAAAACATTTGCCATCATACTTTCGTTGTTCTCCTCTGGCTGAGTTACGTATATTCCCTGTGTAGAAACTTATATGGTGATATGTGTGTATGTGTATCTATATATATGAGGCTTTGTTTATTCCTTTGTTGTACACCTGAAATTTTCTGAAACAAATGTGTGTTCTCCAAGACCATGGTTCCTATTGAAGACTGTTTCTGTGTCTCTTTCGGTTTGAACATACCTACATTGCATGCATATCTCAATAATTTTAACTAAAAGCAAAGAAACAAAAAAGTAAGCAATTTACCCAATCTATTGTCCCATATAAAAAAAATAGTTTTCCATTCAAAGGTCCTTTAAACAACAACCCTGTGGTACTTGACAACATATACAGTTGGCAGCCTGGACAGTCTCACCCATTTTGCAATTCAAATGGTTCAGGAGTTAAATACATTGAATTAAAAATACTGATGAAGGACTGATTCAGTCACCCAAGTAAATTTGTGCTACTTTGCAGGGACTCCAGGGGCACCAGAGACAGAGAATAAACATTTTGGGGAATGTACCTGAGAACACAGGAGTGCTCAATTTTTATTTTATGAAAGATAAGTATAGTAATTTTGGTCAAAAAAACTTTGAAAATCAATGCAGACAGGAAGAAAAAATAGTGAGACTTTCAAGCTGCTAGAGAAAAGTTGCTCTGTACAACAGGGACCTTCTCTCCATGTCATGGTCTGGTGTGGAGTTTCTGTGCTATTCCCATGGACTGCTGCTCTTCTCCCTGCTGGGGTCTGCACCATCCAGAGCCATACCAGACAAACCTGAAGATATTCTGAACCTCCATGAAAAGTGTGGTGGCTACCTGCACTCGTGATATGTGTTAAGCAGAGCTGGAAAGTGCTTAATAGCACATTTTGAATTTTCCAGAACTTTCTGCCTCTGGCAAGGCCAGGTAGTGTTGTGACTAATAATCTTTGGAAATCTCTGATCTGCAAAGGCAGGGCTCACCACAACCAGAAAGCAGAGCAGTGTTAACAGTTGTTGGAGCAGAAAACACTTTTACAACCTTCCATGACATACCTATGGGTTTGCACATAGCCAAGGTTGTAGCTAAGTCAGAATTACTGATGTGCCTACACTTGTGAACAAGTGGAAAAGTTTTGAGGGTTGAAATGTTCTGAAGTAAAAACATTTGGCACATTGGCCCAAGGGTCCATTTTTTATTCAGCTTCTTCTATTCTACCGAGTGTGACATTCAGTTGAAAATAAAATTCTGAATAATGTGTTCCAACTTGGACTTGGTTTTATTTTTTGCTGCACTGTAGTAACTTTTGAGCAATCCTGTTGATGAGTCTTTTTAACACTCAGAACACTGCAGAACTGACCTAGCTGTTTTCAACAAGACCGAATTGCTCTCAATAAGATCTCATGGTAATTAGCATATTTTTGTGAAGGATCTCATTTTTAAGTCATTTTCAGACAGAAAATATTCAGGTAATAATTTAAAAGAACTGGACATAGAAATGTTGTTCTTATTTTAATAATATTACCCTAACTTAGAATATTCCACCCATGTTTTCACATGCAGTAATGGTATTTATTTTGCTTTCCATGATTCCCGTTCATTAAAAAAAAAGAAACAAAACCCAAAAACCCAAGCCACCACCAGCATATACATCTGGACTGCAAAACCACAGCATTCCAGGCAAATCCAGTGGCACAGTCCTGCCCAAGAGCCTCAGAAGTGCACGCGTATACTGTGCAGTCAACATAAAATCACTTCAGAGTTCATGCAAATGAAATCTACCTGGTTGTCAATGATCAGCTCTATTTAACACATGGTATATTTAGTAATTTTGGTTAGTAATCTATGAAAGAGATTGTTGGAAGGGTTTGTTGGTTGTTTTGTTTTCATTCCAATACATAAGAAAATCTTTGTTTTGCTGCTGCTGTGGTTAATCATTGCCATATTGTAGGATTTCCTTGATTGGTTTATATGTATTACATTTCAGTTTTCTAAATCTAAGAGGGTGTTTTATTTATTTGCTTGCCACAAACAATAAACACCCATTAAAAGCGTAGATAAGGAGAACTGTACAGGACAATACCGTACTATAAACCAACAGTGAAATAAAAGTGCATAGAGACGCTGTGCTTAGTAAACTAAGCTGATGCCCTAAGACTTCATGCACAGGAGCTGAGGCAAGTAGGCACATTATTGTTTTAATCTGATCAAGCTCCCATCCAAAAGCTGTGTTTTAAAACCCTGGCAGGATGAATCAGGGTATTTTTGCCAGGGACAGGCATCAGGCCTTCAGTATTAAAACAAGTCTGCAATTTACAGCACGCTGTGTCAATGAAAGTTTTCCAGGAGACCTAAATAAATCAGGGATGTCTGCAGGAGCAGGAGAAATATGAAAACATCTACTAAGGCTGAGTGTCAGGGAAGTTTGAAACTAGCTAGTTTGCTCTTCACCCATTCACTGCCATGAATGGAAAAATTGACATTCCCTTGGATCCAATTACTTTCATTTCAGATATTAATCTTTATATTTCAATATATAAAGTACAAAATCAAAAACGTCTTTTTGTGGCAAAACTCAAAAGCACATGTATCTTGTCATTCACTTTGGAAACAAAATGTTTTTAAAATCAGCACATTCCTCAGAAACTTTTGATCTTGACAGAGCAGCATATCTATTAAAAAATTTATAGCAAAAACTCGTACGTAGCTATGTGTAGATGGAATAAAAATTCATTTGACTTTGCCTTTTGCCATGTATGTAAATATTTTTCCTTTCTGTAGCATATGTTTATGCCACTTTCTTTAAATTTGGAAGTGTTACATCCCAGTCCTGCCACTTGCTCTGTGTGAGCGTGTTATTGCACCTATGTATCCTTTGAAGTCACGCCTGTTTAGTAGATTAGTCAAGCATATGTGACAAATAGATTTTCTTTGTGAAATATATTATCTAATAAATCTTTGATATATGACAAAATCATTGGTGCGTTTCTGGTTGCCTTCAGTCTTCCTTTGAGATCAGAAAAGGAATGTTTTGATAAAATAATCAATCAAATACATCATAACATTTTCTATCAAACTTTAATGTTTCAAGTGTGTATTAACCTCTAACACAGTAAAGGATAACAAAAAGTCTTTTCCCAGATTTTAAAAAATACTTTCAGCACCAAAGAACTGCAGCCATCTAAATCTTACGAGTCCATTTTTCATGGGCAATGACGGTGTAATTGCTACAATGTTTATGTATTTGGCAACTGTCACGGTAAGTTCTTAAAGCTCCAGAAAATGGATAATGTAGAAGTTCTCAAACAGAACATAACTAATCATAGAATAAACAAAACTATAAAATTATTTCTCTCAATTTGAAACATGGCAGTTAACTTTAAAGGGAAAAGAAAAGCAGAAATTTATTCTGTATGTTGTGATGATGTTCATATAGAGTAGGTTCTATGTAGCTTCTATGAAATAGATTCTGTTGGTGTTGATACATTCTATATGTCTTTAATTCAATTAAGCGCTTGTTTCTTTGAAGGTTTTCCTTTTTTTATGGCAGAAGCAAAGAGCTGTAACAAACATGGAGACAATACTGCAGTCTTTCCTCTGAGGCTTACAAGTGTCAAGTTGGCAGGAGACATCAGAAACTGGCAGATCCTTTACAGTGCTAGAAAGTGGGAACAACTTTCTTGTTCCCAACTGCATTCAGTTCAACAAGTCCTGCCCCAAGCGTGTATCCGAGTTGTACATGGGGTTCCAGGATGAGATGCTGAGCACATGTTCCCCTGAGGGTCATGTCCCCTCTTGTCGCACAGGGCTGCTCCATAGCTCCTTTTATGCACCACATGGCCTGGAGCTAGTTCCTCACCTGTTGCTGAGTATGTAGAACTGTACATGTGGAGCAGGGCTTGACTCGCTTCACTCAAGGCACCAGAGCTCACTGTGTACATCTAAGATGCTTAATGGTCCTTTTCATTTGTCTTGTCCAGAGATCCCTGTCTCAGATACAGCAGATTATTTGCCTCTTATTTCTTTCTACTGCACGTAAAGGAGGTAGTGTGGCCAGCTAAGGGTTGGGCTGTGACAGCATTAGAAATTATATTTGAGTGTCCTCTTGCAAGAGGAGCAGACCAGGAGAACAAAGCAGTTTTGGTGCTCAGCCCCCAGCATCAGTACTGCATGCGCACAGGACTCACTTCAAAACCACGCTGCTGCCAGTAAATAAAATGCTGTAGGCACAGTCTTGACCAGCCAACTTTCATAAGTCTAAATTTACATCAGGTAAATCTTGACCAATGAATATAAATTTGGACCTTACCTAAACCCCTGTCTCTTCATGGTTGCATTTTGAGACAATCAAAGCTAAAGGAAAACAACACCACCCTTTTTTAGGTTCAGGTTCAGCAATTAAATGACTGATTTTTGTCTTAATCAGCTGAAGGGATCTAGAAGCCATATACTTTTTGGGGGACGTTCAGGACCATCAATATTCCTGATGGTGAAAGAAAAGCAATGGGGAACTGAACAGACTGTGCAAAAATAAGAATCTATTAAAAATTCACCATTATAGTTTATAGTACCTGTTCTTACGAATCATCTGAGGGGAGGGGAAAATTTCCATTTAAAGTTATGTCTAGAGCACAGGTGCTTAATATGCAGGACAGAGTACTCTCTGAGTAAACCATGGAGTTGAGCATAAGTTGCATAAACCCTTGAAGCAGCAGCTTTAATTTCTTATTCATCCTTCTCCACTGAATAAAACATATTAATGTAACTACAGAGAAACTGTGAAAAATAGTTTGTTGGAAGAGACAGGCAGTTAAGATAGTGATATGCAGCCTTTATCTGGCTAAACTGTACTTTCTAAGCCTATACTGCCAGCAACTTCCTTGGAAACTGTGCATACATTTGTGTGTATGCCTGCATAGCTGTGTGTAACAGAGCCCTGGGTATTGGATTACATCTACATATCCTTATCTGTCTGCCATGGCTTCTGCATTTTTAGAGTAGGAAGATGTATTCTTGTATCTCTTTCTTGTATAATTTGCAGGGATGCTCAGTCATAGGAGAAGGGCTTTGGTTCCACTTGAATAATAATTTTTTATTTAGAAAAGAAATCTCTGAGCATGATTTCATCTGCTCTAGCAGGCAGATCAGCTATTTATACATGCAGACATACGTTTCCCTTTATCTAATGAGTATGCCATGTTGTGGTCTCTGGCTGCATGGCCCAGCCCAAGATTCTTTGAAGCCAAGGGAAAGACATTTGTTCATTTGGCAGCAGCAGGATCATGCTAAGACATAAAAAGTAGTGAAAAAAAGGCCTTTCCTGTAGAATTCCTGGTCTCGTCTGAAGGAAGTAGTGCTAAATATTTCACAAGAAACCCTGATCCTGCAATCTAATTTTAGGCATGATGTAATAGGAGTATGTACTAAACAACAGGAGAGAAGGAGGGGAATTAAGGACAAGGATAGAAGTAAAAAGAGCATGTCTTTCTCCAGCCTTGTTATTTGTGCACATTGGTAGCTCTGCTAAATGGGAAGATGGAGTTATTAATTTACTTATTTAGGATTTGTTTTGTCTTATATACTAATAATACATGGAGGCTATGCCTGCTATATTGTGAAACTTACTTTCTCCTTTCCTGAAGGACAGTTTCTTTACAGGCATAATGAATAATATGTATAATGTGTAAATATTCTGGATATTGGTGCTGACTTCCTCTGCCAGGTTCTGTCCAGCACCCACCACCCAACAATATTTGCTTCATGCGCATGGCAGACAGGAAGCCGTAGGCAGAGCAGGGCCAAGCTTTTGAGAGAGCTTTTTTTCTCCTCTCACATACCGGGTTACAAAGCACAGCCTTCAGGCTAGTCCTGGACATGGGTACTAGGAGCAGTAGTTGCAGAGGACCTCACAAAAGGCCTGGCCATCACAGGCTGGCTGCAAAGAGGGCAAGGTGTGGAAACTACAGGCATCTGGGATGCTAAAACACAGTGGGACCAGCACCCTTGGTGACCCGTAAGATCACTGTTTTCATGTCTGCTACAAGTCTCTGTTTCCATGGCTTGGGGTCAATAATTCCAGTTTCCACTTGCAAAACAAACCAGTCCTTTCTTCAAAAGAGCCTGTGTTCCCTGCCCACACCTACAGCAAGTGTGTGCACTGGATTAAGGGCTCAGCATGGTTCTCCTAATGTGGGAGATGCTGCTTCACACAGAAATCCATGAAATGGCATTCTTTCTTCAAGTGGATTTTGCAGTTCTCTGCAAAGCCAAATCAAACATTAATAACATTCGATCAACATTTCCATATGTAGATATTTTTATCAAACCACAGTCTCTTTCATTGTTACTTTTCAGTATCGCTTTGGTCTCTTGCACGTATTATATATTGACCAAAGTAAATAGCAGTAGAGCTTTATTAAATGTTATTTCACATTTATGAGCATTTTTAAAAGTTTCTGATTTTGTTACTCTTGCCAGCACCAGTAAATGTGTTTGAAGTCCTTCACATGTTGCTTTGTTTATAGTAGAAACACCACATTTTGCTGAGGAGCACATCTCCCTATTAAAAAAAAAAAAAAATTAAAAAGAAGCTGAAGTTTTATTAAATAAAAGGCTTCAGAATAGTCAGTTGCTCCAAAACATTTGTGTGCAAGAAAAAAAGTTTGTATCCATTTTCGTTAATGATCTCATGAGTTTTGCTAGTTAAAACTGAAAGCAAAGAAACCAGGACTGATGCTTAACTGGCGAGAAGCCAGTACAGTGAAATTAATAACATATGTTGAAGAACCCATTTGTAACAATTTTTCCATTTAAAAAAAAAAAAAGTGGCAGCTTAAAACCACTGACAGGAATGTCTTTTCTTTTTTCCTTTCTTTCTCTTCTTCCCTTCCCCCTTTGCCTTCACTACATTGGACACTTTGGCTTATGTCCAACTGTGCAGTACCAAACTTGTCTCAGAGTTCAGATTAATGCTTTATGCAATTTTAAGTGATCCCCTTGCAGCTGCTGCTTAGGGAAATATTGTACTGGATGTGTTTGCTCTGAGGAACCAGTGGCAAAACCACAGATGCAGCAGCCATCCCTTGGCAAGTAACAGATGTGGCGTGTGCTGTGTTCAGCCCATCCTCAGCACTTACCTTACTCCTGAGCAATGTGTGGGGCACTGACCCAGATCGCTGCCATCCATACACAGATTCAGCTGTACAGCACTTGGCTTGTGAGATTTTTGTCTTGATTGTTCTCTACTCACATGCAAGAAAATCTTATTTATTGATACCTGCAGTTAAGGTTGAGAAGTGAGGATCTTGGCTTAAAGAAGGCTGCGTCTGTCATTACCCTCTGGGATATGTCACCTCACTGTATTTTTATCTTCCTTCTCAGCTGTTGTGTTTTCACTGCTGTTGGGTTTGGTTTCTCTCTCCACTCCCTCTAGAGACTGCGTTGTATGTCTTTGGGTCAAAGCACTCCCTCTTGCTAAGTTCCCTGTCACATTTTCTATGTGAAACTCCAGGTACACTGAGACTTCCTGGTTGTGCTGGGATTCTTCCACTTAGAGGCTTGAGTATCTTCAACAGGATGCACAAGCACAAATTGTTTTGGTCATTAGAGCTGACAGGAGGAAAGCATTGTGTTTTGAGAAATCACCTGCTTGGCACAGGGGAGACACCTTGGGTTTTCAGACTGACCAGTGAGTTGGGGAGGTTCTTTAAGGACGCCCTGGTGGTTTATAACCGGGCACAGGGAATGACAGGAGAATTCCCAGCTGTGGGAGTGCAGTGAGATGCCTGGAGGTAAGTAGGGTACGGGGAAGTGAGTGAGCTCATAAGGAAAGCGAATTAATGAAGCTGTAGATGTCGAACAGGTTGGAGGTATTGAAACACTGAAGATTATTTGAGAAGTGAAGCATCACTGCACAATGGGTGGAGACACTAAGAAGGCAAAACAAGTAAAAAGAGAGTTAAAATTGCCAGATACAACAAATGAAATTAAAGTTTTCAAGGCAATTAGTGTTCATAGTGAGCTGGGAAAATAAGCTACAACCTTTATAATAGTGAACTGAATTCCTCTTTGTGTAATTTCACTGACTTCAGTGGCTTGTACAGGCTGGTACTATTCTGAATTTGCCCCAAAAATCAAAATAAAGTTAAATGCAGCTATCATGTTGTGCCCTGACTTGGAAAGAAATTGCAGGGAATGTGAACAGGAAAATCTTCAGTCGTCAGTTCATTGTATGACTTCAGTAGAAAAGGAAAACAGGTGTAGCAGAGTGGGGAGAGAAGACTGAGTGTATGAATGAGGAGAGAAATCCAAATTAGTTCCAGTGTTCGGAGACTGTATGAGGTGCTAGCTCCATTTCCTCCACCAAACTGGACATTTTGGGTCTTCTCACAGAAAGTATACCATTGCTCTGGAGATGGAACAATGCTTGGGAAACATCGGAAAATAAAGCTGTTTTCCACTAGAGAAGGAAAACCAAAATAACAATGTGCAGTATTTCTACAACTGGTGGCCTGCACGGACTCGGCTGACACCTAAAAACATAATTTCTGATAGGCAGAGTGGGTATTTAAAATACATTTAGCACCAGGACAAATGGAAATTTTTTTAAATGTTGGAATGGTGCGAAGGTATCTAAATCACAGGATAATCATAGCAATGGCTAACACAGCCATGTAACGTTGTTTAATATTTGCATTGCACTGTGGCCAAGGTGCCAGTCAGATAGGAACACCTCTGTGCTGAGTCCCGTGTGCAGAAAGCGTCTGTATAGGTTGTACACTACATTTTATTAAAAAGTGGCTGAAAATTAGGTGCAAAAATGAAAATACAGGAAAAAAAGGTTACAGAAATATTTAGAGCATGAAGTAGTGACTGAGTTGAAGATATTTTGAAAAAGGTGTCCCTTTCTAAAAGGGTAGGAAGGCCAGCTTGGGCCTTTTAGATATAATGTATTTACAAGTGCATATGTTATGATGTCTAGGCATAGAAAATCACCTATTAACTGTGACTTACCATGAGGCTTAAGTCACATTCCTATTAATTTTAACCTCCTTCTTATTATTTCATTGGTTTATTACTGAATCTATTATTCTGTCTTAACCTAATGTCTTGCTTCAGCAGTCTTTTCTTCCCCAAGTTTCAGCAGTAAGTTGAAAAAATCGCACTTCTAGGTACATATGCATTGTTATATCTAACTTATAAGAAGTTCTGTGAAATAAAAGCTTTTTAGTCTTGCCATCAAAAAGAAAAGGAGGTTGATAATTTGTGTCAAACTGAAGTATAAATTTTAGAGTGAATGACAAACAATGAAATTAAATTAATGACTATTTTTATAAACACAAAGATTTCACAAACCACATTAAAACATGGGTAGGCAGACCCATTATTTGGTTTCAGTTTAAATACATTAATTCTGAGCAGAAAATAATTAGGGTTTGAAGGAAATTCAATGGTTTACAATTTTTCAACAAATCCTTATTTTCTAGACAAAATTATTAATGGAATTAAATATGAATTTGCTAATAAATTCAGCCCTGAAAATCTATTTTCTTTCTGACACTTAGAATCCTTTTCTTTCAAATTTGTCTAAGTTTTTTTAAGATTAACGTGGTTGAAATCTGGACCTTATTTGAGTTAATAACCAAAACCCTGTTGACTGCAACATAGTCAAAATGCTGTGTATGTGGTGAATTATTCACGAGAGCTCAGTTCAGTCAGTGTCTGTTCTCATGTCCTTCAGCTGGTCACAGAAAGTGCAGGCACCACACTTGATTCCTAGCAATTGACTTCCAAAGTTAAATTAATCCAACTTTTAAAAAGAACTCTGTAGAACAGCCTTTTCATTTTCAGGGTAGCTAACTGGATGAAAATGAAACTCAGACTCCATTATTTTACATTTTACTTTGGCAATTTTTAGTCCCTCTTTTTTCCCCTTTATGTGAAAAATGCATAACATTAACTTATATTCACAGATTTGCAAATCTCTCCTTTTCCATAACCATTAAAACAGTTTTTCTTAGACTTCTGCACATTACATAAAACTGTTTTTATAACAGTAATTTATTAGGTTAAGTTGGAAAGCTTTTACTGCTCTTTATATAAAAAGACTGGACTGATTTTGGATCTCTTTAATGTGGCCCTTTAGATGTAGTAGCTCTGACATTCAAACTTATTTGGAACGTATGCCCAGTAGCTTGGTAATGTGCAAAATATACCAAAGAAGCACCATTCCCTCCAGGATAAAAGGGCATTGTGTTCTCATTCATTATTATACTATGCATAGGAGTAAAAATGTCACTGCGAATGTCCATGGAAAAAGGGTCTGATGCCTCAAAAGACAGTTTTTGTGATCTTCTGTGCTGAGATGGATCTGCAGGTCACAGTAAAAAGGCTGGATCAAATTGGGAAATGATTTGCTGAGAAGAAAGGCTGAATTATGTTATGCATGTAAAAATGTTAAGATGCAAAAATGTGATCAGCTGTTAGAGATCTAGGGGCAGGAGAAAAGTTTGTGTAAATGTGTTTTGCCACTCTTCCACAGGAATCCCCTATGCAACGTCAAGTCCTTTCCACCTCACCTATAGGATGTCATGCAAAAGACCCCTCTATATCTATCACCATGTTATTAATCACACAAAACATCTAAGACATTGCACACTGATAAGGTTAGAAGACGAATTAAGTTTAAAGAGTCATTGGCAAGCACTCACTGTGCAATTATCCAGTCTTCATTTCTTTGCATATGCAACTTTAAGGACAGAATCTTCTCTTTGACTCGAAAAAGTTAGCTTAGTTTCCTAATGACTTTGTAATTCCAGAGTGAGGAAACATTTCCAATTTTTTTTATTATTGTTGTTAATTGAAGAAAAGCACCAATTCCATATGGAATGTTCTCCATGTTCAATTCTGAAATAAAATATTAAGGTGAAAAAACACAATTATATGCAATTATTCAAGACAATAAAAGTCTTATTTTGCGTAAGTCTTACTTTATGTTTCTAGGCAGGTGTTTTGGCATTTAAGGTATTCTTTCCTTTCTTCGTTTCCCTCCTTCCAGGATGGGAAAGCAGCATCTCTGTGATAAAGTCTAGCACAAGACTGTTACGGGAATTAGAGATCATCCTCAGGTTGAATGAAAATTCTTATATGATTAGACCTGACTACACTGCCTTTAACAATGAAGTTAGCATAAAACTTTTCCCTTTTAGGAATTTCTGCAGTGCTCCAGTGCCCAACTTTCCATGTCTTCTTTCAGTTGTTTGTGGGGCTGTACTTTAAAGTTGGTTCAGTGAGGTGATATTAGTCCAAAAGAGGCTCTAATGTTACAGTTTACTGAGCTATACTTGACTCTAGTGATGCCCTGCTCTTATATTTTTGGGGATCTGTTTAACCTGGATATCACAGACACAATATACAATCACTTCCTGTCATGGAAAACTGTTTCAAAGCTAAAGTTGTGCAGGGAGTTGGAAAATGAAAGCGTGTAGCCATATTTTCAGCTTTTAGTGTTGTGTGTTGAATGATTTAATGAGATGTTTGTGGGTTACTTTAACTGGGGATGAATTCTGGCTTGCACTTCTTTGTGGTCTGGCTTGTAAATATGGAACCAAGCTCTCCAGAAGCAAAAGTCAGCACTGCACAGCATGCATGATCGAATATTAGACATAAGCTGTTTTAACTTTTGCTGAACTCTGTTAACTATCCATTTTAGGGCAAAACTGCTATAAATAATACAATTTGGAAGGTGTAAATCAAAGTTGCAAACACTCATGTTAGCCATTCAGCCTAACAAAGAATCAACTGCTTCATACTGTAGCTCAGATAAATACCTAAATTACTAGGAATGCCCCTATGGTTCAGCCTTATGGATGTAGTTGCCTGACAGGTACTATAAAGCAAAGTGAAAAATTGAGATAAAATATAAGTATACACATTCTCTCTGGCTTTTGAAATTACTGAAAATATGAAAAGTGATAATGAACTTTATAAACACTTCCCACAGTTTCACAGTCTGTATTTCATTTCTGTGTTATAGTAAGTCTTTCAATACCGAATACTAGATTGCTTTTAATTGGTGATTTATTTGCTTTTAATGTGAAATTCATGACTTGACTAATATGCCTCAACACATATTTCTAAAAAGTTAGCTGCCCTTTAAAGAAGCACAGGAAGATTTGTCATAGAACTTAGTAGAAGTGAGTTTTTTTGTCTTTTGAAAATGAAGACATAGGGTGAGTGGGTTTTTTTACTAGAGTCAAATTAAAAATATGACTACCTAAGTGGAAAAAACACAACACATATTGAAAAAGCATGCCTAATTTAGGTTTTGTTTGGTTTTTTTTTTTAGGTCAGGAAGTCTTTACATTAAATATCTTTTTGAATCCTCTAAATTCCTCATGAAGGAATTCCTTGAAGAACCAAAGTGTGTGAATAAAGATATTATAACACTATCACTTTAGTGCCTGAAGTGCTAGCTACTATTTCTCATGAAAAAGTCCCTTACAGTCATGGCATGTGCCATCAATGTGATTTGATTCAGTCTCTTACAGTTTAGACCAATAAAAGCTGTAGATTTATTAATACCTTTTTCTGGTAGGTTGTCCGAGCTAATCATGTCTCGCAAAAGAGTGTCTTGTCTCCCACTGTCACAGAATTGGCCTATCCATACAACCCTTGACTGTACCTGGAGTGACTTCTGATGTTTCAGGTAATATTCAGACTTATTCTTGAATCCTAGAGCAGCAAAAGAGGACAGGAAGACAGAGTTCCATTTTACAGTTCTGTTGTACATTACGCAAGGATTTACATGGGAAAAATATGTAACAAAAGAGTAATTTCTGAACTCAAAGCTATGAAAAAAACAAATGTCAGAACTTTTCTCATTTGCACCTTCGATGCCGCACAAAGACTTGTGGCACAGTTTCAACAAAGCACTTTGGCACATGGTCAATCAGAAGGGGCAAGTCCCCCTGTGCTCAGTCGAGCTCTTGAGCATACGCTTAACTTCAGCCATGTTAACTGGCTTCACTGAAGCCAAATGAAAGCAAAATGATTTAGAGTGTGACTTAAAGTCCATGTTTGATATGATGTCAGTCCATGATTGATAGCATTTAAGGTCAGGAAGAATCATAATAGTCATGTAGCCTGACCTACTATGGAATACAGGACCAAAGAGTTTTGCCAGGTTTTCCCAATATGAAATCCATTGCTGCTGCCTGAACTGTAACTGTGCTTTCAGAAAGACAGACAACTTTGATTTAGGAACTTTGCAGGAGAGAGAATACATTGTATTCCAAGATAAGAATATTTATTTTAGCCATTAAGATCCTTCATTAAAAATAGCTGTGTCTTTGAATGATGATTGTTGAGATCCAGCTTCCATCCATAAAAACATTTTCTGTTTACTTAAGAAGATTCTTCTATTTTCTTTCTACAGAAATCTCATCAGACCATCATTATTCAAATCATAATCTACATTTTTCAGTGATTAAATTAAGATATTTTTTTCTCACTTCTGTGACTGAAGTTTTATTTGTAGCTCTCTTCTGAACATTTTTCATATGAACATCCTACTTAAACGCCTCTACTCAAAAGCAGAGAGCTATCCCAATAATCTTACTAGTTGTCAGTAATCCACAGTAGTAAAATTCCTTTTTTTCTACCTGATAGTGTCCTCCCATATATACATTCAGGACAGCATTTGCTGGCTCAGCCTCTGTTGCCCTGGGACCTCTTGTTTGTCTGTTTGTACAGCAAAACCAGTAAATCCTTTTCTGAGTCTCTTTGCTCCTAAGGACTCTCAGCCTGTAAAAACAATCAGTATTTTTCATTCTTAATGAGAGGTCTTTTAATGAAAGTCAGCATTTCATGTGGCACTTAACAGTGATACAGGTGAGGCCATCTTACAAATCATGCTCATATTTCTGTGCAGTACTGGTATGTCTTCATCATTACAAATATTTTCCAATTTTGGTGGAATTTTTGCAATGATTTTATATCTTCTATATATTTTTAAAGAACTCAATCCTATTAAGCAACAAATTTATGCTACAAATGGTCCTATTTAATCATTATTTATTAAGTATATTTACTTTTTGAGATGCATTGCCTGCCAGAGGGGAGGAAGAGAGAATAATATTTGCTATGCTGTTTGCCTAGGAATAAAATTGACTGGTCACTGTATTGAAAGAATGAGCCAAAAAAATGCACAATGAAAAGTAAAACAGACCATAAAAAAATCTTTCTGAGTTAATACTGTTGGTGGCAAGCTTTTCGTCCTGAAGCTAGTTATTCTGCTTTAACATACTCTGTTTTAACAGTAACTATTTCCTTTGGCTTTCATCACATGGTTTTCCATGAGAAAGTGAATTGGGTGATTGTGGGTGGGTTTTCCAGATTTAGGGACTTTAGTTAATATCATGGAGAAGGACTCTTAAAAAATATGTGGAGATTAGAGACTCAATTGATTTCGCTGCAGATTGCAGATTGAAAAGAGACGATGTGACAATGTAGCACTGAGACATTAATTTTAGCGTAAGAAATAGTAATGTCCCAAGTGGTTAGGTTTTAATTGCCTGTCTTAAATGTGATTATTTCCCAGCTGGCTGCTTTCCCCTTTCATTTTCTTTCTACATTAGAACAATTGACACAAGAAATGAAATGGACTTTTACATCATATGTGAAAAACAGGCTCGAGCCTGATTGACTCAAGACTCTTTATGCAATCCCTCTTTAACTGGTGAATCTCATCACCATCAATATATGAACAGTAAAAGCTCTTTACTGGTTGAGATATTAAGTAAAGCACCTTCCAAATACAACCCTGACACTTGAGAGAAAGGAGTTTTATAGTCCTTTGAGTTACCTGCCTCCTTGCACAATTTGCTTTTCCTCCTTGTGACTGAGTTTTCAATTTAAAAAACCTAAGAATAACAATCTTGCCTTCTTATATGAAGTGCTTTGAGCTCTGTCATGGAAAAGTGCTTTGTCAAGCAGAATTATTATGCAGAGTCCCTGTAGCTTCAGTCTTTTTAGAAGGCAATTTTTGTTTGGCTAAGGACACCTGTGTGATGACAGGTCACGCCATCCTCTTTTGGGCATCTTCTGAATTCTTCTGACCATGTACCTCAGCCACACAGAGGAAAACTGGTCTAGGGGACTGGCAGACAGGTTTGTAATTTAAAAGATTAATTAAAACAGAGAAGCAGTCACTTATTTCCTTTCCAGGAGGTCCAAAACTGAGTGCAAGGGACCATGACATGCTTGGCATCGTTTTTGTACAAAATCCCCTCTATCCCTGAGTAGCTGTGTTTTAAAATAGCAATTATTATTCACTGTAGGGGAAGGAAGGAGTGTGAAGTAGATGAACACTGGAGACTCACACAATGTCCAGAGAACTTTTATCACTGTAGGAGTGCAGGGTGGAAAGCAATAAAGATTGAATTCTCAACTCTTACTCGAACTGTAACTTACCAAGTAATACCTTTCTCATAACCACATAACCCCCAAACTCCTCCCCTGTTTCCTGCTGTTCCAACAGCCTCCAGCGCTTCAGTGGCCTTCGGGTTTTCTTTTTTTTTCCCTCTTTTTTTTTTTTTTTTTTTTCTTTTTAGAAATATATATCTTAATGTGTTTTCTTTCTTTTTTAATAAAAATATCAAAGGCATACTTATCAATGACTGAGGAGGGAGAGCTGCAGTGCAAGCTATTTTTTAACTGGAACACGCACCATGCTGTGACACACTCATCCAGGAGCAGAAGATTGATGGCTAGACATGTGGAGAGAACTGCCACTGATTGAAATCAGACAACTGCAAGCTGTGAGGGAGATCCAGGGGAAACCATTTTAACCACAGCAGTCCAGTCTTAGCACACTTGGACAGGGGCTTTCCTCTGTCTGAAGTCTGCACTGCAGGACACAAAGAAACTAGGCAGTACACTGAGGCCAAAGGCAAAATATAAAACTATGACAGTGTGGAAGATATATATGTACGTCTCTATCTATCTCACCTCAGCAAATTATTTCCTTCACTAACAGATAATACATCAGAAATTTCATTTCTCAAGTACCAGTCATCTTCTTACACCCTTCAGATTCTTTCTTAAAGACCAGTAGAATGGGGAAAAAAAAAAACCCAAGCTTTCAAATAGGAAAAAAGAATGGGAATTGTATTAGAAATCTGATTTTCAGAAGTACTGAGCACCTGGAGTGTCAATTATAGTTCCTGTGAGCTAGAACTGTTCACCATGTCTAAAGACATCAGATTGCTGCTGCACAAAATCATGATTTACTTAATTTCATTTTGAAAACGTAACTCTTCTTTGCTGCAAAACAGGGAGAAGTGAAAAGTGTGATGTGGAAGGACATGTTTCCCAGTACCCATCTCCAGGACTGCCAGGGTGGGTGTTGGTAGCAATTGCACAGCCGTGCACTTGCACAGAGACATTTTTATTTCATTACGGGTGTCAGTTTACAGCCATTAGCTAAGCAGATTGGCCTGGACCAAAATGCCTCCTTTTTTGTGTGCATGCATGTGTCTTATCACTAGATCTTACTTCCATTATTCAAGTCTTTCAAAAGAAAAAAAAAAAAAGGAAGGAAGGAAAGAAAGAAAAGACGAGAAAGTAAAGGGAGAAAATAAAGGTTTTACATGCATTATGTTTTGTGCCTTGTCCCTGTCCTCTAGCCAGAACAGTCTGAAATAGGTTTTATTGGAAATCATTACCTAAATTCTAGCACTGAGAAGAATATTGATCTCTTGTACATAATGGTTACCAGACTGCAGAAAGTAGCAGAGAGAGCTCCAAGAGGGCCGACAGAATGTCAGTGACAATTCATTTTTTTTTACCAGTTAGGATGCTGGTTTAATATCCTGTAAAAGGCACTTAATGCCAGCCTTTTCATAGCATCTGTCCGGCCCTGGCGGCGGCAGGGGGCTACTGCTGGGGTGGTGGGCTGGCAGGCACACTGGAGATCTGCTTGGCAGAGCCCCGGCATTCCCCCGGCACCCCGCACGCGCTCACCAGCTGTCCCAACTTTCCAAGGCCCTTCTCAATTTTCTAAATATGTGTCACATAAAAATAAAATTTTGGGCAGTGATGCACTGAGGAGCCCCGTGCCTGCAGTGCATAATTCATTCACAGTGTCCATAGCCCATTATTCCCACATTCCTCCTGCAGAGCTATCAATTTCATCTCTGGCCAAACTGGAATCTGAATCTTGGGAGAGCAGTGGTGCGGCGGTGGTGTGGGTATGCCACTTTTCTCTTTTTTTACCCCACTCTTTTTTTGACTGCCCTGCAAGAAATGTTACATTCATTTTGTGTTTGCAGACATGAGCTGCTTAGAAAGAGACACATAAGTAGCTCCAGATTCCCAGATTTGGTAGATTTCAGGGGAATAAAAATATGCAACTGTCCATTAGAAGCTGAACCATACTGAGAAAAAGATGATCTTCTTCCCAAAATAAAACTGCCAGTTGGTCAATGCATCTCTCACCCACCAACTCTCATGGGAAATCAGTGCTTTGCTAATGAGGTTTCTGCTCATCTGACAAAATACGTGAGGATTCCTATAAATTTGCCTGTGTTAATCATTTCAGTAACCAGAAGCACAAAACTTTCCAGAGATACCAGTGGCATTTAATTAACACAGTGCCTTGAACACCTGCCCCCGTGCTGCCATGACGTGTTGAGAATGGTTTGTACTGCATTTAACCAAGACAGCAACCAGTGTGCTGTGAGCACACTAAGAAGGGTACCAGCAAACTACAGTGTAAATTTTTCTCACATCTCCTGGCTCTTTTATCCCCCATCAACCATCCTGAAAATATCATCAAGAAACTGTCAGAGAAAGGCTAATCCGCTGCAGTGTACAACAAAAAAAGCAAAAGCTGTTCATATGAAAGAAATTATGACAGATGAAGAGATTTTAAGGACTAATGAAGGAGCTGTCAAAGCAATGCAATCATGAACTTCAAGTCTGTTATCTGTACCCTGATCAACCCTCCACTTGCTATGTTTAGCAAAAAAAAAAATCCTTTTTTCCCCCAAAAATGAACATTCTTAGCTTAAGTTTTTCTACCCCCTTTTTTTAAAAAAAGATAGTAACTTAAAAAAATTAAATTTATTTATATTAAATTTATTTGTATTAAATTTATCTTAAATATAAATCACTGTGTTTAACCAGTAATAGAAAAATCAATAGCAGTGACTCTGTTCAAAACCCATCCGGAAAAGGGGCCAGGCAGCCAGCTGCAGGTGGCCCTGAGATCACCTTCAGAGGTGCCTTCCAAACTCAACCATTCTATGATTCTGTGATTCATATATATAAAATTAGTATTAATGTGTTTACATAGAACCACACATTTCTAACACAGGAGCACTAAAAAGTCAGAGAGACCAGAGTCAATGCTAATAATTTGAGACAGACAAAACGTTATTTTTATTCCTATTTGACACTGTGAGAAGCATGTAGAGATGCAGTGTTAGAATTCATCATGTCTAATATCAGCTCTCTCAAAGTTAGGCATTTAGTCTAAGACAGGAGTCTAAGCTCTTTTGTAATCATGTCTCTACAGAAATAGAAGAGGCTGCTGGTATGCAACCAAATACTTATTGCATGGAGTGGACCCTGAGGCAAAGCCTTCTCTTCATTCATGCTCAGGATTTGTCTTGGAAGGAGACTGGAAGAAAATTAGTGCCTACACAGAATATCAAAGGCATACAGCTAGATGAGATACAGTCCATGCTTAATCTAGAAAGTGCAGTGAAATGTCTTCTAGCTGTAGTAGGACAGACTATATGAGTAAGTACAGTAACTAACTTGGAGAAGAAATTCCCTTTTGTAGTGATTTTGGCCAGTGTAGAGTTAATTTTCTTCTTAGTATGGGACTGTGTTTTGGATTTATCCTGACCACAGAGTTGATAACATAGAAATGTTTTTGGTTTTGCTGAGCCAGGTTTACACAGAGCCAAGGCCTTTTCTGCTTTTCATACTAATGCATGAGAGGCTGGGAGGAGACACAGCAGGGACAAGTGACTCCAACTGACCAAAGGGATATTCCACAGCATATGACATCATGCTCAGTATATAAAGTAGGGGGAAGAAAGAGGAAGGAGGGACATTTGGAATCACGGCATTTTTCTTCCCAAGTCACTGTTATGTGCGATGGGGCCCTGCTCTCCTGGAGATGGCTGAACACCTGCCTGCCCTTGGGAAGCAGGGAATTGATGCCATGTTTTGCTTTGCTTGTTTACATGGCTTTTGCTTTCTTCATTAAGCTGTCTTTATCTGCACCCAGGAGCTGTCCAGCTTTTGCCCTTCCGATTCTCTCTCCAATCCAGCTGGCCGAGGAGTGACTGAGCAGCTGTGTGGGGCTTGGTTGCTGGCTGGGCTTAAGCCACAACACCATTCTACATGACAAAGTCAGGTGACATGCATCTAGATCCTGATGTCTTGCTTAAGCAAGTCAATTGCATAGATGCTCCAGGGCAGAAAAAACCCCTGCAATTGCATAGAAGGTCCAGGGAAGAAATGAACCTGAACTATGTTTTCCAAATTCCAGTCTGGCAAGACAGAATTTTTGCTGCCAATTTCCTCCACTAGGAATATCTATAGGTTCTTTCTTATCATTTTCCAAACCAGAAATTCAGCAATTTAATGCAGTCTTTCCCATTTTTCCTTAGATTTTCTTAATTTTCTTCCTGAAATTGAGAGGCGTATAGAACACTTAAAAAAGAACTCATATGCAGTTTCCAGGAACAAACATATTATGGACTCACAACACTATTAGTGTCTCTCTAGTAGTTCTCTAAAAATCATTAAAGCTTTTAAAGAATTCTAATTAGGCATGTCTGAAGCGCCAAATCCAGGTGGATTTTCACCCACTTCCAATAATATGGTCACTCTGAGCCCTCACTGAAATAGATCATATCTCTGGAATTTAGCTGTAATGGAGATCAGGTTCTGACTTATCCCATAACCTCCCAAAATAAAGTTAAGTTGCTCTGATGCAGCATGTTTTAAAGCTCTGTGGGGGTTACAGCTGTGTGCCTGTTAACATATCCTCCAGTTGCTTTCATTTAGTAGCTGTGAAACACAGCACTGAAGCAGAGAGAAGAATGGTGAGATGGGTCATTCTTCTCCTTCCCCTGACTTTCTGAGTTTGTTTTGTACTAATATGGTACTTTCCTGCACACATCTATGGAGTAACGTTATATTACCAGCATCTGCTTCTCACCTGAAGCAGTATGGGACTGCAGAAATGAGGGGGAAGAAACATCATTTCTATCCATGATTTTGTTTTTAAGGTAAGAAAGGTGCTGTTTTCATAAAAAGGTCATGCCGTCAATTTTTACAGTACCTGAATCTATATTATATCAACAAATCTCTGTTACTACTAGTTCAACTCTTTCTTATGAGCTAAACTAAAGAAGTCTATACATATGCCTTCAATATGGCCAGGGTGAAAGGAACTCAGTGAAACAATCTCAGTGGTTTTGTACTTCCTTGTACTCAATGTAAAGAAGAAAAGATCCATTTCAAAAATCAAAATCACTGCTTAAAGTTTGGTAAATTCTACATACACTGCTGGTCAGACACAATCTGCAATATTAAGCAGGCCCTCATTTAAGAAGATATATCAGTACAAATGGAGTCAATCAAGACACAATTTCAAATATTATTATTACTATTACTATTAATTTATTATTGTTATGACAAAATAACATGAAATCTATGAAGTTTGGGGTTTTCAAACCAAGTAAATCTTCATACAGAAGTCATCTCAGGTAGACAAAAAGACAGGGGATTTTCTTTAGAGCATTGTCTGAGCTGATTCTGCTGTTTCCTTGCTACAAGGTAAACTGGATGTAGGCAGAAACAATTTGTTTCTGAGTTCACCAAGGATGTTGCAGTTTACAAGAAGCTGTGATGGTTCTTCCTGACCCTGTCCAAAATCCCCTTCCTACATTTAGAGAACGCACATTTTTAAAACTCACATATACTAAATCTGATGATAAATCTGCAAAGTTGTTCTCAATGAGGCAATGAAAGTTCATAGTATACTCATAGATATACTGTGAATGCACTCATTATTGTTTGCTCAATAAAAGCAATTCAAAACCAGAAAAAGAAATTATATTATTTCCAAATAGTTTTGGTCAGGCCACATAACCATAAATATGATCATGCCTTTTTTTAATTTATAAACTATACACTAGGTTGACTACATGACAAACACTGAAGGTGAATCTTAAAAATTGAATCCTCACCTAGGAAATTATTAAAAGTAATGAGAGCTGCTTCAAAAGTGGCAAAGGCTGCATGATTGTTCACATATGCTATTCACAGTGCTTTAATGAGGAATTACAAGTGTTTGGAGGTTGCCAAAACACCTGTTTGTGGGTCAGAAATAGACTGGCCAGTCTGGAGACATGTGAGCCTTTACCAAACAATGTTTGCAGGACAAAGGACAGTATGGGGAAATATGTCTGTTCTAACACTTACTTAGATATTAAACTTTAGGGGGAAAAAAATAAAGCATAGAAATTATACCCATCCGAATGCTCTTTAAATGGCCCTGTAATGCACACAGCTTAACCAGGAATACATACTGAATCATAAAGGAAACATTTAGTTATGATTGAAGGCACTAACAATGGTGATGATGATCACCAGATCATCATATGCTAATGTTCTTATTTCTATGATGTACAAGAGATACATATTGAGCTAATCCCTGGTGCAGAGAAAATCAATGCTCTAATTTAGATCTGTGTGGCCAGCAGGTAAACAGGCTTGCACTGCTGTGTGTACAACCTGTTTCTCTGGAGGAGCCAAAATATATTCCATGCATCCCTCTGCAAACTGAGATTGGAGATAATTTCCAGGTTACATAACAAGCTGATGTCCATATCTGGCTAAACTGCACAGCCTGCAGGACTTCAAAGTATGGGTTTAGTTTCTGCCCTGTGACCATGCTACTGAAATCTGAAAACTGGTAGGAATGACAGTAATTGCAGCAGGACAAACAGTTCCTCAGTGATTTTACTGAAAGGAAAGTCTATTCAAATGCAAATGAGTTAACATTTCCTGAGGATATGGCTCAAGGAATGAGAAAAAGATAGTCTTCCAAAAGTAAGGACTTCAATAGGCTGGTGACATGAGACCTGGTTGTTTTTTTTCAGCTGAACTCAGTAATGACTTTTAGGGCTGTAATGTGGCCACTCTCTATTGCTCCAAATATTTTTAACCATTTGATGCAAAAAACCCCCAAACAACTAATAAATATTGTTTCTGGTGTATCTAAATATGTTTTATTATTGCTTTTTTTTACTACCATGTGAACAATCATTAGCTGAAATGGCATAATTATATGTAGGAATATTATGAACAGAGCCCCTCAGGTTCCCTTTGCATATAAAAGTAGCCTAGAAATTTTTAGAATATCTGTCAGACAAGATCAGATAGCTGGATTTTGCTAATGAAGAGTCTCTGGATGTATACCTTCACAGCCCCAGGTCTGAATAAGTGCAAAAAAAAAGAAAAGCCTATTTCTTTCCTAAAGTTGAGGTAAGTTTTGCATGTATTGTATGTGTCAATACAATGAAGCCCAAAGGATTTCACACAAGTACTAGATACATTTCCAATATGCCTTTGGTCTGTCACACCATGAGGAAAATTGTACCATGGCCAAGTATCATCAGCCTGTTGTGTCCAAACGTTGCTTGTACAACAGCTCTTGGGCCTCACTGACAAAGCTATACAGGCCATGGAAATTGACTGCCCTATTCTGTAAATGGCACAACAGCTCTGAGCTCTTATCACTGAGCTGTAATGTTCAGGAGAAGGAAGAAGATCCCTCAAGAGGAAACCTTTAGAAGGTGTTGTACTACCATTGGGGTTAATACCAAAATACACAGGCCACAAGCATGTTGCTGCAGCATTCTTCCCATCACACTTTTGACTACCCTTTTAATATGTGACACTTTTACCCAGCTTGTGAGATAACACAGAAGGAAACTGTTGTTCAGAGTAGTCTTTTTGACTTTTGGCAGAGTGGTTAAATTTCAAAAATCATTTTAAAAGTCGTGGTCAGTGCTGCACATATCACTTCAGAAATGATCTAACAACAAGCAGAAAATGGTTACAAATGGCAAGAAAAGATAAGTACAGGTATGGAAACAGTTTCGCATAACAAGAGACTAAAAGTATACGACTGCTTAATAGGAATCACACTAAAAATTTATGATGTAATGAATACAGCAGAGAAGTAAATCAAATAAACCTATATATCTATTGTCAAGATGGTACAACACGAAGAGATACACTGTGAATTAAAAGGTGCTAAACAAGAAAAGGGATGAGCCTTCCAGCACTAAAAAGAAAGGTTTTTCTACTTTGTCCAGTGGGAGTAGGGCTGGTGCTCTATTTCCCCATTACTCTGAGGGATACCTTGTAAAATATTACTGTGCTTATGGTAAAAAACATGTGCTGAAACACACTGTCTTTGCCCATATCACTTCTTTCACTGAGAAGAATCAAGTGAAGAAATGACAAAGCACCAACTTTCAGAATTTTACTTTAGTCTTTTGTGTCTTGTAAAAATTGTATTGATGTATTATAAAAGATTGGGTTTTCCACAATAAGACAAATGAAATATTAAGATGAAACAGTGAAAATAGTGTTTTCTCCACCAGAATTGTCGCAAAAAGAGTGATGTAGGAACAAAAGTGTTAAGTGAAAGTGTGTTATTTTTGAAATAAAGACTTGAATGAAACAAAAAGTTAATCAAAGCAGGTTTTAATAGAACAAGTAAAATTTGAAATAGGCTTCAAAAGGGAAATATACAATTGAATAAGAAGAGAATATGCATTTCACAAAGTTACACTAGATGGGATAAAACTAAGCTATGTGTTCTGAGAACATGCAAATCATCGTAATTTCCTCCCACAAACAGATAAAAGAAAGTAAGTGAATGTCAAAGGGTACATACACACTTAAAAGAATAGGGTACCTATCATTCTGTTTATAAAACATCTATAAGTCAATGTAAGTGTTAAAGTTAGCCTTCTCACTTTCCCAGATTTTCAGTACCATGAGCTTCAGTCAACAAGAGGAGTTTCTGTTCACATAGATGATGTTCAAATGAAGTCCAGTTCTCACTGCTATCTTGCCACCTCTTGCCACTCCAAGAGTTATGCAGCCACTTGCTCACTCCTCCGCCAGCTGGATTGAGGAGAGAATCAGCAGGGTAAATGCTGGACAACTCATGGGTGCAAATAAAGACAGCTTAATGAAGAAAGCAAAAGCCATGCAAACAAGCAAAGCAAAACATGGCATCAATTCCCTGCTTCCCAAGGGCAGGCAGGTGTTCAGCCATCTCCAGGAGAGCAGGGCCCCATCACACATAACAGTGACTTGGGAAGAAAAATGCCGTGATTCCAAATGTCCCTCCTTCCTCTTTCTTCCCCCTGCTTTATATACTGAGCATTCCACATGGTGTGGAATATCCCTGTGGTCAGTTGGGGACACCTGTCCTCACTGTGTCTCCTCCCAGCCTCCTGTGTACCCCACACACCCTTGTCAGTGTGGCAGTATAAAAACTAGAAAAGGCCTTGGCTCTGTGTGAGTCCTGCTCAACAATAACAAAACCATCTCTATATTATCAACCCTGTGTTCAGCACAAATCCAAAACACAGCCCCATACTAGGCACTGTGAAGAAAGTTAACTCTACCCAGCTGAAACTAGCACAGTCCCATACTAACTTTTGATGCAAAGTTGCCTAAGGATTTGCACAAGTAACTGGTTTTCTTCTCACTATTTCTTCTCTCCTATTTGGCCCACACATTTGGTGGACCACCTATGGCTGCCTATTTGGTGGATCAAACAGGAAAATGCAAGCTGCCACTAGAGCTGGAGGTGTCCAGAGGAACCGACATGGGCATGTGGTCTAGCACTATGAGGTTAAGTAGTCAGGTCAAGGTCCTGACCAACCATAAAATCATCCATGTGTGAAACGACCCCTTCTACCTAGTGGACAGGATGATCCAAAACCTGTGGAAATCCACCAGGTTTCAACAGGCTAGAGAGCAAGTTTTCATGAGTTTCCTAAAACCTTACCTTGTAAAGTCTCTCTTGCAGGTAAAATTCTTAAGGGAAAGATACCGAGAGATTTGATTAGCAAAAGCTTTAATCAGATTTCCTAGCTGCCAAAATGTAGTGAATTGGAATGTCAAGGATAACAGGTTTGAAGAGCTTCAACTGATGTCCTTGTTTACTTCACTATACACTGTATATTTCCCATCATGTGAGCTCTTAGTAGAACAAATCACTGTCCTTGGCAACAGCATCATACAAAGAGCCTCTTATAAAACGTGAGTTGAACAAAATCAGTGAGCAGTCTCAGAAGTAAAATGGCATATGGCAAATATTTCTCCTTTCCTTGCTCTAAATGTAAGTCAAAATAATTTACTCTGATTTGCCTTTAAGATGTATTTTGTCTTCAAGTTAGAAAAAAACATCCATTTCTAACACTGCCTTTCTAGTGTTTTTTGATCATGTGAATTTTAAACTTTTTTATTGTTGCTTTAAATAGAATAGTTTATGTTTAAGAGCACAACATTTGAAATAGATATTTTTAGACATGTGAAGTGACATGCAAGGCAAAAAAATACCTCTGTTTTCCTATGAGGTCTGGATTAGAGAAAGCACTCCATTGCCTGCCTATGAATCAAGCAGTGAAAGAATGAAAATAAAGTACTTTCTGTTTCAGCTTTGTAAGCCAAATCTTGGATGTGTCACTGTTGCACACAGCACTGTAGCAGAAGAAGGAATAGAGTGTCTCTGTGTATTAGGGAGCATTTTTCATCTCATATATCACTGTCATTTTGGTGTTGTAATTCCAGAAATTCAGATAATCTTCTTCTACATTCACATCAACACAAATAATTTAAAATAATAGTTTGAGGTGTTGGGGTTTTTTTATAATTTGTCTTCCCCACAACTCCTTCTGCCTGTTCTTCCCTCCACAATAGATGGGTAAAGCAGATGTGATAGCAGTGAGATTTTTCAGCCAAATGCCTTGTAGAGTTCAACCCACATGTCTGCCTAACAATGAGTAGAGCATTCCTTGCAGTGGCCTTGGTGAATTAAAAAAGGATTTAGTGTCACCACTTTCCAAGATGCATAACAAATCCTTATAAAATATTACAGCAAATAATAAAGGGACTCTCTTGTACACACCTCCGCTCAAAACCAGCCATTCAAAAGTAAGCAGAATGACTGAAAAAGGAAGAGTTACTCAGTGAAGTATTTTCTGAGATTTTTTTTAAAACACCAACCAAAGTCCACTTGTCACTGGCCATGCACAAATTACTTCTTGTGAAGAAGAAGGAAGAGGAAAGAAGAGGAAGTTAAAATGAAAGCTGCTGGCAAGAAAAGTAGAGAAACCACTGGTAGCTACCGAAATCTGCTTAAGACTCTGAAAACAAAAGGCCAGCAAATACTAGACTCTTGTAGTCAAATAGAGAGCAAAGAGAAAAGGTCGGTTCTCTGTGACTGGGGAAAGCAGGATTGAATAGCTGGCAAAAAGGAAGAGTATTCCTGAGTAGTTTTCAGATCTAAGAGGGAATCTGTATTCTTAGAGGTATGAGAAGCATCGCGTTTGTCAGGCAGGTAAAGATGAACCTAGATGCTTGTAAGCAAAAGGCTAACAGAAGATTTTTGTAGCTGGTGAATCAATTATCTCAGTGGGGAAGATTCAGGGAGTGAAGAGCTGGAAGAGGTGATGGAGGGATTCAGCAGTTTTGACACTGGCAAATTTTTGACTGCAAAGACTGGAAAGGTAAAACAAAGGAGTCTCAGATCAGGCACCCAGTGGAATTATAGAAAGATGGGAAAAAATATGCTGTTGTGCTCCACGTAAAAAGAGGTCTCTGGGATATCTGATGCCTAAACACGTTGTACCTGATTTCCAGAACCCTGGTGAGTTTTGCTTTGAAAATTGAATGCTTTTCTGGACATCACAAGTTTAAAATGAAAGCAAAAACTTCTAAATAGAGCAGCTAATTTGAACTTTGCAGGTAAGGGGGATAAAATAAATGAGGATAAAGGGCCTCATCCTTGGAGATACTGAGGCTCCATCACTGCTGCCCTAAAATGCACAGTCCTTCAGGGTTAGCTTTCTGCCTCCACTCTGCAGAGCAGATCTGTTGTACTTCAGAGCGTGCCAGGACTTTGCTGTGCACCTAATGCAGGGACGCCTGGCCCAGTCTGCAGCAGTGTGACCTGAAGTGACACCCTGATGATTGGTGAGGTTCATATTATTGGACTCCTCAAGTGCATGCTGTGGACTGCAGGGGGTAGGCAGCACTTGGATGGCACACATCTGTCTGTGTGATCAGAATGACCAATCTACCTTTATGAGATTGTTTTAAAACAAAGAATGATCTTTGTTAGGCCCTAGGGAGCCCTTACCACCAGTGTGAAGAGTACTTATTAACCATAAAACCGTGTTTAAACTGATAATATTTAATATTCCTGCAGGGGAATGAAAATTACCAGGCTTGCTTGGGCAAAGGTAACTCTCTGACACAGAACCAACAGACAGACCTACACCCAAGCCTGTGGCCCCAGGCTCTCCAGACATGACTGCTAACTCCTAGTTTTGCTAGACTAGCTGCATCAGAAGTGGCCTCCCCATGCATTTTAGGTTTAACTTGGGTTCTGAATATTGTCAGTTAACTCTCTGATTTCATGCCTGCACAACTGCACTAAGGATATTCCTGATTTTGAAATCATTTCTGTATTTCTATTTAGCCTCCACATAGATAATTACAGTGGTGTGGTATCACTACAGCTGGCCACCTCACATTGTGTTTCCTGTGTAAAAGGGAAGGAGATTTTGTCCTCTTGGACTATTTATTTTTCCTTTTTTTTTTCTTTAATCCTGAGCTTTCAGCAGCATTGAAACAAAGGACTGAGAAGTTTTTGAAAGTTACATGAAAAATTCAGGCCTTCCTTTACCAATTTCTCTTTGTTTTGTGATCTCCCAGAGCAGGGTGGGACATTGTGGTAAACATGGATAAGAAGAAATATTGCATTAGGAGCAAAATGCAAACATGATGAAATGAATCTAGAAAGGAAATAAGGAACAGGGAGTCAAAAGAAATTATTTCCAAAATGTTTCTAAATGTGTGCATCTTTATGCCATACCAGTGTCAATGTGTGTTGACACAGCCATCAGAAGTGTCCCTCCGGGACTCAACATTTCACAAGGTTAGAAATTTTGTAGAGAAGAGACTTGTGTCTGTCTCAAGCTGCAATTCCTTTGAAGAGCACTATGAGCATGAAGACATAGACTTGGATTCTGTTTAGAGGGAAGGAAGGTGAAGCAAGATGAAAAAAATTATTTCACCCATCCCAGTTAAATTTGTGATTATCAAACCTCCTATACCTTAAGTTCTTGCACATTTAGTCCTACTCAATACAAGTAGTCTCTGGAAGGAATTAAGGTTCAGAGTCCCAGAAAAGCACATGATTTATCTGTATAAATAGGAACTAGGGAGAAGCCCCAGTAGCCACCCTCCACAAATCGGTGTGCAAAATGGTGGAACTCTTCTTCTTCACAAGCTCAGAATCAGAAGATTTGTGACACCATTTTACAGCACCTGGGAACGTTTTACAATAGACAGATCTGTACAAAATTATTCCATTTAATCTGAACCAAACTTCACTGGTGGGTTGTCAGTTCCATAGTAGGTTTCTTTATGACTTTGTGTTGGCTCTGACATTTTGAATTTTCTTTCTTCACTGAGGTCATATGAAGGTAGATAGGAGACAACACCTACAAAGTCCCAGTTTGGGAAAGGTAATGATAGTAAAACTTCCCCTGTTGTGTAATCCTAGCAGTGAAGAAGTATAAATGCAAAACTGTGAGTCGCCCTTGAAAAATAAAGAATGTAATCTACAACTATCAGTTTGTTTTTCTGTGAGACCACAGTACATGTCTGAGTCAGAGCTGGAGGTGACACGTAGAGGTTTCATGCTTATCTGCATAGTTTAAGGGGCTATTGAAAATACTCAACAGCCCACAGTACACTTTAAAATATTACAGAAAGCTGAGCAGAGGTAGAAAATAAAATATAATTATTAACAATTTAGGCATATATTTGTATATGTGGAAGAATGTCCACACAGTTATTGAAAGAAAATACAGTAACTATCAAATATAAAAGCACCAATCATAATGAAATCTAAGGTCAGACATTGAAAAGAAACCACAACAAAGGTCAGGGTTGACTGCCTGAGTCCTAAACAGATAAGTCATTGACAGCTACAAAAAATTACTTAACTCTAGGATAGCTCATTTAGTTGCCTTTGTGCATGTAGGAGATACCCTTTTCAATCTCTGAAGTACTGGCTGCTCTTAAAGCCAATTTTTGCATTAGACCTTCTTCAAAATGTGGACAGTGCCTGCTATTGTGCAGTGATGACACAAAGCACACAGGAAGGTGAAGGTACATTTTTTATTTGTGCAATTGCCAAACAAAGTCAATGGCAGTGAAGTAGCATAAATTGAAACTATTAAATACCAGGAGTGGCAAACAGAGGAACTGAGACTGCAAGTGAAATCATCTATTCGTAATTAAAAATTGATTGGAGACATAGATTCCTTGTGATTATAATAAAAGAAATCACTTCATGCCTGGCAGTGAATGGAGTTCAGTTTCGCAGTGACTGAAGACTGCCACATCTTTAGTCCTTTATAATTCTAACCACATGCTTCTTCTTCTAGCTCCATCAAAAATCCCAACCAGGATAAGTATTAATTACCTCCCTCCTTCATTCACAGGTGCTACAAAGAATTCAGTCTCAAAGTAGCATCCACATTGGATTTTCATTGAGCTGATGGAACTGCAAACTGAAATACATAATTAGGAGATGTCATAATAGTGGCACTGCAGTGCACTGCACTGCACAGTTTCAGGAAAGACTAGAAGGTTCCCTAAAGATTTGTGGGATTTATGTAGGAGATTTCATGGCAACACTATATTCTCCAGTACACGGTGCTGCTGGCAGAAGCTCCTTCACTCATCAAGTGCTGGTCTGAGCTTCATTATGCTGGAGACCTGATTTTGGCTGGGGTTACGTGGCTACAGTGCCTCCCATTAGGGCATGCACAGCAGGATGGGACAGCGTGGCCCTGGAGGGGTGCTGGAACAGTGCCTGGCACCATGGGGAGCTCCAGCTGCCACAGCACGACTGTGGGCCAGAGTGTGGATCACCTGCACACACCATAGCTCCTCATGGCTGCCATTTAGGAGACAAAGGGAACTGGGGAAACTTGCTCCTCAGAAATAAGGAGAAGACAAATACACCTTCACTGCTGGGTTTCTTTTGCATTTCCTTTCAATGAGACAGAATTTGAATGAGTCCTCATCATCCCTTTATGCTCCTAAAATTCTTTCCACATACCTCCCATTTCCCTCCAGAGCTAGTCCAACTACTGTGTCCACATGACATAAAAAACTACCTTCCCTAGTACATCATTTTCAGATGCCCAAAAGGCTCTTTCTTTGCATAAATGTCTGGAATTTGGGTTAAAAATAATGAGGATTAATAATTTTATTCCTAAAGCACTCCCCCTGCTGATGGACTCTGAGAGAACTGTACTATGTATTTATGATAAAACGTAGGAAAATATAAGAATGGTCACTGAACAAACCTTGATAACCTAAGAGGGATAAAATAAGACAATGAAAAGGGACCGAATCTCAAGAAAAAAGAGCAAAGACTGTGGTAGGAAGACATGAATATGGAATAATAATATAAAGAATTTGCTAAGAAGTAAGAGAACTTTCTCACATTTCTCAGTTAGGAGAAAAAGGGATCTTTGAATTCAGTGCAGAGCAATTTCAGCATCTTAAGACCACTCCAGCATACTCCTCCAGCACAGGGAATGCTGGAGTGTGGCATTCCCTGAGGTGGCAGTGCTTAGTGGAGGTTGCTGCATGTGAAGGGCTTGGTGTGTGCTGAGGGAATTCAATGGGTATGAGCCTCAGAGAGGATGTCATGAATGCTGCCAGGGCTCAGACTGTTCCCAGCTCCTAAAAGCCCTTCTCTGCCTACTCAAATCAAGCAGTTTCTTAGGCAGGCCATGTAAAACAATCCTGTAACATACTAATGCCTAAAAATGGAGGCCTGAGCAAGCATGCATGTTGACAGCTCTGAAACGCAAAGAAAGGAGTGGAGAGCATGGGAGAGGTGTGGAAGGGGCCCTTACTGACAATCATGATAAATGTTTGTGGCTTTTCTTTCACACTTGGAAGTGTAACAAACACCAGGCTAAGCATTTGCAGGTAGGAATTTGGGCAATCTTTATTTAATGTTAAACTCCATGTGTAATACTATTGTATGGCTTTATTATTACAATCTGTTTCTACCTCTCCCTCTCCTTGTGCCTACTCCCCCCAGCTCCCAGTGCAGTCAGACATGGAAACTACGATGACCTGTTTCTACTGACAACCATCTCTCACATCTTTAGAAACAATCACGCATTTTTAAAGGGTTGTAAATATAGTTCTCACAGTATTGCTTAAAAATCTATCCAACTTTTATTTTCTTATGAGCTGTTTTTCACAATATCCAACAGTCCTTCCTGTTGGTAGACTTTCTGAAAGATGGTAGTGTCACAATGGTAAGTCATCAGAAAGGAAAAAAAAATACCAGAAAGCTTTTCCATGGCATTACCCAGATAATCTAGTCCACATGTAGCTCTGCCCATGAGCAAGTGACCCCATGGACTGGAGAAGGTCTCCACACACGTGTAAATCAAGGCAGAATAGTTCTGTTTGCAGCATCCAAGTTCTGCTTCAATTCTGAAACAGAGTAAGATTCACATGGTTGTGATTCACATTGAATTTGAGCCTCAAATTTGAACATGCCAGCTTGTCATCAAGCTAGCTGCCTTTATTTTATTTTTGGCTTTTTCTTTGTCAGTGCAAGCTTCTTATGTTTCAGACATATATATATTTTGTGAGGCAGCTCAGTCTGCTGAGCCAGGATCTTTCATCAAGGAAAGAAAAGTGCATTGCTTGATTCTCAGAGAAAGAAGAAAACATTGCTTGCTTTTTGGAATACATCCAAACTGTCTGTGACACCTTTAAATACCATACAAGTAGTGCAATTTGTCATAAATTAAACTATAAATGGGCTTTAATACACACATAGTCTGATTAGCATGTGACCAAGTATAGCAGTCAATAGCAGTCAATAACATATTCTGATACAATTGTACAGCTCTAGTGGTCTCTAAGGATTTTCCTGAATCTTCTGTGTTTACAAAGAAAAATGGATTCACTGTTTTGCAGCACAATTCTCATTTTTATTACAATATCCCTCCTAATTTTGTCCTCAAATCTTCTGGAAGCTGTGGTTTGATGTTTTTCCAGCTTTATTCCTCATATCTTCAGAGGCAACAATCCCACCATCACCACAAAAAAAATCCCCAATCCCAAATTTAATTCTGTCGTTAAGATACTGAACAAACAAGCAAGCAATCAATTAATATTTTGTTGTAAGGAAGCCAAAATAGTTCAGATATTTCCATAGTGATGGATGAGCAAAAAGAAAGACGGTTACCATTTCTAGTTCTGCATCACTTCTACACTTTATCCTCTCATTGCAGGCCAAAGACTGTGGCAGGGATTCCCATTTCAGGCACCATGCATCATTGTCATGACTGTGTGTCTTGAGGACAAGAGTAGGATCACATTTGGACAATCAGATTAAGAATAGAAGCTGAGAAACTCTCCACCATCTCACATCTGTGAAGACACGACCAGTAAAGGAAGCTGTATTTCTACTTTTCTTCTCTATCACAACCCTGAGGAATTAAGCTTCAATTAAGGGATGTGAACATAATGTGTGGCCTTACCATATTCCAGAGTTCCAATCTGTGCTAGGAGAGCTTGCCCAGTTTCCTCCAGGTGGGGTTCCCTCCCCCAGATCCATATTCAACATCCAAGATTAGCCCTGGGGAAAACTTCCTTGAATAGAAGTAATATTTTAGTATTAAACAGACATTTTTCTTTTTGTAATAACTTTAAATTAGAGTGAAGAAAACCGAAAATTTCATCATGAACTGCTTTTCTGCAGAACTGCTTTTCTGCAGAACTGCTTTTATTAAATTTGTCCAATTCTCACAATTACAGTAGAAATAAAGAAAAGACCATGACTGCTGTGCTTGATTTTATTTTACTTGAAATTTCATGAGCAATTTTCATTATCACTAGCACACAGAAAACTAAGACCTTCTTCTTAAGTTACACTAATGTATTGGTGACCATGGAAAACCTGAAGAGTCAAAAGCAGAATCTGATCTCTTCATCTCCTAGTCAACAAAAATAATACAGTAGGTACACATGAAAACAATAGCACTTTGCTAATTTAATAGAACCTATGTGAAATGTCATATGTGGTCAGCATGCTTTGAACTATAAAATATACGTTTAAAGGATAGAACTGTACAAGGTATTTCATGTAGCGTTTTATAGCATACCAATATATCTTTTAATACATGTGCCAGAGAATCAAAGAGATCTTTTGACTTCATGCTATGTGATGTTTTCATTAGATACTTTTATAATGTGGTGGTGATTTCAGAATTTATCTCTCTATAGTATAGTCCATTGCCCAGTTCTTTTTCTCAACAGCTTCCTTATGGTTAGGTGATGGTTTGAAAACTTGGGATTATTTCCAAAAAGCATAAGCAGAAGAGAGTTGTTCTAAATGAAAACAATTTTACTAAATAAAGAAGAATGTTTCTACAAATACTATAAATACTAATTTCTATAAATATTAATTGTACACTTCCTTAATTTATTTGTTTGCAGATTAGTTCTGCTTGTGTGTACTGGATACTATATAATACTGTACAAAATTCAGCCCTTTCATATGACTGTATTGAAATCAACACAATGGGATAATTGTGAAGAGTTTTCATCAAATTATATGAGCTTAAATTAAATAAAAATAAAACTGGGACAAATCCAGCCCCTAACTAGATAATCCAAACTGCCTTTCACTTTTGCCTTGCCTTGCCTTGCCTTGCCTTGCCTTCCTTTCGCTTCCCTGTCCGTGTAGAGGATGATGATGAAATCTAAGCAGTACTTGAGCCCAATGTAAACAGAAGCCTGTCAATTATGGCGGAGTGATTTGACTACTTCCCATTTAAAAACAATCATGTAAATTAGAGGAGGATTTGAACAGAGGAAGAGTCAGCAAAATCAAAAACAACTCACAACTTCTAACCACAGCCACCAGAGAGAATACAAACAACAAGTTTGTATTCTTTGGTTTGCTCTGTGTTTTGCTTTGGGAGCTTTACAGACACTAGACTTTGATTTTTCCCAACCAGGAGTAGGTATACATTGAGTGTTTTAAGCATATACTTAGGATATTTATGGATACCGCTTCCATTTCAAGTCATAACAACACAGATTCTTCTCTGTTATGAAATGCTTGTTTCAGAGAAGAAATGCCAAGTAATACTGGTGATTTTCAAGTCACATTTGGGATCTCTGCCACAGGTCAAACAGCTGTCAAATTTATTGGTACTCCAAATCAACAGACAAGGCACACATTTTCACATCTGTTCAAACCACCAAACCAATTGTTTTGTCTTTTGTTTGCTTGCAGACTAAAGCTCAAAATGCAGCTAAGGGTCTGTGCCTGAATCATCTCAGAACTATAAGAGTTAAAAGTATATCTGATGGTAAACTGAAGAAAGGCTTACAGGGATGAAAAAATGGGACACCATTTTGGTCAAGCTCCACTTCAGAAAGGAGAAATCTATGATATACAGCCTGGCATCTGGCCTAAATTATTTAATCTGTTACAAGATTCACAGTTTTGGCATCTCTGTCTTTCATTGTTCCTTACAAGTTTAAAATGTCTAGGTTACAGCTGTTCCTGTAGGCTCTGGAAGCCCTTCCCTACAAGGAGGCCGTTCATTATTGTATCTCTAAGCAGTCTGGGGTCTCCAACTTCAGTGCATAGAGCTGCCCTTAGAGCAAAACAGAGAGTGTGCTGTTAACTATTTAACTGTTACCCAAATGAAACTCATATATTACAGTCTTAGAGTAAAAATAAAACAGAACAACACAGTTTTAATTGCCATTTCTACAATAAAATTGTGGCTTATTTATAAGTTGGGATTTTATTACCTACTACAATTTATACCCACTTTATCTGGAAGTTCATGGTTGGCAACAAAGGACTGCTCACAATTTTTTTTGAGATTTTTCCATGAAAGCATAACTGCATCTTAAAATATGGTAAAGTAATTTATAAGTGAAATGAAAAAAGCTTACATGGAAGATTACATAAAATACATCTGTCTTTTCAAATCATTGAGATATATAAACAACTCATTAAAAACTAAAAAAGCCAAAGAAAAGGACAAAAGACCTTTTAATGAGAAGCCCTTTTGAACAGATATTTTTCTGCTTTTCAAAGACAGGATGTTACTTCATTCCTAGGAAGATGATCTCAAATGATCAGGGAAAATACCAAAAATTTCAGTGAGCACTGTCCCTAAGATAGCTTATGCTAAAGCCTACAAAAAGAAAAAAAAGTTGCAAGTGGAGATGTCATTTTAAATAGAATCCAGGCTCTTATTTTTCCATTGCAAAGAGTTTTCTTTTATGTCAAATGAAATTTTAAAATCACCTATGAATTTGCAACTGAACCCTTTACTGCCAAATCTGATTCCAATCCGTAAAAAATCTGTTTCTGTAATATGGCCAGCAATGCAGTAACTTCTAAAAGGTAGCCAGACATATTGGCAAAAAATATATGTGGTTAATCAACTAAAACTATGTAGTAGTTTGGGAACAATCAATCACTTTCCAGAACCTTTAAGGCATGCAGTTGCTGTGAGGATATCCAAGAACAATAGTAATACTAATGGCTAATGTACACAGATGTTTTTGAGACGATCTTGTCTTTACCTTTTTATTTTCAAGATGCTTCTGCACAATATTAGGCTCTACTGTTAGACAAAAATAAACCCATCACAAATAAATTCCAGATAATAATACAAATGTACAGGGACAGTAGGTGTCACTTTGCACCAAGGTAAAATAAGTACTATCAAAATGAGATTTCTGTTCAACCAGTAGTGTTTTCGCAATCTATGCTTATCCACGTAAGGACTTGGAGACTTAAAAGGGACTTAGGCAAAAATGCAGAGAACTGCATGCAACACTGGGGTTCTGCAAACTCTCTGAGTTAGTCCTTGAGTCATCAAAGCTGGTAACTTGAAAGATGCTTTAGCAACTTGAAAACATTTCTTCTGTCTGTATGCAGAAAATGTCTCATTTTTAGTAAACAAAACTGAGCTGCTCACTTCCACCTTCACACTTCAGTCTGCCTGGCATCCAGGAACTCTCTGCTAAATTCCTTGAGGGGCTCATTAAAATACATTGCACAAAGTCACCCCTAAAACACAATAGTAAGGAACAGTAACCCATAAAACACAGTAGAACTTTCTGAAGTTCTTTAGAATAGCTGGAAAAGGATTCCAACCACTCTCATGCTCCCTTTATTCCAGAATACTGTGGTCTGAGCTCTGACCAAAGAGATGTGTGACCAAGGTTCACTTCCTGGCTAGATCTCAGAGGATTTTAACTCCCATTTCCCACTTCCTGACTCTTTATACATCAGGTTGCTGGCTTCCATCCTGAGAGAGGCTTGTGTATGTATATTACATTAAACTTTTCTTGGATAAGTTAGCAGACTCAACAGAGGAACCAAGAGATAGGCAACAGCAGCATCCATGCGAGGCCAGTACCTAATTCACCATGTGTTCTACTGTAAGTTATGGAATTGCCTTTAATCTCCTTAAAAACACTTTCAGAAATCTGATCAGAGTAGACATAATAGCCCTGTTACATGAAATGACAGCCCAGATTTTTGCACTTAAACTACCATAATTCTGTTTAGGTCATCTGAGAATGAAAAGTGTTGGGGTTCTACAGTTTTGCTTTTCCTGAAGAAATCAGCTGCTTTTCAACTCTAGAATCACGATTCTGATGGAGGCTACTTGCTCCATTGGCAACAAACACTGCAGAGACGGTCTTCTCTTGAACTGGTGTCATCTAGTTGTTTTGGGGTTTATATTTGGATCAGTGGGTACTGGATTGTGCCTTGAAGGCAGATGAACTGAAAATTACTGAAGTAATTTTTTTAAAAAAATCTGCAAAAAATTGTGCGAAAAACATAGCTTTAAATTTCTGCATGAATTTGACAAGTTGCATCATTGTTAATATGATGATTTTTAAAACTAGTTTAGGATATTTCCAAAACTACTATGGTCACCCAGATCAAGGTGAAAGGTTGGGTTAGACTTCACCTGACTATTTTGGAAACACAACTTTTAGGACATAGAACCCAATTATTCTTTTTCATGCTTTTTCTCTTGCCATAGCTCCATTTGTTTCAGAGGTCACAGTTAAAATTTTAAAAGATTTTCAGGTGATTTTGATTCATATTTCCTTGATAAACTTGAATAAAGCAGATCAGATTACTCTGCCCTATGAGTCAGATAACTATGCTCCTATTTATTTGAGGAGCAGTTCTTGTTTTCAGGTATGTAAAAACATTTTATAACCTCGAATAGTTTTTTCTTTTCTCTTAAAGGTTAGCAGCAATTCTCCTGTACACGGAACATTTATGATCCCAAATCATTAACAGAATCTGTGTCTAGACTAAATACTACATTTTAAAGCAAAGTATTTCAAAAACCAGCTACTCCTCCATTTACGTACCCAGGCTTAAATTTTAGGTGTTTGTTTCCACTGTAGCAGATGATGATGTCATTAACACCTAAATCAGGACAGAAAAATGCCTAGTTTTAGGTGTTAGTGACATCATAACTAATTCAGGGAGCACATTGCACCCAGAATTCTTAGGCCTGGCAAGAAAAAGAACTCATGTCAAAACACACTTACTTGTGTAAAAAATACTCATCTCTAAGACAAAACTAACCAAAATCTCACTGTGGAGACCTTAAAAACGTAAAAAAACTAAGTTTAAAAAGAAAGATTTTGCTGTTCACACAGAGTAGGCTTGAAAATATGTGTAAAATGTATGTTTTGGTGTTTTGAAGTGGTTTGCTTCTAACAATAGAACTGCACACTCATCACTGGTCATGGGATAAATGTGGTTTGGGGGATCTCTGTTATGCCAAGACTCAAAGCATCTAATATGAGCTTTGTTTTGGAGCAATGGCAACAGCAAAAGGGAGCTGACATGCAGACGGTGGTGACTTCAGATCCGATGTTTCAAAAAGTCCCATGTGACATGAAAACATCTGACCCACTAAGCAGCTGCGAGACTTTCCCAGATTCTCACCAGCAGATGTACCTTCAGAGCCCAAAGGAGAGTAAACTCCCTTCCTGCACAAGTCTTTTGCAACTCTCAGTGGGTTGTGCTTCATCTCTTTGCATAAACTGACTGGTTTATGTCCATTACTGGCTTTGTACTGCATCTCCTGGGAGGTAAAACTCAGGGGCTGCTGGTGCCTACAATAGTTAGCTGGGGTAGTGTGCCAAGAAGCACAAATACGTAATTGTTTTCCAAATGCAATGTACCTTTTACACAGACTTGAATATTTTGTGGCTATGGGTATAAATCCAAACACTCAAGACTATATATATTCTATCAATTAATTGTTATCTATATTCTCCATTTTGTGTGCCCATGCATACATTTACACATTTGCAGAGCCATCCATGTTATGTGCACATTTTTGCCTGTTCAATTTTAATTTATTGGGCCCCAATTCCTCTTTGTAATGGGAAATGATATTCTACACAGACACAGAGCCCTCAAGAGTGTTTGGTATCTCTTAATCCAGCCCTATCTTTTCCTCTCTAAGACTCCCTGCCCCTCACTCATATGCCTTACAACACTGCAAAATATGGTCACAGCTACAAAGGCTGGAATAGACTAAGAAGAAAATTAGAAGTCTGAGAAAATGAAACAAAGAGATCTAAGAGCCTTTGAGTGGCTCTGCTACTGTCCTGTGTCACCTCTTGAAAGTAAATAAAGGAGCCAATATTATCTTGTTTTTCATAAGACTCATATTTTGCATTATATTAAATTCAGATGAAAAGGGCAGGATTGACAAAACCAGCAAAAACAGGTCATCAGCACAGTCTAAACTTGCTTGCTTTACTCAGGCAAGTAGATATCATGATGTTAACACACAGTAAAACCCCATTATTTCCCACACCTGAAGTGCATGCAGGATTGGTTCTTCCAATGGAGACTTAAGTGCTTCAAAACAAGTAAATAGTGAGGAGAGACAGGGAAGGAGAGAAAAAGTCCTGATGAAGCATGAATGGAAAAAAGAGTGGCAATAACATCAATTGTTGAAGTACCAGTTATATTCATGATATAAGGTCTCTCCCATCTGTCATTTCATTTAACAGGAGAAGGTGGGGGCAGCCCCTCCATGTCCATTCCTGCAGTCTGCATATTTCTTTAACCTTTAAAATCACTTCCGCAATTTCTTTTAAACAGGGATTACCAAACTGGCAACAAACTATAAAAGTAAATGCGTTTACAATATGCCCTCAAGATAGCTTTACTGTCACGGAAATAGTTTTGCTGTGACCATGGGCTGTAGGAGCAAAAGGCTGGCAAAATTACATGGTTTGCAATGATAAAATTCAGCTTTCAGCCAAACATTTTGCTTCTAACCTACAGCCATCTCAGCTGTGAAGTGCTTATTAAGTTCCTTTCGTGAGCACAGGACCTGCAATTTGTGAATGCTGCAGGTGTGAAGGCATTGTGTGGCACTTTTAGGTTAGTGAAAGAAGATTGTTATTCATGGGTGAAATATTCCATTTATTCAGTGGGAGAGGAGTAATGTGTGTGGGGGTGGAGAGTGCAAAGCTGATGATAGAAAGACATAAATAGAAACAGACTTCTACAGAGCACCTCAGCCATTCCATTGTATTGCTGCTTCAAGCATTTAAGTCTCCCCACAATGGCCAAGTGCTGGGATTTTTCCTCAAATGACATGAGCTTGCTTTGTCTCCTGCCACTAAACTATTTTTAAAAGTTTACCTAAACTTACTTAATTTTTATGGAGTAACAGTGATGGTGCCAGACCATACTAAGCCAGTGGCTTCTATATCTTCTCCTATGTCTTCTGTAGAAGATATCTGTCTCTTCTGTAGAGTGTGATTAGACTGTCAATGGCTCTCATTCACATAGGAATACATCCCCAGAAAGTTGTGACTGAGAGTAGGCTTCATAAATACAGTATTATTTTAGAATTATATACTCGGAGGTTGGTGGAGGACTTCTGATGGACAAGTGTATTTTTCTGCTTTCAATGAGAACCTGACAGTGTCTCTGATGCATCACTATGAAGTTGTTAAGATAGAATATATGAATGTTTACCGAACTTTTTGTCAGGCCAACAATGTAAAAAATACATTACATGTAGGTATATTACATGTAGCAAAGGGCATAAACTCAGTACTGTGAAGAACACTGAAAAGTGATTTTTAAGAACTACACTTAATCCCTCATTTTTCTATTTTCTGTATTAATTTGGTTACAGGCATGTGGGAGTCTGAATTTTTCAGCTCCAAGTGTGCTGCGTATTTCAGTCAACTGGGGAAGGGGAAGCAAATACACAGGGGTGGTAATGCTGACTGACATACCAAAGTATTGACAAACACCACTTCAAAAAAAAAAAAAAAAAAAGGCATGTCAAAGGAGATGTAGACAAACATCTAACATGACTTAAGTTCCAAGACAATTTTTTCTTCAAAGACAAGTTCAAAACAGTTATGGGTGAACACTGAAACCACTTCAAACTGAGTAACACAGCAGATTCCCTTGCTCACATTTCTTCTACATTAGTGGCAGCTGCTGAGTAGACAGTAATATTTCTCACTACGAACATTAAATGGAGACTATTCTATCCCTGTGAAACTAGGAGAAACTTAAGCAACATCTGAATTCACCTAGCACTCAAATTAAAGGGGAGGTTGTGTTGGCCAGGGCACCAGCTTATTTTCTGCTAGATCATGAAATCTTCACAATCGTCAGAGCCTCAACACCTCATTCAGGAGACATGGACATGATTAAGTACCGACTCAAGGAGACTAATGCCTCCCCTTCAGTTACCAGCACACATCCCCCTGCAGCATTTGCAAGACCCTAAGCACTGGTGGGAGCAAATGCTGATCGGCTCACAAGATTCCAGAAAATCACCCGCAATAGCTCTAAAGTTGGAAGCTAATAGTTATAGCAACAGGAACAACAATGGCACGTTCATCTGTTTTTTAGCGAAGGGGTTTTTTTTAGCATTTAAATATGTAACAGTACATAGCAAGCCTGAATCAAAAGACAAGTGGAAGAGAATTTTGAACCCGCATTTCTTTCAGACACACATTACTTCAGGCATTTGAAGAAAGTGTCGAACAGCTTCCCCACCCACTTTCTCAAAGTGGAGGAGAAATTGCTCTCAAATGTTGGTTATAAACTTGTAATCTGAACTCCAGCCACTCGGCAGGGCTGCAGAAGAATTTACGATGTGCTAAATATTTCCTTTGTTCTTCCCAGTGGTAGCCTGCTGTAGCAATTAGAAAGCAACTGACTGCACATGTAAACTGTGACTCTTTTCTAAAGAATTGTTGATAATTGTTAAAAGCCTTCCTAAGCAGGACTTGCTCTGGTAATACTGCAGTACTTTAAGTGTGTCTATATTAATTGTCTGTATGGTTTTTTCTCATCTTCTAATCTTAGTCATGTCCTACAGGTACCTTACTACTCGGACAGAAAGCAGACACAACTGTCGACCATTGCTATAATTTAGCCATTACTGACTGGCTTTCTCAATCCCTGTGTCTTTATTGGGTACCTACGTAGCTTCCATAGGAATGACGAGTTCATGTAAATGATCCAAACCACTACAGCAACATTTGTTTCCATTGCTGCATGAATATAATACAAAATAAAATGCAATTCTTCTCGATTCCAACAAAGAAAGCAGTGTCCTAAACCATTTTGTCGCATGCTGAGAGCACAGGATATCGAGCCCCACGGTGGCAAATTTGATGTAAGGTTGCTATGAAGGAAATTGCAAAGAAGTGTGCCTTGGAAAGACTGAAGGTTTTGTAAATAGGAAAGATGGCTTTAGGAGATATCCCTCCACCAACATCCATTGCCTGAGCCATAATTACAAAGAAAGTAATAAGCAGGGCAAAATAGACAAACTGGTACAGCTGCCATAGTAGGAGCACAGGACACGCTGAAGGTGGAGCCTGCTAGCGAGAAGATAATAAACAAATGCACTAAGCAGCGAGACCACTGCTCTCCTGGGAGTGAAAGCTCACGGTGAAGAATGCGTTAGTTCTGCTGGGAGCAGCTTTAGCCAGCCTTTTGTGGTCGGTCACCTCCTGCCCAGGGCTCAGTATGCAGGTGCTGGCCAGGAGCCGAGGGCAGCCCCACAACCTTGCTGCCTGTGCTGCCTCTGCAAAAGAGGTTGAGAGCAGTGAGGAAGCCAGAGGGAAAGCTTCCTCTGCATGCCAGCAGCAGGATCCATGGGATTTGGCCTTGGAATTCCTGTGGAGTCTTAACCACTACATCAAAGTCAACTCCTTGGCATTTGTGTGCTATTGCTTAGCCCCCCTGGCTTTCCTAATCCTGGGGATGGTGTACCATATTTTCCCTCTGAAGCCTGAGGGAAACACAGTTCCCTAGTCAAAAAGCAGCCAAAATCCATTGAAAATACAGCAAAATACCACCTCTGGCAGGTGACCTTCAATGTAAACCACTGGACATACAAGTTGAAAGCAAGCTTTCACATATAGGTTTTGATTAGAGCACACACTCTCCTGTGGTGGCCTTTGCTCTGTTGCACCACCTGGCAATATCTGGAATCAAGTTATTTATAGTCTATACAATGAGAAGTCAAATGAGTTGGATGATTCAGAGTTTTGGTAATGAGATACAGAGATTTCTGTTTTGGGCTTGCTGGGTCAGACTCAGGCTGGACTGCTGTTAAAGAGTGGAAGTCATTGCCACCTAGTTGCTTCTCAGCAATATGTGTGAAATGGTGTTTGGGCACCTTTGCTTTGAAGGTTCTGCAGACAAAGCAAGGAGGAAGGCAGTCTGAATAGTCTCTTTCTTCCCTAGATTTGACCCTTACCAAGCAGAGCTAAGATGCTCCACAGCCAGTGCTTTAATACCGTCCTAAGAATTTGTGAGAATGTTTTCCAGAGCAGATCCAAACTCCTTGTGCTGAAGTTGGCAGAATGAATCCCAGCTTGTGCTGCTGGCTCCTATATTTTAAGTGTAAGCATGAATGAAGGGACTCTCCAGACTGCACTCACAGCTATATCCATCAGCCATAAGAACAAGTCATGTTTTTACTCTGTCCTGTTGAATTGGCTGTGGCATTTGAAACACAGCCCTGCCATCAATTCTTTCATTCAAGGCAACAACCAGTTTGCCACTTCAATTGGCCAGCTTCTCACCACTGTTATGGACTTGCATTTCTCCGGATTTTTAGGCCAAATTAATAACCTCTGAGACCAAATCATCCTCTGTGCCCATGTGAGTGCTGGATGTTGTTGAGGTTACTTTTCACAGGACTAAAAAGTTCATAATCCTGAGACTCCAGTCTCATAAGATGCCTTGAAGCATAACCCATCCCCAGCTGCCATGTTACAGGGAGAATCCTGATGGTCCCATCTTTTTGCAACTTTAGTAGTGAAAGGAACAATAACTCAGTATTTCCCTCCCTTCTTATGTATATGCCATCAACAAAATTTTGGTATATGTGTCCTGGATTGTTTTTAATATTCAGCTTTCTCATATATAATAATAAAGATACACCAGGTGATAGGAAGAAATGGGAACAAGGAACAAAATTCAATGGGAGTTGAAAAGTAACAGAGGCTATGTTCACAAAGACTGCAATCAACATATGGAACCAACGGGATCTATTTGATATTAGTGCTCATTTATTACTTGTTTCTTGAAGATGTATGCTTCTGTCTCAGCTTTATATTGCAGGAACAGTGACATCATATGCATTCCCTTACTCTTTTCTTTTTTTTCTTGCTTTGACCTACTGAGAGGAACACTTTTCTGCAGGCTCTGCCAGTGTAAGAGGATATCACTTGTCTCCTGGACTCTAACTTTCCATCAAACTGCAGTTGTAAATCTAAGCACTAAATTGATTAATTTTTAGTACTATGTGTTCAGGCAGAGCCAACAAGGCCAAAATGCGATTAACTCATTAGGTACCACAGACACATTGCAGTAGTCCTTGCTGCAAACAGCTTCTAATTCAAACAGATAAGACAGACCACAGATGTAATGGAAAACAGTGAACAAGATAACTCACCTAAATTCCAGAAAGAGCTCCGAATAACACAATAATATTTGACGATACATCACCAAAAATCTAAATAAGATCCTACATTTTGACTCTTTTTTAGCAGAACTGTATGAAGATGTTTGAAAGACATTGTGTTATGTATTTCCTCTTACAAATGGATTGTCGATGTCATAGCATTTATATAAGTAGTCTCTTACTCAAGGATTTTAAACAACTACCATTTAGTGCAACCTCCTCATTCTCCAGTGCTTGGATAAATACTGATCTCAATTTACATACTGAGGCCTAGAAAGTCAGGAGACTGGCTTAGCATTCTTCTAGAGAATTCAAGCCAAGGCAAGGCTCCAGGAGCAACATGTGTGGTTTTGCCTACTCAGTAGGTGACATTTGCTTTGCATTCTACTGACCTATTTTTTAGTTATTCGGTGTTGGGGTCATCATGCTCAAGACTTAAAGCGTGTTGTTTTAGGGTCAGAGGTGTAGGAAAACTGGATGGAGACAGAGGAGGAATAAGTCACTGTCACATGAAAGACAGAGTTGTGGAGAGTGGCAGAAAGAGCACAGGTTAAAATGACAGCAGTGATTTAACAGTTTGCGCGATGAAAGAAAAATCCTCCCCATTAGTTTTTTGAGGTAGCTCTGCTAAAACATGGTCATATCATGGTTTATTTTTACCTCACTGATGACTGCATTTAGAACATTAGGAAGAAGCACTGCAACAATGAAATTAAAGTTATCAAAGTGCTTTTAAATCTCATCCATTTGAACATCAGCTAGAGTCACAGTAACTTGTGCCAACAGCCTCTGATTATTTTTATACTTTGTTTGACAGACACTTCTGGAAATGTCTTCTTGTTTTACGTCGTCAGCAGAGCTCTCAGGCTAAGTTCCTTACGTATCTCTCAATGCTGCTAAGCTGATTGGCATTTACTTGTACCTCCTCACTGTAAGAATCATGGAGTCTGACTTGGCAAGAATCATCTCTTTTTTTTTTTCTTTATTTTGTTTTGAACAGAACAGCTGCCCTCCAAACTTAAGCCCATCTGGCCTTATTTGAAAAATGAAGGGGCAAAAATTAAAATCAGTTCTCACTAATTAGAGGAAAGTTGTACATTAACAATTGAAAGGTCTTTTCATACTTATGGCCTGACATTTCCACAAAAAGCTTAATTGCTTGCATGGGCCTAAAGGGTTATGTTCTTTTTTTAAGTTGCATATGCTCTCTGCCAAATACTAGCTTGGACATGCTGTGAGTGATTTTTGGATCACTAGCAGCTCTTGCTATTTTAGGCTCTGTCACAGCCTGAAATTGTAATTAATTTTGAGGATCCTGACAATCATAATTATGACTGTCCTGGTTTCTGATAGGGCTTAATTTGCCCCTTTTTTTTCTTTTTTGGTAGGAAATCTTTGGGTTTAGTATTGGGAAAAAATGCTATACTGCAGACTATCATGATGTAATAAATTTTGAATTAAAAAATTAAATACCTGCTATAGAGTTGGGCAGGAAACATGGTTCTTGTACCATGAAACTTGTAAAGTTTTCATAAATGTTCCCTTCATGAATTCAAGATTCTCTGAAGCTCTATTCATAACATCAGGTAAAGGAAAAGCCAATCAAAAGTGACTTGTCATTGCAGTTTTAGATGCTTAAGATGCATAGAGACAATTACAGGTTTATCCAGGTGGAACCATCTATGTTTATGTAAAAAGTAAACACTAACTTGAGCAGAGTCTTTAGTCAACAACTTTCTCTGTCCCCAAATAAGTTGGTTTTTGCTATTCTGGGGTCTCTATCACTCTCTTTTCATCATATCCTTCAGTTTCTCTCTAGTTTTGATTAGGAAATCAAGTTTTGGACCAGAGAGATCCCCAAAATATTGTACTGCACAGGTATTTGAACTGAGCGTTTCCATTTCCCTGAATATTTTCCTGTGGGATAAAAAAATATGAAGTCTTGAAAATTTCTCATTTGCTCACTGAAACTTAAAAACCATTGTGTTCTCTTATGACAGATGAAAATTCATGATGCTTACAACTTCCACTATGGCTTACATTTCGACTCAACATCACCGGCAATTTGTAATAGCAGTAATGGCAGGAGTAATTCTCCTTTCAGTTTTTGAGAGACATTGAACTAAAAATTCACCAGAGCTGGGAAGTGAAACAAGTATAGAGTGAAAAGAAAATATTTGCTGGACTTTTGGATTCACTTCTGATGGCCTTGGGAAATAATAATGTCCTTCAGCTGTTCTGTGGCCCTTGAAGAGAGAAAAAGCAGACTGCATTTGCCTAGCTGCTTAAGTAAGGACATGCGTCATGCCGTACTCACTGTTTTCTGAGATTTATCCTCCCTCTTTAGCAGCTCCCATTAATAGCAAAAGGAATGACACAGTAACAGAAGGGAGGATGTCCCTTCTGAAAGAATACTGTTGTGCGTTATTTGAAATACAACACTCAAGGCCAGCTTGTACCTTGCAGGTTTTGGCTGATTTAGGATACTGCAGAGCCTCAATGTAAGTAAGGAAGCAGCTCAAGGAGCTTCCTAGGGTATGTATTCCTAGCCCGAGATGACACCTGGTTAAGGAAGTGAAGACAGGCAGTTCTGTGCAATCCCCTGCCTGTGTAAGCACTTTGGCTGCCCCAGAGTTCAAGTAAGAGACAAAAGCAATGCCTACCTTCTTGTCTGATCCAGGGGCATTTCTTCCATCACTGGGATCAAGAGAAGTCTTTTCTGTGTTTCCCCAGCACAGCAATAGCAATTCTATCTGTTTTCATAGCATCCTTTTGTTTTCTCTTGCGAAAGAGTTAACTCTTAAGACACAAAATATAGGTCTGCTTTCCTATTTGTACCATATTCAAACAGTTCTTCCAGGAACCCTAAGTCCTAAAATCATGCACACTTGAAAGGATTATTTAAATTTTTTTTTAATAAGTAACATAAATTTCCAGCTCCTCTTTCTTCACCAAGAAGAGTCCTCTGGTGTAAACTAAGTAGGTAGCAAATGCTGGGGGAAAAGGCCCTAAGAAAAAAAAGGGGCAATGGAAAGATCCCGTTACCTGTTACGGTTTCTAAAGGAACTTTGTGATTTTGTTTGAATCCAGATTTTTCAATGCCCTGAACTAGTAAGCCTGCTTAAATATTTAGCAAACAGAATGAATGCATTCAAAACTCTCCACATTTTATTTGGAATGGGTAGGAGAGCTTGGAACTTACTATTTTTATTCAGTGAAAAGCTCAGATCTAAACATGCCCAGCTTTCAGGTCTGAGCATGTATGTGAGAAATTCATAGGGGGTGTCATAGATCCATTTCAGAGCTACAGCCATGAAGAACCTGTCTGTCAGAGAGATTGTCAACCTCCTTCTCAGTTTTTGCCTAATCCTATTTAAATGTTTTATTTTAAAATTTCTAAACAGTCAAAAATCTGCTGTTGTTCATGTCCAGAAACCTTTTTTTACAGGACTAAGCAGGTTGCTAATTTTCTCATTCTTGAAGCTGAATGGGATTTGCAAATTAGTCGTAGCCTCACTGAGTTCTCAAATGAGATTTGCTCTGGTAGCCAGTTCTTTAATACCCTTAAATATTCAAGCCCAGCAAAACTATGACCACCAAAGAGATTAGTGGTGGTTACAATATTTATGCAACTTTGGTTCTATCCTTTATCAGCCTATTTCATACACAAGGCTATTGGCTGTCCTGGAATATGAATTCCCTCCTCTTAAAAAAATCTCCAGGCTTTCAAATGAAGCCATCACTTCAGAAAACCGGGGTTTCCTTTCTTATTTCAGGAGGCCTGTCAACATGTCTGATTGTACTCAAACTTCTCCTTTATTTAGGCCAGTAAATTAAAATACCTATTTTGCTGTCCCAGTGTAGCCTCTAGACTGTCTGTTGTAACATTTTCTTGAGGATGAAAAAGAAGGTACTGAACCTAGAGTGGGAAGTGCTGAAGCCCCTGGGTGACTAATGATAAAGAAGGAATGAGATGCATGATAGTCATCAGCTCTAAGACTGTGCTTATGATAGTCATCAGCTCTAAGACTGTACTTATTGAAGTGCCTCCTTAGATATTCCACTTCACCTATAATTTTTGTAGTGTGTTCTTGATTAATGAGCAAGATAGTGAAGTTTCACAGGGATACTTCAGCATCAAGTTCTGGGTACTTGTCCTCTTCTCCTCTTCCTCTTCACAGCCATCCACTCAGTGTAAATGTTCCATCAGGACTGTCACTTCATTCTGTTGTATTTTGATTTCAGCCTCAAACTACTGCACTGAAGAAAGATTAATATGCATTCTGAAATATCCAAGAAGCTTTTGGTGTGCTAAACATCACACACTGTGGATCTTCCTTGCATATGTGTTTTGTCAAGTCTGTAGATTCTACTGCACGCAGCCTCCGAACGTGACTGTGCAAAGCCTTTGGGGACACCTCACCAGTAACAGCAACAGATAAAAAAGGAGCTCCTACACTAGTACAGCTCTGAGAGCAAACATCCCATTTCTTGCTCTTTCCAGTATATTTCCAGACTGGGGGATTCCTGAAACGTAAGGAATATCATCAGCTTCTCCTATGAAGTCTTCAGGAAGGATTAAACAACTAATCTTTCGTTGTCAAAAAAAGAAAGAAGAGAGGATATCTTTTCCAGGTACCTCACTTCAGGAGAGGAGACCACCAATCCTGCTGCCCTGTAGCCAGGGTTTAGCATCTGTGCCCTAGAAAGTACTGACTCTTAGGACACACCATGGTCCCTGCTCAGCATGCCACCTGCTGTGAATTCCTCCAGGCACTGAGGCAGGTGGGCACTGCCATGGAAAGAATTACAAGGCCAAAGTTTCTTTTTATGCTTTGGCCCTAGGATGCTTGAGATTAGGCAGAGCAGCCCTGTGTTGCTAAGGAGCCCTTTGCAGGCTTAGCCTTTAGAGAACAATTTCCCTCCAGATGTAAATGTGTAACAGGCAACTTAGGAGGTAACCACTTAATTGTCCTTTAGCTAGTAACCCTCTGTCCTGGTCATTAAAACATTTTATATACTGCTCAGAGTATGTACATTGTAGTAGCAATTATACTGAAATAGATAAAATAAAACAGACTGATAAACTTGATTGTTTGTTTTCCCTTACTTTTCTTTCCAGACCTGCTATAATTGTTTGCAATAGCAGAAAGAGTAGCAATAATGCTGGTTAACAGGGTTGTTGTTAAGGCATGGAGTGGATTCAGCTCAAAGCTCACTACCAAATTCCTATGTATCCTGAGACAGGGCTCCCAATGTTTCTGCTCCCCTTTTGTAAAGGGAGAAGAACACTCCATTTTGTACCTATTTGACACATGCCTTGCCCTCTGAGAGGTATTGTGTAGAGGATTAATCTTCAGATCTGCCATGAAAATCTTCTTTAGAACATTCTCTGATCATTGAGAGTTCTGTTTGGGCTCAGAACTTTGCTTTATATTGAGACTCCCACCAGTACTTCAGTGTGGTTGCACTGCATAACCAAAATCTACGTGGTATAAACCCAGTGCAAAGTCTGCCCTCCTCTATAGAAGGAGTCTGTTTGGTATATCCTATACCCAGTAATTGGCTATCATTTCCATCTAAATTATGCTCAGCCTACTTGGAAAGTTGTGAAGAAATGGTAGCTGAGTAACTAAAGTAAAAGCATTAAAATAGGCACCCTATTTATTTTACTTAAACAAGTTTAATAAGAGAAAGTGGTGCCTCAAATAAAATGAAACAAAACCAAACAAAACCCCTCAGTAGTATTAACTTTTCATTCTCACAGGAATCTAACCAGTCACTAAAACATCAAGTTATTATTATTATTATCATCCATATTATCACAAATGTGTAAGATTTATAGACTTCAAATCTAAAAGGGAAAATGATGGTTGATGACCCCAAAAGGACATAAACTGTATAATTACATGTAGCTGTAATTCATGAGCAAAATAATGCTTTTCACTATAGCATTGAGACTTGTTTAGAAAGATACAAAGAGATGGTGCAGGTTTTATTTCCTTGGGGAGTTTGTTCCAATGATAAACTACCCTTACATATAAAAATGTGGATTTAAACTTGAATGTGTTTAAATTTTACACATTTGTTCTTCCTAATTCTTTTTCCTGCCACATGCCGTAGGTATCTAGTACTTCTCTTTACTCTGAACATCACTGAACATCAACAATATGAAGCACACCATCAGTGGTCTCCACAAATGCTTAAAACCAATTGGATTTGCTGATGTGTACCTGGAAGGAGATCTGTTTCCAACTAGTTCAGACTGTGCCAAAGTCCAAGGTTCTTGCAGAAAATGCCTTGCATGAAGTCAAGGATAACAAAAAAATTCTAAGATTTGAAAAGCAAGGGTCAAAAAACCACAACTAAATAGGAATTAATATATTCAATTTATGAGTAAGAAAAAAGAAAGATTGGAGAAGTATTGCAAAAGAGCTTGTGAAATCATTATTTAGCTCCATTACCCATTTATTACTAAAGAAATAAATGTTGTTGCCTTTACTACCTAAAATTGGTCATGTACCATTGAGTATTTACAAAGAAAATGAGAAACTTATTCCTAACTTCAAGCTGACACCAGAAGGCATCTAGTTTGTTCTGTGAAGAGGGATCAATTACATGTTTATTTATAGCCTGTGAACCAGGATTACAAAATGTGGGCCCATAACTCGGATGGGCTCCCAAGGCTTGCTGTTGGGGTATTGCGCAACAGCCTCACATACAGCATGTGGTTGCCCTGTTTTTCAGGGTAAGAATATAACTGCTCCTCTCTGGCTGCCTCAAACAGCAAAGGTGTCCACGTTAACATGGCATAATGGAGCACTTCAGCTTCTCTCATCTTCTGAGAGTTGAAGTTCTAACTCAGCAGTTATTTTATTTTATAGACACTATATTTATATTCAGTTATCTTTTTAAACTGACCTTCTTTTTCTTTCATTTCGTTTAGTTTTCTTCTAACACAGTTTTTTTTTTTTTTTTTGTTGGGCTGTATAACAGCTTCTACTTTCTGAATCATCTCTATATCATGTAGTCAGAGAGCAACATGAGAGAATGCCTCCAGCTTCAAGACCCATGTTCCTGACATTCCCATCTGGTTTCCAGCTATGATAGCTTCCTATTTGCACTTGGGAAATAGGGTCATGGCAAAGATTAAAGGCTGTGCCATAGTAGAGACACACTGCCTAGATAAGACCTTGTACTTAAAGAGGTCTTGAGAAAGGTAAATTCCAAAACAGCATCATGAGTCCTCCCTTTCAGGTGACGTGACAAGGAGTACCTGAAGAATCCCCACATGAAGCTTGTTTCTCACATCACTTCATGATACCTTACTCCGGCCTAAGCTTTTGTCATCTCTCTGATCTTGGAACCAGAATCAGGCTCAAACATTAAAACGTTAGGCAGTGGCCTTATTAACGCTAGTGTTTCCCAAGGAAAAAAGCCTTGAGATGTCACTGTATGTTTATAGGAACACTGTTTTGCTGAGCCATGATTTTTCCAATTGAATGAGGAATGACACAAGCTACTCATTTTGCAATCCTCACATCAGCAAAAGCCACATATTGAGAAGGATCAAAATCATAGAATCATCAAGGTTGGAAGAGACTTTTAGGATCATCCAGTTCAACTGTCAACCCAGCACTGCCACTGTAACCCCTAAACTACTAAACCACATCACCCAGAGCCAGATCCAGGCATCTCTAAAGCACCTCCAGGTGGGCAACATATTTCAGTGCCTGACCACCCTAACAGTGGAAATTTCTTTTCTAATATCTAATCTGAATCTCCCCTGTCTCAGGCCATTCCTTCTGGTCCTCTGGCTGCAGGCACGGCAAGACAGACTGGCCCCCACCTCACTACAACCTCCTTTCAGGGAGTTATAGAGAGCAGTGAGGACCCCCCTGAGCTTCCCCTTCTTGAGACTAAACAAATCCAGCTCCCTCAGCTGCTCCTCATAACACATGTTTTCCAGACCCCTCATGAGCCATGTTGCCCTTTGCTGGATCTATAGTAGCTCATGCTTGGTTTGTCACAGGGGCATGACTGGGGAGAAAATCATGGTATCCCTAGGACAGCTGTTTTTCCAGCAGCTTCATGAAAACGAATAGTTTCAAAATCATTTGTTCCCACTGAAAATTCAGTACATGCAGATTAAGCTGAGAAAGGGACATCACAGGGTCTTCTTAGTGCGAGCTGCCTCTGCTTTGTGATGAATGTGCTGTTATATGCCTGTACAGCCCTTCAGTCAGACTGGACCATTGCGGCTGCAGTTCATTATTTTCCTAAATATTTCTGCACCTACCAAAGTTGAAGAAGTTTCTTGACAAGCTCTGGTTTTGGTAGCTGGAGGAAAATATTCAGAAGTGATGACATTACTTAATTTTTAAAGAAAGAGGAAACGAAAGAGCACATAGATATTTCTTAAACAAGAAGTGGGCAGAATGTATGATGGGTCCCAGCCAGGTCCTTAATAAAAAGAATGATGTCTGTGTTCCCCAGAGGGCTCATGACGCCACTTTGGAGTTTGCACTCAGCAAGAGGCAGCTCATATTGCACACCGCATGACACTGGAATAGGACTAACAAACATCAGGAAGTCCCCAACGGCTGTGAATTTGGCCGTGCTGTCTGAGCTGGCCCATTGCAGTGCTCATGAATGTTGTGAGCATATTTGGGCCCAGTTTCAAGCTGATAGCAGAACTCTGCTTTTTGATTTAAGGCACCTCACTGTTTCAAAGAAGGTGGAAACTTGAATAACGCAGGTTGCCTCTGAAGCTCAAGGTGCACCAGCTGAATCATAGTGAGCTGAAACTTGTACAATGACTGTCTGGTTTAAATAAGACCATTAATATTCCTCACTAGCATTCATATACATGCATTCATATTAAAAATCTAATAAAAATATTCAAACGACATATGGGAACTAGTATTCTAGGTTGGCACCACTATTGTAAATTTTCAGCTAAGCCACTGACTTCTCAAAAAGAATTTCTAATGGAAACGTTGATAGGCCATTAGTTAAGTGCTGTGGTGAGAATGGCACTGACCGTGAGACTGTTTAACAAATAATAAAATACCAGTAAACAGATGAGGCTTTAAGCCTATTCATTAGGCTCATTTTCTGATAAGTTAAAACAGGCTGCTTATTTCTTGTCCATAAACACCCCCAGGCAGTGGAAATCTGTCATGGATAGGGCTGGTGTGACAAAGCTTGTTTAGTTCTAGAATACAGTAGTCAGAAATACGCAAGAAACCACATATGGTGACATAGTGCCCTTAAGTCTGTAAAACTGGAGGGAAATTTTCTGGTTAAAAATTCTGATATGTTATAATAGTGTGTGTTATCCTACTAAAAATTAGATATCTGTGGGACTAGTTTAGAACAATGGACTGCTAAGAATATAATTACTAAAAAGTGAAACAATTGTCTGAAACAGTCTCCGGCTGGAGGGTTGTGTGGTGGGAAAATATTTTAACGGGGTTTCCTATTAGTGTGATTGTTTTCAAGATGTAACACATATTGGAATACAGTGGAATGTTCACCATGTGCGTTTCTCTAATAGATGGTAAGTACTTCATGGTGATTTTGCTTTTAAAACCCCCTCTTTCTGATTTTTGCTCCTTAATGTGGTTAATAAATTCACAGGCTAGCACAGCATGTGCTTAGATGATGTATTTATACTAGTGAAGCAAATGTTAGAGAGCTGGATATGCAGATCTGTGGAAAAAAGAGGAAGCCTCAGAGCTAAAGATATATACTAAAGCAGCAGCCTGCATGATATAGCTCATGAGATCCAAAGCCAAGCCTACCCTGCCAACAGTTCTTAGCCAAAGCATCTTATCCTACAAATCCTGACAATTTGCAACTACTCACACAGAAAATATTTGCAGTACAGCTCTGCAAGCAGATAAAATGTAGGTAAAATCTGGCAAAAGTAGGAGGTAAAAAGAAGTTAGCTGGCACATTTTTGTTAGTTCCATTCTTCTGTCACTTGCTTATTGGTCATAGTATATAAATTTGTAGCAAACATGTTCCATTAATAAGTTTATTTATACAACAGTATGTTCAAACCCCATTCTATATATGGAGCATATTTTTATATAGATGGTGGATTTCTGTGCAACATAGCAAATACATGTTATGATTTGGTAGTTTTGGTGTTAATGAATGCTAAGGTATTTCCATGTTACAATACTTTATTTATGCCTAAGGCTTCTCATATTTTTTCCAGCCATGTGAAAATAATTTTTCCTTGATTAGGAGTGGCAGAACTCACAGTTGCCTCAGTGGAGATCTTAGATTAAGCTGTTACCCACTTTTACTAGTTGTTCTTCTTACTAATAAAACTAATAACGTTTGTGGGCTATCTTAAGTACACTTCCAAGACGGGTGAAGTGGAGATCCTTTGGGATGATAAAACTGAGCAGTTTCATCCTCTTTTCTAAGCATTGGGCTTCTAAGTGGTCTGCCTCCACTTCTCCTGCCGTGGAAGTGTACTTAAGATAGCCCACAATAATGATGGGCTTTGTCTCTTACCATTTAGATTATAAACACAGACAAAGCAGGAGGAAACTCCTCAGTTCAGCACTATGCAAATGTGTTGAGTAGTTCTGACCTTCTTTGGAGAACACAGAATTTTTGCTAAGATCTGTGTGAGTATAACCTGCTTGTGACCTACAGAAACAAACCTAGACTGCAGAAATGATTTATGCAGATGTTTTGCTACAGTTCTATCTTTAGTTGCATTTGTCTTTGATGTCACTATTCATGTAATTTGTGGAGGGATCTGCAACTATCTATGTTAACTAGAATACAAATGGAATTTGCACTGTACATATGCCAATGCATGGCACTTTCACAAGTGTAAATTACAGTATCTTGGCCTAGCTAGAATACACGATTTAGTTTTGCTTACTTTAAGTTCACGCTGAGTGAAATTCTGATCCAGCAAAAGTCAATGGTCATTCTGCCTTTGATTTTTATCAAGTGGCCCAGGACTTCCTATCCTGTGTTTCTAGTGGGATTTTGATTTCTTTTTTCTGACTTGCTATGTTGCACTAATTCCTTTTCTTGAATGATTGCTGATAAGTGGTTCTTGCTTTGGTTGTTTAGTTTCTAAGTAGTATGGATCGTATGCAGTGGGGGAAACCCCACTGTTTAAGGTATTAGTTTCTCCTATGAACTCAGATTTCATCAGTATCAGGAAAACTTAAAAAATAAGTGTTTTGTGAAATGTTCTAAGATTCCCTTCTGTGCTAGGACACCCTATTCTCCTTCTGCAAGCACATGCTAATGAAATTGCCAAACATCTTCTCTAGCACTTGTCTTCATAATTTCTGTGGTTTTTTTATAATGTGAAATCTATCTCCTTTCACAACTCAAAACAGTTTCAGACTTGTTTATTAGAAAGAGAGAAGAGCAGTCCATCCATGACAAACATTTTCAACATTAAGGATATGCCTTTGAGGTTTGTTTTCACAGTTCCATCATAGCATAAAGTTTCCTTTAATATAAATGTAGTCCTATGGTGTTAACAAACTCCAAGAAGTGGAGATTTAAAAGAAATTTGCTCCTGTGCCAGATTCTGCTTTGCTTCTGTAAAACAGTCTGAGGAGATCCAATTAAAACTAGGGGACTGTTTACAGAAAAAGAGCTAATGTAGCTAAAACTATTGAATTGTCTGGCCTGAGTTTTTGTAGTTCAGGCTGTCTTACTGATCAACATTTGTTCATCTTCCAGTTGTATAGTCCTCTGTTGCTTTTTAAGTCCTGAGTACCCTCTTCTCCAAATAACTGGCAAAAGGTGACTGGCCATCTTGTTATGGTTGTCAGGACAGTAGCTCTGTATCTCACTACAAAAGAGGTATCAGACCTTTTCAGATCTCCTGGTTTTGCTGAAACTTCTACTAAAAATGCTCCTCTTGAATCTTGGGGCCTAGTGGTGGTGGCTGCCAGGGACAGAAAGCATAATGTCAGGTTCTCAGGCAAGCATCTCTGCCATATGAGATAAAAGTGGTCTAATTTCAGGACAATTGAACACTGAGGGCACTGCTTATGCAGTATTTTTACCCAATTTCTTAATAGGCGAAGAAAAATACCTTAAAAAAGTTCTTAGGATAGTCCCATAATTTAATCCCATGCATTTTGTGTTGAGACTTATACTCTAATAAAAGGACCACTCTCTTCTACATTGCAGAAGTGATTGAGAAACAGTTTAATATCAAAGCACTTCCAGAGCCACAGTATAATTTATACTACGCTATTACTTGAGAGAACCTGCCTCCATCATTTTTCCTTATCAAACAAATGCTTTGTCTTTAGTTTCATGAATCATAGAATGGCATGTGTTGGAAGGGACCTTAAAGACCATCTAGTTCCAACGCCAGCCACTGTGGGAAGGGATGATTTTTCCGTAAGTGAGGCTGTGCTGATTGTCTCAGATCACCTCCTTGTCTTGCACAAGTCTTGATGTTTCATCTGTTTTTGTGAGAAATAATGGCAAAACATGAAGTTCATAGTGAGTTTATGTACATAAAAACAACACCAGAGGCTGTTAAATAGAAGACTTTGGCTAGTGTATGCTCTGTAGGCTTCCACAGAAGTTCGTTGCAGACTTTAAACTTGTGTACATTTACAACTCTTTGCTACCTCAACAGTGACAAGCAAAACTTTTGAACTCTCAGTTGTTCAAAGATGGCACACACTTTCTACATATAAGTGAAATGTAAGTGATAAAAATGGTGTTTCTTCATATTTAAACAATTCATGGTGACTTTACTAGTCATACTTTTAAAAATCGATGACTTTAAATTGAAGGGAAAAAAAGAAAGTTAAGCACAAGAATTTATAAAAATCTTTTCCAGTTGGACTTATCAGTCCATGGATGGAAATTAAACAGCTTTTGGTGCTGAAGGGCAAAATAGAGGTGTTGTAGTGATGGGAAAAAGAAAGAAAACAAAAGGCTGAACATCCTTAGTAATAAAACAACTTTCCTATATTTCATAAAAACAACATCAAAAATTTCCTGGAGGCTGAAAAATATCTTGGACCTTTGATGTTCATAAAATTACAAATTATTATTTTACCAGATGAAAAATTAGATTAAACCAAGAATTAGAATCGTATGTTTTCAGAAGTTTTTTCGCACATCAAAAATTATGTGTTGCTGGCTAAAAAAATGTTTTTAATGAATCTGTTGAAGGCAACTGTAATGGGGAAAATGCTCAGCTTCAATAAGAATATTAGAGGATGTACCGAACATCTTTATCCTGCATATAGAAATCAAATATAGCCCTTCTGAGTGCAGTGTAGATTTTAAGAACTAGGATGACTGGTTTACAAGATTTGTTTTAATCAGAAACATCCATATTAGAGAAAACAAAATCATATGGTACAGCAATAACGGAGAGGTAAGTCTGTACCTAAGACTCCTGGCAAGATTTTTAGTAGAAGCAGCTACTTAGACAAGCTGGGTGGAAAAGTTATTTTGCAGTAATTCCAGAGTGTGAGTTTAAATTATGCTGAAGACAATCTTCCAGTTAGGTAAGGCACATAGGTGCTTTGTCAGATAGGCTGACGAGTCAGATCTCACCAACTCTTTAAGTCTATTGTTCACTATTGACTATATGGCACTGAACCTATCTTAGTTCAAAAAGTGTTTGGACAATAGTCTCAGGCACATGGTGTGACTCTTGGGGTGTCCCACGCTGGGGCAAGAGTAGGAATCAATGATTCTGATGGGTCAAACTCAGCACATTCTATGATTCTATGACACTATGACACAAGCTGTCTTGACCATTAGAGCTTCTTGGGCAAGTTGGTAGTGCTTTGAAAACTAGCAAACATACAAACCTTAGTCGTAAATTAACTCAGGGCAGAATTTTTTTATTCTCACTATTTTCTTCAATCTTATACCCTCATTCCTCCATCATTCAAGCAGAAATGTAAGATGAATGGAGACAAGTGCCCTAAGTTTTATGATATTTCATGAGCTTTTATCCAGTTTTTAATCTATTAGGTAGAGATAGTTTCTTATTTTATGAGTTGTGCCATTGGTCTTCACTCTGACTTAAAAATGGTAGGTACCTCAAAGAAGGTACATGAGAAGAATAAGGAAGAGGCCTTTTACGATTTGTGGTGTTTTCTTTAGTTAAATGCTTTGAGTAGAAATGGAGATCCATAGTAGGAGGAATTCAGCTCCCTTAACACTGAAGTATACTGCAGCATGTGGCTCAAGCCATGCACTGCTGGCTTGTTCATCTATGTAAATTACTATTTTTTTAGTCTTGTGATTTTTTAAATCAGTTAACACATATTTACAAGGCTACTAGTAGCAAAAACGCACATGGCTCTGTCTATTAATTTTGCTCTCTAACATGATGACGTTTATTTATTTTAACAGAGCTGCAGTACTAATATCACATAGTCCTTGTTTTCTTCTACACTGAGTGTAGCCTTGTCCAGTCTATTCATGCTAATAGTTAATCATAATTGTAACAGGAATTAAGCCTAGAGGACCATGACATTTCAATAGGTAATACAAAACAGAAGATAATTCTGCATTTTAGAAGACAGGTGATACAATTTACTCTGTAACTCTGAAAATTAGAAAAAAATAGCCTGATAATTTGAGAATGAGAATTCCTACTTACTATACTTCCCATATTTAGGATGCGTGATATGACAGGGCCAATATGGTTTGACAGGAGGCATGGTTTCAGCTTCAGCTAATGGTACTGAGGAATTGTTTCACGCTGGAGAAGTACTTTAATTATTCTATGTTTGTTTTCCTGCACCCTTAAATCTGAAATTCTGCAGGCAAGTTCTTTCATTTTCATTAGATGGCCATTTAACACCCAATATAACAAGAGCCCCACCCCAGAGACTGACACATATTTTATTTCCCAAAGCAAGAATAAATCTGGAAGTCTCTATTATTATCCCATAGCAGTGTTAATTTCAGTTGTATAAATCTCTGTGACACATGAAAACTTTGATATGGAAGCTAAGGAAAACCAGCACCATGTTTAGCATTCCTTTGTCTGCCTCTGTAGGATCACCCCAATAACCCTGTGGGGACTTTACTTGCCCACCTTTTATTTTTATTTCTTTCATTTAAAAGCCTTTCCTCAGGACTCATGTAATATGTCACATTGTTCTATTTGATGGGGACTGATTTGATGGGTTCTTTTCAGAGCTCATCAGTGCTTCTCTTTAATTAGCCAGAAAGATCACTGATGAATGACAGCAGTATGTTCTTCCCACAGGTTCCCCCACCCCAGCTACTACAGGGCATATGAGACAGGACCTGAAGGGCAGCAGTCAATTTCTGGTTTCCAGAATCACACTGTCAGCAGATCACCTCCCAAGGTCATAAAGCCAGTACTACAGCTGATGGAAGGTTTTTCAAATTAAGACTTTTGATGCTGCAAACTTACTCTCCTCTTTCAGTAATTTTAGTGTAACTGTAATAAACATGTAGAATGAAACAGCCACAAAACCTGTTGATATCTGAAAGATTTATTTTTTTACATATCTGTGGTTTTCTTGCTCCTCTTTTCTTGACTTTGGATATGTGTGTTTTCTGATATACTTGCTATTTACAACTTGTCCAAGAACTAGGGCAATTACTAACTTAGGATTCCTGTAGAGGTGCAAGAAGTCTTGTTGACAGCATTCACCACCTGCCTCTTCTGTAAACAGAGGATTTGTTTACATCCTTATGATATGCGGTACCTGGGTAACAAATGCTCTGGACCTCTGCAAGGTCTGCAAATTCAGATTTTGTAGTTTTCTGAAAATAATCATTCTTGCCTTATTTCCTTGTTTTCCATAACATAATGATAAAAATATTTATATACATTGCAAGGGGTACACTTTACATCAGTGATGTATAATTGTCAGGGAAATATCTAAAAACTGTTAAGATTAATTAATTAATTTAATTTAATGCAGCTTCTACATCCTGACAATACTAATGGAATTATTTTACAATGTGAGTGGAAGATGCCAAAAATTAAAATGAAAAGAAATCAGAGAAAAAAAGACAGAAAATGAACTGACTGAAATGTACTCAAGAGACTAAACTAGGGCATAAAGAATGGTGCCTTACTATCAAAGGAAATTCTACTAAATGTGAAGTATTACTAAGCTATCTAATAATCTTGCTGAGCTGACACAAAGTTCTAATTTAACCGCAATACAAATATAATTTACAGAATTAAATATAATAAGGTCTATAAATCTCTCAAGCATTTGTGTACAAACTACAGGTGTGATATTTGCAATACAAACGTGACACATATTGAGTCACTTCAAAGTGAAGGCGATTACAAGGGGAGTAAGTATGGGCCAACGTCAACACCTTGTTATGTCAGCATTATAAATTTCACCAAACTCAGTTGCTACAAAACTGTAATTCCTTCTTCCATGGGCATTTCTTGCAGATAATAATATGGGCTGCAAATACTACAGAACCTCAGTAGAATTTCAAGCAAGAACTCTCTCTCATTGAAGATCTCTTTTAATGTTGTTCTTCTGCCCTGTTTCTCCATCATTAAAATCTGCAAGAATGTAAATTGCCAAGTACTTCCCAGAATTAAAATTACGGAGACCACTTTTCTTTACTCTAATTTTCATCCAAATATTAGTGACAATAGGGGGAAAAACTCCACCACATTTCTACTTGCAGAGACTGAGAAAGTCCTTTTTTCTGATGGAGGAAATCTACCGCCTCTATAGGGAACTAGTAGGTATGTCAGGACAATATTGCTTTGCTTTTCCAGATTGTTCTACTTGAGAATAAATGTTGAAACAAACTCCTTTTAGTAATAAATACTTCCTTTAAGAAAGTATTAATTACTTCAGCAGTACTGCTCACGTCTAGAAATCCTGTTTCCCATTATGATTCACTTAGAGCAGTGTGCGTGATACCAAACAGGACAAGTAAGAACGGTCCTGGATACCTGAGCAAGATTACTACCTCACTTGCCCTCTCTTAATCATTTCCTCCTGAAAGTCTTTCATCACAACAAGACTTTTTTAAACTTTTGAACAGGTGAAAGCTAATCTGATACAAGAACATTCCTGATTTTCTCCTGGCACTCCAACATAGATTCTGTTACCATTCATCTTCAGAAGTGAAGGTTCCAGGAAGGAATGCAGGAAAACATCTCTGTCCCATCATCTGGAACCTGGTGGATGAGGAAAGGGCTTCAGCACTGGTCGCCCTGCTCCTTACCAATTCATCAAAGTCAATTAATGTCTGACTTTGCATAACTAACTGTATATTTACACAACTGAAACAGCATCTCCTCTTGCTGGCAACTATGGTAATCCCATGTCTTAACTCCTACACTCTTAGAGCAAAGCCATGATACCATACATCTGAGCATCATAAGTGTGGTTTATATTATTTAAAAGGTGAAAGCATTTATTTATTAATTCCCACCCTCACGTAGGGAATATTAAACTCCATACATAATACAGTGCAATTATTTTAAAAGTTGTTGTCTGTTTTCAAAAACAAAACTTAGGGAAAATTGATACATATTAAAAAAAAAAAGAAAAATATTAATAGGATACATGATGAGGAGGACTGATATAAGGATTTTACTATTTGTCTGCTACAATTGAGTAAATTGCCTGTAAATTATTCAGTCTTTACAAGCTCTGAGCAGTAAAACTGTTATTACACTTTGCACACTATGTACCTCTAACATTCAATCTGAAGCTCATTTATCAACACCTACTTTTGTATAAACAATCCATGGAGAAACCTGACTTGTTTTCATTTGTTATTGATGATCTTTCAAAACTCAGAAATTGCCTCCTCTTCAATTTCCTACTGAATTCTTAAGTAATCACCTCATCAATAGTTCTCAACAAAAATAATTGTTTCCAGAACAAAACTTTCCCCAGAATTTAGGTCCTTTAAACTGGTCCCTCTCAGGGCTTCAAAAGTGTGAATAATGAAAATGTGTATTTAAAAAAAATCTCAGGATGTGTATATGCTTTTATGAAGGCAGAAGTGGAGAAAAGTTTTCCCAGAACAGGATATGGGGCAGTGAAAGTGAAACACAGGCCTTTTAGGATATGTGTTCTTTTTTTTTTTTTTTTTTACCATGAAGTTCAATCTTCAGTTGCATTTACACAGCAGTACAGGCCATTCAAACGCTAATAAGGCACTCACATTCACAGTCAGTCCCAAGTGTAGCCAACTAATGGAAAAGGTGAAGAGGAAGAGAACTTTGTGTGCCTTTTAATGAAGTGGTGTGCTATAGGGCAAGGAGTGCAGATTTACATTAACTGCTTTGTTCTCATCTGGGGTCCACATCCCTTGTGTCCATTTCCTTCACTCTCTCTTTTTCACTGTAGTAGCAAAGATGTTCTTTGGGCTGAAGTAGCCACTTGTAGGTCTCAGAACAACTTAGAATCTGTGGCAAAACCAACACCATTTGGTTTTAATTGCTTAAAAAAATGCCAAGTATTTGTTACCAGGAAAAGAAGAATATAATGGGAAGGGTGAGGAAGTATAAAAGTTCAAGAGAGCATATTTACCTCTATGAACCTCTGCCTCCTGTTTTAAACTACTCAGGACTGCTTTGGAGACTGCTGTCAAAAGCATCCTTTTCCTGTCCCAGAACAGCTTGTGCTCAAAAGCAAACTAATGGTGAGAAAGATGTGCATGTACCACTGCAACAGCACTCGACTGCACACAGTCATATGTCTGACAAGCTCTTCTACCCCAAAAATGAAACGGAGAAGGCACATAATCACTACTTGTCCGATTTGGGAAAACCAGCAGAGTGCTGCTCAGGTAGCTCTCACAGCTCTCAATGTACCAACATCATTATGTTAGCTGAAGCAAAGTTATATGGCTTTATGTAGTTTCACGTTACTATATCTTATCTTGCTTATAATTCGGAGCTTGTGGTTTCAGAAAGTACATTGAACAATCAGCTACTTCTCTGCTGAAAGACTGTTCTGTCATCTGTGCAGTTCAGTGTAATTAGGGTAAAAATGCCCCCACAAAATCTACAGATATACATCAAGGCATGTTCCAGTTAATACTAGAAATGAAGTGCTTTTTTACATTGACTTCAATCAGTGGATGACCATGCCAGAGGAAATTATATTAGTTACTTCTTTTGTGTGGTTTACACGGGGCTAGCTGGTAAGATCCCTGGGGCAGGGACCATGCCTACTTCTGCATTCAGTAAGGACCTCCCAGCAGAAAGTATAAATTATGAGTAAATGCTAATAAGTAACCAAATATAAATATAATAACTACATTATTAACTACTAATATATTACATAAACAGACTAGACCTATTGGAAGAGTGCAGAAACCATGAACATTACTGATTCATTCAGAGTACACTTATTACTTCACAGCCAGGACAAAACAAACTTTCCTCTTGCTGAATATCTTAAGCTTTCAATGCATAAAAAATGATTTAATAAGAAGTGTAACCACAGGATTAACTAACAGACATAAACAAAACAGACCTCTATAACTGCTGTTTAAATGCCCTTAAAAAAACCTAACCACTTTATTTCTAATTGATATCTGAGATTGAGGATGAGATCCTCACAGAAACCAACACCTGAAGAGTCTGGTCAGGAGTATCCCAATCCAAGACAACATTGCAATACTTGCTGTAAAGGAAGGGTAATTGCCTCTAAATGCTGTATCTGGCTTTCTGCCTACTACCATTCTGACAGTGCTGCAAATAAACTAGCAGTTTAAATCTATAAATACTTATAGATTATATTGGAGCTGTAACTTACACGTTCAGAAATGTCTAAAGTCTTTGAGCAGAACATTTTAACAGCAGAAAGGAACTTGTACTTTGAAATAAAACAGGTTTTCTGAAAATACTCTTTGACATAATTTTTTTTGAATCTCTGCTTTTCATTTTATAGTTTTTCTCTGTTTCCTTTCTCTGTTGCACACCACCTGTAAATAAATGAGTGAAATTGCCTGAGCTTCATTTAATCTTATACTACTAGGAGAATTGAATTCAATCATGCTTCTGGAAGTAACAGAGTTATTTTTAGGGTAATGGTAATATATAATGTCATTTGTAGCGTCATTTAGCAATAACATCTTTACTTCTATAAAACATGTTCAAAAACTTATGGCAAATCATTCCTTGCTGAGTATATGTTACTATATTATAATGCAATACAGCAACAATATGATGTTACAGTGTAGTAAAAAGTTCTTGGTATGATTCTGCATTTATTTCATAACAAGCTCTATCCTGCCGACAACACTGATGAATGCTTTGTTATTGGTTTCACTGGAAACCTCAATATGCCTGGAAGTTGACTAACACACACAAATACTGACTTACACAGACCATTTCTGATCAACGACAGTAAAATGAAGTCTCTGGTTTATGCTACCTATATATGTAACCAAAAACCATTTTCAAAATGCTGAGTTTTACGTCTCACAGACTTTGAAGCTGCTTTAAATAGATTTTTAGGAATATTATGATGGCCATCTCAGAGTTATTCCATTGAAGGATCTTGTAAATGGATAAAAATAACCAGAGAGAAGTTTTAAAATATGGTGGAAATTCCTAGAAGTAATCAGAAGTGAGGAAAGTACATCTAACATAAAGCTGATTAAAAAAGCAAATTCAAGGGAATTACACTAAGCAGCAGCACAAATATTTAATGGTACAGCTTAAAATGTTCACATTTTTATAAATCATCCAATGATTGCTCTTTATTTTATTTGTAATGAAATGAAATCTAAAGCAAGGTTCTACAGCCAGAATAAACATGTATGGATGTGGGGCACACCCTCAGTCCTCCCTCAGTGCCAAAGGCTCTGGAGGTGAGGTAATGCCAGCCCTGACGATTCTCCTGCTTCCCCAACAACCTGACCCAATGTTGTCTCTGGAACAGGTCTGAGAGTGACTTGCAGGCTACATCTGCACAAGGAAATTTTCTGAAGATTGCTCTTCTGACCTAGGGCCATCTGTCAGAGCAGTGTTCCTTCAAGGCTAAAATTCCCATTATAACCTCTCATCCTCCAGCACAGGATGGATGCCTGGACCAGACAAAGCACCAGGAATGGTCCTTGGCCCATACTACAATCTGAACTGGACCAGTGCATTTTTTAGGAGAATGTTAACTGGTGAGTACAAAACTACAACAAGAAGTAAGCTAACAAATCTGTGTGCTAGCCCTGATCAGTGTAGACATAGATTTTTGTATTCCACAATGATCAGGGAACACATGGTTCATCAAACAAAAACGTACAGCCCAACAGTTTCCCTGGGTCAGCTCTGTAGATTACTTAAATGAAACTTCATGAAACTTCCATGAAACGTGATAGAAGGAAGGAGAGCGTGTCTCTCCCAGGTAGGAAAAAAAGAGCCTGATGCAACAGCAGGATACAAATTAAGATTATCAAGCACACCTCATTCTCTCTGCACAGGCAGCTGAAAAAATGCAGATTTTCATTTGCATGTAGCCAGCTTCATTTTAAACAAACTTTAGAGACAAAACTTGCACTCATTTCAGTGGGACCTTTGTCTGTGTATGGTATGCAGAACAGAGCCCTCTCCTGGTAAGCACTGAAGATAATTGAGGACATCCCTGGCACCGTATTTGGCACTGTCTGCAGCACATATCTCTGTGATGAAGTATTGAACATGGGCACTCAAAATAAAATATTAGAAAAGCTCAGCTATTTGGAGCCATGGAACCTTATGATTGAGGTCAGATTTGTTTGGATTAAAAACTATATGGAAATCTAAGTAACACTGAAATGATGGCATACTTGAAAACTGAAACCAAAAAATAGGTTATATAACATACTTAAAGGCACAGTTGGCATTTCAAGATCACAATGACTAGCCAGTTGTAACCTGTTTTTGAACCCACAGCTGAACCCTGCATGTCAAATTACTGAAAAGGGTGGGTCACCTTCTTTTTAAACCTGAAATCTGATAACCAGGTCAAAAGAACCCCCATTCATTCCTTCTTTTTATGACTATAAAGCCATGAAGCACCAATAATAACCTTAAGTATATAGATCAACACTCTTCACCTAATTAACATGCTTTTGGATTTCATAGTTGAACCTGAAAACAAGAAACCATATTTCAAAGCCCTGCTTTTGCAAAACAAAATTTGCAACAGGTACCTAAGCTGGATGCAGGATATTGTAGGCACTTCAATAAATCATAATAATGATACATTGCCAATATAGTGTTTCTCTGTCATTAGCTTTTCTCAGAATAACTTAAGCATAATCCCTTTGCTTAAACAGCAACAAAACCTTGTTGTCACCGAGATGCAATGCGAAAGAATATTGGTTTAATTTTAAAATTATTTATTAATATTCCAAACCCCATATTGTTTTTAGCAACCTATGCAAACACGATTCTCTGGAGCCATACTACTTACAGCTGTAATCTCACTAGATTTCACAAGGTAAGTAGGGTTGGGTCTGTAGTATTTGCATGGAAGACTTCCAAGGAAATTCCAGGTTACTCTATGAAATGGCATTTGCACAGGGTGACATTCTTCTGCTGACGCAGTATTGAACCAGCAGAAAGAATATGATCACACGTGCTGTCTTTAATTAAGAGGTAAAACCAAAGATACTGAGCACTTGTGGCCATTAAGCACCCTATGGTAGTTTTTGCTAGTGTAGGAGTGCCTGGCCAAATACCAGTCTAGATAATTACATCCTGCCTACTTACATTCCCATGTTGCTTTAAATGGATAAGGTATTATTCTTCTATTCTGGTGTAAAAGTGGTTCCTGCAGCCCTTCCTTGGGCTCTGTTAGGACTATTTCTAGCATGACCTTCTCCATGGTCACACAGAGTCATTTATGTGAACCACTGCATTGTACTACATTTTGGATTTGCCTCCTTCTCTGAGCTCATTAGGAAATCGCATTCACTGAGCTCATTAGAATTTACTTCAACCCAAAGACATTGATTTAACCAAAATCATCATTTAATTACTGCCTGTGAAAGTCATATTTACAATAAATCTCTGCAAAAAATTGTTTGATTATCAGATCAGTTTCTGTAGGACTCCGTTCAGTATATGTGACACTCCCCAGTTCTGGCATGACCCTGCCCACCCTCACCAAAATCAACAGCAGAACAGCATGGTTCAATGGCATCAAGACCAGGCCCCTGACTGGGAGACTTGCCTTGGGACCATGTACCAGCAGTGCAAGCCTCCCATACCTCCTCAATTTGAAGCAAGTTACACTGAACAAAGATATAGATAATCTTTTCAAGTCAGCTGTACATTTTAAGAGAGATCACAACAGATGGTTAAGAGCTTGCTTTAAAGTGATATGTGTATTTAAACAACCAATGTTACTACAGGACTGTTCCCCACAACATGAATTTGCTTCATTGAAGTGGAAGGAAATCAGACTTCAGAAAACCTTCATAACCATGTTCGAGTACCTCACACTAGACCACCACACTAGACCACCGCGCTGCCATTCACAAAAGTCTCCTCGAAAGGAAGGAGCTGTTAGCATGTTTCCCCACAGAAGGAGCCTGTTAGCAAGATGGGTGCTGGCATTAGTCACAACTTAGTCTGTGGCAGGGTTGTCAATCATGATTATTCCTACAAATCTGAGTTTTCTCCCCTTCCAATTACTCTCTAAACTCTAATTTTCATAATTAATTTCCTATTTCTGGCTTGTCCTACACTATGTCAATTTGAAGGCTGGCTTTAGGAGGCTTTTTTAGTTTAAAAGTTTTTCTAGCTGTCTTTCTGTAGGTCAAAAGAGTTTTCCAAGTCTGTTCTCTTTTTGAGTGGTGACTCTCCCAAGACAGCAAATACAGAGTTTTTGTAGACTTGTTTTCATGATGATTTAATCATCTGAAGTCTGAAATTATTTAGGAGAAAGATGACGATGTTAGTACAATTCATTGAATGCAAATTATGAAATTCAAAGGCTTGATTAAATAGCTTTAAAAAGTATCACCAAATGCAAAGTGAGAAAAGAGAAGGCAGATAGGAAAGGATCTTCACAAATCCATACTTTTTTTCCCTTCATTTCATGTGACTTGCTGACCTCAGAAGCGTCTAACATCCATCACTTCTGAAACCCAAGACTTTTCTCTCACATCTCCCTCCAAATATAGGGCCTAACTTTTGCCTCCTCTTTTAAATTTTTTACTTAGACCCTTTGGAGAGTGAAGTTAACTTGACAGAAAGAGGGTGATGCAGCTGGTTGAACAAGAGCCACTCAATCCACTCAGTGAAATAATAGTCAGAAGATAACACAAGGTGAAGGGTAAGAGTATGAAATGTGACTAAGCAATTAGGGATTTTCTTCTGCTTCCCCACACAAAGAGGCAAAGAGGACCAAATGCAGCTGCTGAATTTCTTGCAGAGAAGAGTGTTCAGTTTCAGAGCAGGAAAGGACTTTGTGTTCATCCACACTGACCAGCTTGAGAGAAAGGACACAAATATATCCTATAAAAGGGTATGACAACCAGTGCTGTCCTGTAGCACTTGATTATAGTTGATCATTCAAAGTCAAGATTACTTTATAGTGTTGGTTTCTTATAGAAAAAGCAAGGGCGGGGGGGGAAAGTGAAGTGGGGACTTCACTATGTGTACTCTGGTGGATTGGCATTAATCAACCCCTGCTCTTCAGGACCCCTTCCTTTGCTCCCATCACTACAAACTGCAGATGTCAGGGACTAGCGAAAGCAAAAGATCCAGGCCCCGGGCTGCGAGGCCAAGGGCAGCGGGAGGGACACTTTGGAGTTGCCTGGTGGCCGGGTCAGCCGGCGGTCCGTGCCCGCCGCGGTGCTCCGAGCCCGGGCAGCGGCCGTGCCGGCGAGCGGAGCGGGGCAGCGGCGGGTGGGCAGCGGGGCTGCCGTGCCGAGAGGGGCCGGCACAGGGAGCAGCCCCGGCGGGAGGCAGCTCCCGGCACAAGTGTGGAGCGGCGCCCCGGGGCTGCGCTGGCTCCCGGCTCCTCGGCCCTCACCTCCGCGCTCCCGGGACGGCCTTTTTGGGTGGGAGGGCGGGAGGGGGTTACCTTTTCTTAGGGAAGTCCCGTCCCTTGCCAGGGAAACTTTTTACGTTCCTGTGCGTGAGAGGCAACTAGTTGCGCTCACTGAAGTGCGAGGAGTGCTTGGCTTCTCCCGTACCAGCCTCCTCCTCCTCCATCTACTCCCCCCGCCCCGAATTTCCCCTCCCGTTTTGCTCCGAGTTGCGCTTTATTTGTGTGTGNAAAGGGGAGTCTCGGCTCGGAGAAGGTACGAGAATAAATAAATAAGGAGCGGCTCTAAAATAAAGGTAGCGACATATCCCGGCAGTGAGAAGGTGAGTGTCTCTGACTTCCCTGTCCCTGCGTCTTCCTCCCACCCCTTCTGCTCGGAGGTGGAGGAAACGGGTTCCCTGCCGCATGTGCATGTGTCCGTGGAGGGGGTGTGTGCCTGTGCTTGTACTTAGCGTTTATTTAGCAGTGTTTTCGTGTCGGTCCGATGACAACAACAGCAAAAACAAAGGTGCTGTAAAACAAATGCGATGGGAGGGAGCAGCGGAGCCGTTCATCGCGGGGTAGAGACGAGCTTGCACCCCCGGCCCCAAGCCAGTTTAATTGCAAAAAACCAAACCGGTCTCCCGTGCGGACGGGGTAACTTTTTCCATGCCCAGCCGGACTTTGTGCCTCTCTCCAGGTGACAGTCCTTGCCGTTTCGCCCTCACCGCTCTTCGTCTGGGTGCTACCGGGGCTGCTGGGGTAAGCCCCAAGACAGGAGCAAGTGGCGACGGCTGACGCAGCATTGTTCCCCGCTTGCGCCTCCCGCCCACTCCCGGTGCGGCGGAAACGCGGGGCCCGGGCTGCGCCCCGCCAGCGGCCGGGGGGCTGCCGGCCCGCCGGGGGTGGGGGAGAGAGCTGTGCCGGCCGCCGGGTCGCTCTGCCGACCGCCTGCCCCTGCTAGAGCCGGCGGCGGGGCCAGCGGCGGCTTGACCGGAGGCTAGGAGGAAACAACATTTCTGGCGGCGGGGTCCCCTCCGGGCAGAGCGGCATGAAAACACGAAGGAATTGTAGTCCCTTCCCGAACACCCGGTTCCTGCAGCGCGGGGGCGAGGCAGCCCGGCCGGGACGCGCAGGCACGGGCGGCAGCGGGACAGGAGTCGCTCCGTTCCGCCGCCAGCCCCCGGCCGCGCGCTGCCCCAGCGCCCGCAGCGCTCGGGGGTCTCCGCCGCCCGCCTGCCCCGGGGCGGAGCGCTGCGGGCGTGTCGCGCTCGGGGTGCCGGCGGATGGGGCAGGCTGCGTCCCGCTGCCTCCTGGCCGGCAGCCGCCGCCAGTTTTTCCAGTGTCCGAAGGGAGCGGGGACAGGGCTGCCCGGTGTTTTTGTTCCTCTACGTTTCCTCTCCCTGAGGGATGTCTCTTGCCTTTCCCCTCCCCCGCACCGGCTTGTTTTTCTTGTGGTTTAAAGACAAAACGTTGCATTTTCGGGTCGTCCCACCGCGCCCCCGCCCCCGCTGCGGTCCCCGCTGCGCCGGCGGACGGGGCACGGGGAAGCCCCGGCGCGGGGGTCCCGCCGCCGTTTCCACCGGCGATGCGGGGACTTGTGTTTTGGTTAGAAAGCGTTTCCACGTGGGTAAGCCTTGTGTGTGTGTGTATGTGTGTGTGTGCGCGCGGATGTGTGCGCGTACTTGATCCGCGAGGAGGTAACAGGATTCTCCGTGTTCAAACCCAGTGGGCTCTTAGCCATTAATTTCCTTCTCCTGCTGTCATTACAGACACTTCTAAAATCAGATACCCGCCGAGAACCGCCAGCTGGTTTCGCACGGCGGTTCTCCCCGAGCGGCGGGGGTTCCGCGCCGTGCCCGGCCGGACAGGGCGCTGCCCGGGGAGCAGCAGCCCCGCGGCGCCTTCCGCCGGGAAGGGAGAGCGGGATCCCACGGCATGGCCGCTGCCAATCGGTAGTTGGCATCTAAAGTTTCATTTACATTTATGAAACCGCCGCTGCGAGCCAGTTTGAGGCGCGGTGCTGCCGGCTCCGGAGCCGCGGGCAGGGCTGCAGCCGAGCGCACGGAGGGACGCGCTCGGCCCGCGCGTGGCCGTGTGAAATAGCTGGTGTTTACAAAAAATCCCGGGAGGCACGCTGTACCAGACAAGGGAGCGCCTTGGCCGGTTCCAGCTTAAGTATGAAGTCATGCTAGAACAGTAAGGAACCAGTATTTACAGTTTTCTGAGTTTTGTTTTTCGTGTTTCATTTGCGGAGACTAGAAGGCGTATCTAAGATAAACTAACCAGCAGTTTAGATTTAGAGGGAATTATACAACGAAAGCATCTTTCCTGTTTGACAAATAGATTTTCTTGTCTGACCTTGGAGTTTGATGTTTGAAGCATGTACTTTCCATTAAAGCTCAGGCCGTATTTTTGTTTCATTTCCTTAACACTCAAAGGAAAGTTTCGCAAAATTGCTGTGGGTTTGACTTTTTCTGCTAGTATTTCTGAAAATGCTACCGAATAACAAATACTTGCATACTTGCAATATATATCATACTGTGAGTAAAGTGGAAATACAGACTGACATTTCTCTCTCTTCCCGGTGATTCTTTCTCTGTTTGACATCTAACATTAGCTGAGCTATATCTGAAACAGCTTTTTGCTATTTTTTTGAAAATTGTGGTATTTATGTTACCAAATGTCCTTCAAGCAAACTGAATAGAAATGAAGGTGGAGTGTATTGACTAATCTTTATGTATCTTTGTTCAGATAATTTGTATGCAGTTATTAATTGTTACATGTATATGGTGGTGCTGATAATAAATTTAGTTGAAGGTTACTCTTGCTGGATTTGTCTTTATTAATGTCCTCGCAACACTTTTCAGTATAAATTTATTCCGTGTGTATAATGTCAATGGAATAAGTAAATTCTAAACAAGCAATGTATTGAGTAGGACACTGGTGGATTCTCAGTTAATTGCAGTTCCCAGTGAAAATATTTCAAACAAGGCAACTGTAGAAATACAGCTATAGATAGTATCGTGTGGCATATTTTTAGCATCTGATGCAAGTGTTAAAATTTAACTCTTTAAACTTTATGCAAGTCATAGAATTAATGTTAAACACTGGCATTTGGTGAGGGAAAGGTACCTGTCTGTTTCCTTGATGAACTGGTGGTATTGGACAATGTTGTGTGCAATCCTCCAGTGTTAAAATTTAAACAGCATTTTACTCTTACAAATATGAAAGTTACCACAGAAAGAAAAAAGAAATTCCTGGAATTTCTGTTAAACGCTCCAGGACACAGCTATTCATTTTTTTCTGTGTTATCTTTTTCCTTCTTGAAAGTAGGGATTTTATGAATTCAGGGTAAAGCAGGTCTCCCTTTTTATAAGGAACGTTTATTCAGCATACTTCTATATTGCAGCTGCTGATCATATTTCATAGAGCTGTTAAAGCACTTAAAACCTAAAATTAGGTACTGTCTGGTAGTAAATATTTCAAATCACTCCTTGAAGAAACAGGCTTAAAAAAGAGACGTTTTGAAATATATCATTAAGGAAAACATTCTTGCATTGCTTTTACTCAGTGCAATACCAATCTAGATCACTGATTTCAACACAGTGTGTTTTTTCCTTAGGTTTTCTTAATCTCCTGGGTTTTTATTGTGATTTTATGCTGGCTTTATGTGATATCATAACCAGCTACTTTGTTCAAGCTATGTTTACGACGGCAACACTTGAATTAACAGGTGTCGAAATAACTTCTAACATACCTGTACTTCCAGTGAGTATTCTTGTGATACCAAGAATTGAAATGTAAGTTTCCTTGCTTCCTGGTGTGCATGTTTCTGGACGGCTGTTAGTTGCAGAAAGTGTACACTTGCTTTTTTCCAGATTTAGGATGAGTTAATTTACAGATTAGTATTTTCAAATTGGGAGATGGGGTTAGGTTTGTTTTTTAGTTGAACACAGGAATAGGTTTATTTGCTCACTAGCTTTCATTTTTGGTACTGTCAGGGTTTGCAGGAAAAATGCAAACACAGGGGCATCAGACTAACAGACATCTGTCAAGCTGGTCAAGTATTTTTAAAGCTTTTTGGAAGTTCAGTGCTAAACTGCATCTGGTAGCAGAAACACTCAGATGTGTTTGGTTTTTTCTTTGTACTTGAGAATACAATAGTATTTCTGCTGTCTAATATATCTATAGTCTTCTTGACATTTTGTATTAAAAAAATCTGGCATTTATGGTATGCAATTGGAAAAAGTGTGTTGATATTCAGTCATTGATCGAGAGGTTTATAAGTATGCCTGGTACGTGCTATTTTTCTTTTTTGGATTTAAATATTGTGTAAATGTGTGTCCAACTTAACCTTTTTCTGTCATTGAAAAGTGCTAATTGATCTTGCTGACCCTGACATAATAGTATAGTTTGATATTCGAAACCTTTCAGCTTTGGCATGGCCCTTTTATCACCCCCGAGATTTCAGGGCATGGTTCTACCAAAGGCACCAACTGCTACTCTTTGAAAAATTAAATAGAAATGGTTATTAAAAATAAATTATGGTCTTTCAAAGTCAGTAGATATTTTACCCAACAAAGCCCGAGGCTTTACAATATACATTAAAAACTTTCTGCTTTACTTGTACGTATTAGGTGACATTTTAGATGTTGCTGTACAGAAATCAGATTTTTATGAAATAATTTTTTTGTCAATTCCATACTTCTGTGTTGCAATGTTATTAAATCTGTCATTAAATCAGGAGTGGCTAAAGGAGCTTGGATGCACTTTGGAGTGCAAAAGCTCAGATAAGAAGAGTGCTTATATGTAAAATAAATAATCAAATCTATTTGAAAAGGCTATAAAACTCACATTTTTAGTCCACATTGTAGTTTGCAATGCTGCCAGAAGGATTGCTTTTGGGATCCATGTAATACAGGACCTTAAAAGCATAAGCTATTTTAAAGCAGTTTCTTCTTGCTGTCTCTAAGCCTTAGAAATGTGTCGAATACCTGGCTGCCTTTTGCTTATTGTTAGGTACTGTCTGGTAGTAACTGGCTGCCTTTTTGCTTATTGTTAAACAGTGAAAATTAGTTTGATGATTGATTATCCTGTATTGAAATGTATCACTGGGCAGTCTCAGTCACAGGATTGTGTAGGCTAGTTATCAGGCTTTTGAGGAAAATGTCAAATGCTAATGACTCTCTGAGGAATACTAAAGTTTAAGGATTTTATTTTCAATTTGTTTAAAATTTCCTTATTTCTCCAAGGAAAGATTATAATGACTAGTGATTATCTTCAGAACTTCTCACTCCATATGCCAGTGAGATTTTTTTGGTCTTAAGCTGTTAGGCTTGGGTACTAGACACTAAAGTTTGAGTTAGGCTGCAGTTACCATGGATTGGAAAAGAAGTAGTTTGGAGGATTTGTGTGCATAAATTCCTTTGAAGATCTATGTCTTTTTCCTATAACTAAATAAATAAATACTATTACAGTGATTTTTCATTAAGCAGCTGTCCGTAGAACTCCAGTGGAGGGCAGTTCACTTTGGATGTAATTTAAATACTGTCTCTGAAGAACTCAGTCTGGACTGACTGAATACTATTTTTGCACTGGGGTTGTGCTGGACTATACAATTTGACTAATTTGGAGCAGAAAACTAGAAAAAAGACCTCCCAAGGAAACCTGAAAAACATTCACATAGAGAAGACTGATTTTTGCATAGGTGTTAACTTTTTACTTATATATTTAAGTTAGTAAGCACTAGATTTTTTACATGGCAGCATTAAAATTAACTACTACTGTGATGTGACCCAGTATAAGTTCACATTCTCAGCAGTGTAAAAAATTACTACTGCCTTTTTTTTTTTTAATTGGGTAGATCAGTGAGTAGCTAGTCTGCTCTTGACATATATATAATTAAACCACAAAAATCTGCATTAAAATACCGTGAAGGGTCTGATTTAGACCATAAAAGTAAAAGAAAGAGCTGAGTTTGCAATTTTTAAAATAATTCTCCTCTATGACTATGTGTATATAACTATTGAAATCAATGCTGGTGTATGAGGTAATTGGAAACTTAACTTGATGTTTTGTGCCAGATCCTTAGCTGTTGCAAATTGGAGTAGGAATGCTGAAATTACTGGAGTGGTCTCACATTATGCCAGATGAATATCTAGTCCTCTATTCTTAGTTCAGTCTGCTTTTTTGGTGGGGTATTGCAGTATACATTATATGTGTGAGATCACATGCACAGAGAAGTGATCCTGCAATACTTAGGAAAAAAAAAAGGAATTAAGTAGAAATGTCTAAATGAAATATTTTTTCTTCCATTTCAAGGCATTTTCATACTCCTATGTTAGAACTTTTTTTTTTTTTTGGTAGCATTTTATAAATGACCACAGAAATGCCTTTTAAAGTAATTGTATTCCTGAAAATGATGCATTCTTTTAATTCTGTTAAGGCAACTTTGTTGCTCAAAGAAATGAGTAATCAGGTTGTACTTATTCAGGGACATTTCATGAATGCCAAGCCCAGTCAATGAAAGGCATGATGTCCGTTTACCTTATTAAATGCCATCTGGATGTTTCTTTTTATTTACTGTATTATATTCCCAGAACATCACAGAAAATGAAGTTTACCTTACTCCCAAGAGTGAGCAGCTAAACCAAGCCTCTGTACTCTTCAGTTTATCCTGACATCGTGCTCTATGTGAGGTCTTTCTTCCAGCTCTCTCAAGTGTGCCAGCATAGACATGGTTTCACAAAACCAGGCATAACTCAGAGAGATTATGCACATTTCCTCTGCCAAGCTCTAGCAATTCAGCTCAGACTCAACCTAGCATTTCTGTTCTGGTCTTAACACAGAGACCTGGGAAGCTGAGAACTATTGGGGCTGAATGGTATAGAGGTTTTTACAAATGCAGGGATTACATTTTGGGAAAGGGTCTTGAAAATAACATTTGCCATTACCCCAAGGCAAGATTTGGGACTGTGGTACGTTTTCCAAATGGAAAGATGAAAGTACTTTTCCACTCAGCCACCTATTTTTATGTTTATTCTAATCTGGCATGGTAGAATGATCTAGTATAACATTTAAATTGATTTTTTTCAGTTGATTGCCCCTTCAGAGAAACAATTTTTGTGTTCAAAGCACCATCTGAATCCTGAGCTCACTGTGCAGCAATATGTCTGGGAGTTACCTGCAACATGAGGTCTTCCAGCTAAAATGACTAGATGATGCTTTTTCTAGTCATTTCTGGTAGCTAGTTAGCTTTGATTCAGCTTGTTTTCCAATTGTCTGATTAAATTATAGGCTAATTTCTCCAAGGGTTAGATGAGCAGTCAAATTTTTGGCAGAAAACAAATGAAATAGAAGGGTTTGCTCCCTGATAGTTGTGCAACCATCCACCTTTTTGAGGTCTTGCTTAGATCTGCATTGAAGGAATCCAGGATTGGAACAGCAGCTTGAAAGATGGTGTCATATCAGGACTAAGTCTGGAATAGTTTGTCAGGTCTGTAGGGAGAGACCCAGCATTTTGCTGTTTTTACATCATTGTCTAGGGGTATTGGTTCATATAAGCATCAATAGCAGTAACCTCATGTGTGACTAACCCTATCTGAAAGTCCTGCTTCCATGTGTTTCCTGTGGTAGAGGGCAGAAAAGCGTGAAGCCATGGTTTCACATTTGGTGGCAGCGCTTCTAAAGCAGCCCCTTAACCCGCCTCTGCTGGCCACTCGTTGAAGTTGGATTCGTTCTTGCTGTGGTTCACAAACAGCTGTGCTGGCAGCGAGGCAAAGGTCGGAATGAGTGGCAGCACCCGTGCTGCTGAGCCTGGCAGCGGTGCTGCAGAAATAGCTGCAGAACCACAGTCTCTGTTACCTAATCTGCCACCTCTATTAACTGAAGTGTGGGGTCAAGTCTGCGGGAGAGGTGGAATTTTTCAGAATGAAAACATTGTCTACAAAAATGATCCCTTGATCTTTGATCAAGAGGTTGTGTTGATGCAGGGATTTTTGACTAAAATCGAAGTAGCTGCACATAATTTGCAGATACATGTGCAAGTTAAAACAATTGGGAAAGTAATGGGGCCTTTGGAGGGTACAGCTATGATTTTCTTGAAGAAACGCAGGAGTTCAGATGTGACACCAGATGACAGAACTTTACCAGATCTTTGCACTGCTGTCCAAAAGCTGGGCTTGTAGGAAACAGGCGGAGCATAACCCCAGTAGAAGTAGGACATCGCTGCCAAGGGCTGCAGTGCTCGTGACAGGCTGCATTCTTTTATCACTATTCCCGGGGAAAGAAGTGCAATAATTTCTCAGAAGTGGCCATTACATAGCTGTCACTGTAGACAAGTGCTTAATTTATGGCAACTATTTTTTATTAGTCTCCACTGTCACAAAGTATTAACTTACAGGCTATCACGTTTCAAATGCCTTTTTTTATGTTGCTCCCATATAACACTGAAATATGCATACTATACCGCATCATGGGTTTATGAACACTCAAGCAAGCCAAACCAGAGATATTATTTTTGATGTGAGTACAAGTTTGATTTCCAAAGATAAGTGTAGTGATGTAATAAAGTTCTGTAAGTCTTGAGTTGACATGACTTTTTGATTAATAAAGTTGAAGGATACAAAATCAACTTGGCACACATGAAATGGATTAAACAGCAAACTAAAGCATAGATTTCACAAATAGTTACTTGTTAATGAGTCTTAGAAAAACATGCTATTGCAAAGAGTTTTTGAGGGAGCAATCATCAAATCAAAACCTGTATATTATTTTACCAGTGACACCAAGATTAGTAAGTTCTACAAGAAGTAATACCCTTGATTAGAACAATTGCTGACTTAATAAAAGATATTTTTATTCTTACACACTTCCTTATACTTCTGTTGTTAGACTTTAATGCCTAAAGTACTGCTACTACAAAGACCGAGGGATGGGTAAATAATGAGGAGAGCAGATTGATGAGAGTAGCCTGGCTTGTTGAGCAAGCAAACGGTATGTACTTCACTACAAACCAGCTGTTTATTTAAAAAAAAAATAAAAAATGGAGGGCATAGCAAATGATAATGATGGCATGATAGCTGAAAAAGGAGTAGTAATTTAAACTAAGTACTCAGCAGAGTAAGAGGGGTTATATTGCATGTGTAGGTAGTATGGGTGCAGCTACTACTGCAAAGCTGTACCCTTTCTTAGCTTTAGAAAGGAAGCTTGAAAAATTGGAGGTTTCAGATTTAAGACCAGTGGAGTAATTAAACAATTGGAAAATATTTCATCCAGGGGAGTCACAAATTTTAATTGACCAAAGGAGAATGTGACATAGTTTGATCACAGCTAGTAAATATCTAAATGGGGAAAAGGAAATGTGGTAAAGGATCCATTGCCAAAGCAGTTGTTAAAATCTGAGAATACCTGTTTTTCACAATGACTTTGTGTGGCACACTTACTGCTGGCTCATCGTAAAAGAGATTTGCCTGTAGGATCGTGAGCTGTTGCATTGATGTCACAACATTTAAGTTGTCTGTGGGGACTGCTAATGGGCCAGGAGCCGAAATGAGTGCAGACCGCTCATGTGAGGATCAGCAGCATAAAAATGTAGATTACACAGGACATCTGGTATGGGGTTTTGGATTTTCTTTATGCTGGAAAAAGTTGATACATGGAAAATTTTCTACTTTTCAGTCATTGTGTTCTGATGGTTTCAGTTTGACTTGATGGCTGGTGTGCAGCAGTGTTAGATTTGGTGAGTAATAATTGTCTTTCTGTTCTGTCAGAAACCACCTGAGCAGCATGCTGGCACCAGGAGTTTCATATTCTGGGACAGTTCTACATTCACACTTTTTGTTTCCCATTGTGCATGGAATGAAAAAATAACACTTTCTCAAATGCGGTATTTAGGAGTTACTGTCAAATTTAGTTAAGAAAAACATTTAATTTCTTCTACCAAACCAGAGCCAATGTACCCAGGTTTCTTTTCAGTGAGTTTACTTTGTATTTCTTTTTGACATTTCAAAATGTTCCATTCAAGAATTGCACATGAGACACTTGGCAGTAACAGGAATAGCAGCTGCTGGGCAATGACTCCCACACCTAAAAAGGGTGGGCATGCTTCAAACTTCCTCCTTCATCAGGATGTTTCTAGTAATCCTAGCGAGAATTTGAACTTCTACAGTAACTCTCATTGCATTCTCATACTGCCGAATACACTCTTCAAACTGAGGCATGATATTTAAACCAAATAGGATGAATAGGTACTATGCTGTCACAGATTTCATGTGGTCAGATTCTTTGCATTAAGTTTTTCAGCCTTGTAAAACTACTGTTCGCATTTACCTTGTGGATATGCTCATTTTTAGGTTCTCCTAAATTCTAAAATGATTAGTATGGTTTCTCTTTTAGAAATAATCTTTATTGTTATTTTATGCTGGTTTTGTATCACAAGGTTTTTGAGGTTTTTTTTTTTTTAATGTGTAAAAGGTGAATTTGACATGATTTTTGGGAAGAGGGAAAAAGAAATAATATTTTCAAGTTGACAGTGTGTCTTTAAATATTCTGGCCAACCAAGTTTAGCCTTTTTCTTTCTGTTTTCAATGGCTTGTTTATAAAGAAATGTTTTGTTGGGTTTGTTTACAGCTCTTTTCTACAAAAAAAAAAAAAAAAGAAAATTGTCCCAGAAGTTAACCAAAATACACTGTGTAGTAAAACCCAAAATTCTTCCCCCTAAAAAAATCTAGTTGTTTAAAACATTGAAATGGCCAACTAGTAGGAAAATAAAACAAAATTTTTAAACAAGTATGCTTATATCTGTGGCATCTTTGCATTACTTGTTTGGGTTTTGTTTCTTTTCCCTGGGAACCACCTTTCTTTTCTCTTTATTTTTAGGGGAACACAGTGGGATTCTAGATTAAACTTGTTTATAAATCAAGGTCAGAAACAGTCTCAGCATTTGTTTTATTAATTTCTATCTGGAAAATTCTGTAATTGATTAATTTGGAATGAGATAAATGAAGTCTGTGTAGCTGAAGAGCTACATGAGTGAAGAGGTCTCTCACAGTTGAAAAGCTGCTAAGCATCAGTGGATTTGTAGCTCTGGTCTCAATCTTAGCAATTTCACGGTGTGTTGTGCGTTGCTAGGATAAGGGAGGTATCGCTGAGTTTATAATTCTGTATTCTGAAATTTTCAAAATTAGTCCTTCTTATTCGTTGCACAGGTGTGGGATGGGAGGAGTAGGAAGAGTAGGGGAACCAGTTTTAGTCGTATTTGGGTACCTGCAAAGTTGGTACCGAGAGCTGCAAAAGATAAATGCTGTACCCTGTTCTTTTACCTAAAGTAAGTGAGATCTAGTTCTTGCACTGGTTTGCTGTTTGCCAGGAAGTCTTTCTGTTTTCTTCAATTTTTTTTGTTGTATGTTGATAGTGGGACAGCAGGCAGGTCTGTCATAGACCTTTTCTGTTTCTTACCTGGTTTATGTACCTAACTGTTGCAGGGACATCACAGTCTGTGTTGCTCTGCTTTTTTGTCTTGGTGCCTGCTTTTGACTGGTACCAAATGGTTTTGTGCTGTGGCTTGTTTCTAAGTTAGAAGTACCAGATACAGAGTGGGAATACCATCTTAATTTTTCTTGAATAAAATGTCCACAAATGCTACACAAGGAATGCCACCCTTCAGCAAACTCAGTTCAAGGAAACAAATTATACTAAACTGACAATTATACAAATATTCATTGAAGACCATGCAGAATTTGCAAGGCTGTGTATAGCAAATATATAGTGACTTGCATGAAAGTCACAATTATTTGATCTGAATTTTGAGGAGTTTTCAGTGTATTGTGGTTTGGTGGCATGAATGTTGTCTGTTTTGATTACTGTATTTAATGCCTGTCATGGTGCTCAGAAAGGAAGATGGAAATAACAAATTATGTCGCAGTTACAGATATGTAATTTTTTAGGAGAGGGAGAAGGTAGAAGGAAACTTGATGAGCTCAGAACTGTAAAAGTGTGGTGGGTGTTGACGATCCCATGCCTGTTCTTAACATGCATCTTAACCCAAGATCTGAAAATGAAAATAACTGTTATCTTGGCAGGAACAAACACTATTTCATCTCCAGCAGGGATTGTAGTAAGACTGTAAATCTCATAAGGTATGACATCACACCTTGAAGCTTATTAATTTCAGAAGCACAGTTTCTATATCCATTAGAATATATCCCATACACCCAGTTTAGACATATGCATGTTCTTATGCACATCCATGCTGGATGTGTGCTGGGATGAGGACACTGAACAGGTCCTAAAGGGTGTCCCATGCAGCCCCCTCCGAGTAGCCAGTACACTGTCACCCAAGTATGTACTGTGACAATGAGGGCTATTTGTAGAGAAAGCAGCTGGGTGGTTTCCATTTGCTTTTCAGCACATCCTGGAAATTCTTCCTGTATTCCCTCCCTGTTAGCAACAGTGTGTGTGGTTACAATAGGCAGGGTGTTCATCTGTGTTAAGTTGCATGAGTTGTTCTGTGAAATCCCAGCATAATTAAGATTATTCAAAATAAGGAATAATCCAGCTTCTCTATTTAAGCAAGGCATCTGCAAATGCAAATCGATGTAGGCAGGTGCTCAGCAGAACACAAAACCCAGGGAAGATGATTTCCTTCCACCAGGACTTGCTGGAAATGTCTGGATCTAAAATCGGTGGTACATGATGGTGTGGCGTGATGTCCTCTCCACCACACACCAAAGACTCTGGGTGAAGAAGGAGCTCAGTTTTTTGGAAGTCACTAATATAGAAGTGGGTCCTGGATGTACTACAAAGGGTTCCAGAACACTCTAAAACTTCTCTGAGAGTAAAATTCTCATCCACAGCAAGCTAAAAGTGGACTGAAATCAAACTGATCCAAAGACAGCTATATTTAACCCTCTAGAGATGAGGGCCCAAGGAGAGGAAAACAGTATTAGAAGAGGAAGAAGGCAAAGAGTATAGTCCCTTTAATTCACTTGTCTGTGGAGCAAGATTTGTTTCTATAATAAAATAAGAGTTTTTCAGGAGGCTCATTTCACTCATATTGATATCAGATAGTAGACATCAGATGAGGAAAAGGCCTCAGCTAAACCTAAATGCACATGCAAAATTCCTGAGCCATTTCTGCTTTCAGCAAGAATCCTTCTGGAATGAGAGAACAAAAATTTGAGAATTAAAATAATTTAGAAATTCTGAATATATTTCTGTTCACCTGCCAGTTTTCCTCAGGAAGGCGTACATGTCCCTGACAAGGGATGTGAGGATGACTTTGTTTGACAAACAAAGTTGAAATTCTAATAAACCACCATTTCATTTGCTTTTCTTTTAATTTATGTTATATTTTATCTTTCTCACATAAGACTTCATGTGATAGGCATACAGACAACCAGAAGGATGTTTTCTTGGGTAAGAAATTACTGAATATTAAGCAGTACCTGTTTGATAACCTTTTCCCTGTTCCTTCAAAAAAATGAGTTTCATGGGAAACAAATAACATGAAATGATCTAATTTAATGAGATTGCAGTGCATATGCACTAGTTTCTTGCACTGATTCTAAAGCAATTTTCTCATTACCTGCCTTGCATAGTCTTTCACATTGCCGTAAATGTGCTTTATTCTACTCAGATATTCTGTAGGAGTGGTGCAAACCCAAAGAGAGACTTGCCTGAGAGACTGTGAGAGTTTGAGCCCTGGAGCCCGTCCTCACTTATTGGTTCACATCCTGCATTCATTCAGTTGCAGCGATCAGCACTATCACAGGTTTCTGAAGTAGAGCACTAGAAAATGAGAAATCGCTCTATTTGTGACCACTGCTCTCTTAACATTTTGACTCCCAACCTGTGACTGTGACAGAAGTGAATTCTTCTTTGTGGCAGAGTGAATTGTGTAAACCACAGCAGCATCTTTCTGCTAGGTTTATTACTAACATGTTTCAAAATGTATAAAACAATATAGCATATTTTTCTGGAATCATGAAAATTCTCAACTGTATTGCCAGGGCATCACATGATATCAGTAGAGGTAAGGTATTCTTTAGATAAAACAGAATCAGAAGAATGTGAAAATGTGCCCAAGGTGATTATAATGTGAAAAAAATGTTGTGGTAGAAACTGAGGACCACACTCCCCCTGCCCCTGAATTTCATTTCAGAAGACGAATTCCTAGTGGCCAAAGAGAGGACTTTCTCCTCAACTTTTTGAAACTTTTGAAGTGAAATGGGGGAAACTTTTTGTCTGATGGCCAGACTCCTCTTCCAGATGATTGATTCTTCTTGGAGATCCATATCCCCATCTGGCTGACTGGAGGGCCTGAAGCAGCCTCTGAAATACTCTTGGGAAACATCAAGTGCTTTAAGGCTGGTTTTCACCCATGGGTCCCCAAGCTTCACATTCTGTCTTGAGCTTGTGGAAGTTGCAGCACAGGATCATAGTAGGCATCCCATAGAAAATGAAATTGCATTGCATTTTCAGTCATTTATAAAGCAGTATGCAGCAGATCCTCAAGCAGTTTATTTTCTTTAACTTATATGTGTATCTCTGGAAGGAAACACGTGTTTCTCCTCATGGTCAAGTCCTGGAAGTTGCAGTTTAAATTTGATGAAGTGTTTTATTCCCCCAGATAAAAAAAAAAAATAAATAATTAGATTTAAATGCATTTGTTGATGAGGAAAGTCAGGAATCCTCCTAATTAAGACATTTCTTAGAAAGGTAAAATTTTTATCTGGGAGCATAAAACACTTCATCAGTTTTAAAGCCACATCTGCAAGGAGTGCATAAAGAGGAGAAACAGGCATTTTTCTTCATTCTGGCTTGTCTGTGAGTTTAAGACTTTTAACAACAGTTTTAAAAATATTTAAACCCAGTTAGAAACACTTGCAATATATTAGGGATAAGAGAGCCCTCCCTCCCTCTGTTTTTAATCTGGTTCTCTTGATGGAATAAACTACAAGGTTGAATTGGTAACTGGATTATTGCCTCATAAAACAGCACGAGGTTACTATTATCCTTTAATTTTATATCTTTATTAGGGAGTAATGTTGGTCTTATTTAAATCACTGACTTCTCTAATGGTTTTTCTCCTCTTTTACAAATTTATAAAACTAAACCCTAAAGGATTTGGTCTAAGTGCAATTGGCATAACTGCCATTATAAAAATCTTTGTGTTAGCAGTTGGTTATAATCAGCTGCTTTAACTGGGCTCAGAATGCAGCAGGATTTAGCTGTTGATAGGTAGAATAATACTGATAAAATATTATTTCTGAGTTTTATTTTAAAAAGCTCCATTTCCAGTAAGAACTTCCGAATTTTGAGGCAATGTGAAGATGAACAGAAGTGCCCTGGAAATTTATAATTTAGCATGTTCATGCAAACGATATATTTAACATACTGTGTATTTCTGAAAAGATTAAAAAAAGCTTGTCCTTGTCTTGCAATTCAGTAAAGTAACTTTGAAAATTCATGAAAGTTGGTCTTTTTTAGAAGGGGCCTAGTACGAGTGGCATATTTAATGATGCATTCCAGTGAATATACCTACCTGAATTCTGGGATATAACACATACTGTGGGTGAATCATTGGCGGTTCTTAGTAGTAAAACTCCTGTTGGATTTGTGTGATCAGGATGTATTTAAAATATTGATACACTATTTTTTTAGGAAAAATGTGACATCCATCTGTTGATCTCAGCATGCTTTGATTAAGCATCCATCGATATGGAAAGAAACATGGATCTGTCTGTTATGGTATTGCTCTGTAGTTGAGTTATAGTTCAGTTTTACACAGAAAGTGAAGTATCTGCCACCTTTGGCAACTGACTGACAGAATTGGAGCATTTACTGCTTGTATGCAAGCCAAGTACTGACTTTTAAGTCAGTATACTTAGAAACTAGACAAATAATTTGTTACAAATTTTGTATTTTGACCATTTATTGCTGCAGACAATCTTCCCAGTCCAATAACATGAACACACTACAAAATTTTGATTAAATCAAAGCAGATTTTATGTTTAAGTTATTAATAGAATATTTTAGTATTGGTTATAAAAAATCAACTCTATGTTTGCAGTTGCCTCCTTTGATTGGAACTGCTGCAGGCAATGCCACATAGAGCTGCTTTCTCTTAAAATACCCGTTGTTCACGGCAGGCTCCTTTCTGAAATTTGCCAATATTGGGTGTTTTAATGAAGCCTTTCAATGCCCCTTTTGTCTTCATTGAACAAAGACTGGACAAGATATTTACAAATACAAGAGTCTGGGCTCCACATTGACCAAAAAATCATGACAAGTGATTACAGTTTTGGTGAAGGCATTGTGAAGGAAGAAATCAATGTCTTGGATCCCTCTGAAATTGAGAGGACACTAAAGCCATTTTGAAAAACAGGAATTATTTTCAGCTGTATGGTATGGTGAAATACATGCAACATGATTTTCTTGCAATTTGTCTTTTCTGTGTATAACATCATGGCAAAAATTAATGAAATGTGAATGAAAATAATTTTGAAACATAGGCAAGAGAGAAGAAAGACAGGAGTGTGTCATGTGGTGACAGGAAAAATCCAGGTGAAACTAAAAGGAAAGTAGACTGGGGCTGTGCATTTGTGCATGTTCTACAAAATATCTAACGCAAAACAAAATTAATTTTTGGGAGTTACGTTTTGGGGAGTAAGTGAAGGTATGGCAAGTAAGTGGCACTTGCAATTAAGAGAGGAGGTATTCACAGGCCAGTGCAGGGCAGGGGGTGAGTGGTTCCTTTCAAATATTCTGCAAGTGCCAATACAGCTGTACACTGTTTACTGTCAGATGAGTAATGGTTGTGTTTATTAGTGCTTGCTGGTCAGAATCTAAAACAGAGATCCAAATATGTATATGTTATTGGGCATAGTCCCAGGTAGGTGCTTGTGGTGCCTTCTTGATAAATAAATCTAGGTAATGTTGATAAGCAAATCCAGGATGTTTGGTTTCCTTAAACATACGTGTTTACTTTTTTTTTAAATGTAACATAAGCCTTGATTAAAAATATGATTCTTGCATATATGAAATATCCCTGGTGCTGGTTTTTTGTTCTAAATTATGCAAATTTGCATAGCTCAAAAATCGATCTTTTCTGAGAATGGAGATTGTAATATAATTGTATGGCTTTATAGTTAAGGTTACCATGATCATTCACAGGCAGAAGTCTTAGAAAATAGAATTTTCCTACTGAAGATCTCAATATTTGATGAGAATGATTCACCCTAATAGAGAAGGCATAGACACTGCAGATAATTAGGATAATGTCTGTCATTTAGCACTTTGTAGGGAGCTGCTTGTTATAAACCACTTTGTGTATCTAATTTAATCCTAAGGGAATTTAATGAATCTTAGAGAGGGGATTTCATGCTGATAATTGCATAATAACCTTTTTTGCTGCTAGACACTTAATGGCGAAGAGGTTATCATTAAATGTATATTAAGCAGTTCTGTTCTATAACTGTCCTTCTAATATGATCTCTCAAGGGTTATCATTTGTTGTCTACTTAAACAGCTGTCTGTATTCCAACATTTTAGCTTCTTTATTCATAACTTTTTTTTTCTTGCAGGAATCAAAGACAAATTCCTGTTTCCGTTGGTGTATTTTAGATAGTTCCAAAATAATACTGAAGGTATTGAAGCACTTTACATGAAATTAGTCTTCATATGGGAACTTTGCTTCAGGTTTTAGTGAAACCACAACCTCAGTTAGGGTATTTGTTTATTGCAGATTTGCCTTAGAAGTGAGAACCATAGACTAACGTCATTTTTTATCTTCCTTTTTAATTTAGACTACTGAGCTGTAAATTGAAAGGAAGATAATTTCTGCTTGTGGAGGAAAAGAAAGGTGAATAACCTCAATGGAAGACTCTCAGGATCTAAGTGAACAGTCAGTAAGTACAAATGTTGCTAAATTGAATGGAATAAACTGAACTCTGTTCAACCAACTTGTGTGAAAGGATTTTACTTTGGATTTGAAAACTGTAGTAAGATCTGGGGGAATCTTCTGAGCTCCTAGTTTCAAGCCTTTTAGTTTGTACATTAAATGAGTGGTTTTAATCTTTTTTCCCTGTTGAAAAGAACAAGATCTTTGTCATATAAGATTTTGCGGAACTACAGTTGTTGGAGGGATATAATTAAACTACATCGGAAGAATAAAATGTTAGAAATGTGCACATTGGTATGCCTTGTTCAAATAATTGCATTAAAATGTATATCCATAGTGGTCTGTCAGTTTTGTCAAAGCAAGAGTTACCAAAAACACAAATAAAATATTTCAGATGATCAGACTTTGGCAGATGACATACATTAATTTTTCCAGGATTCTCTTGGACTTCAAGGGGATTGTGAGAATTGGCAGTCTATCTCCCTGTCCCATGTCAGAGGGAGATTCTTTTTGTCACTGATGACATTTCTGGGAAAAATGAGGTGGATATTTCTCCTCCTTTTTCCTTTCTTATTTTTGCATTCCTTTAAGGATATTGTCTCCAGACTTCCGTACTACCAGACTGCAGCTCTGAGGAGGCAGCTCTGAGCAAATTCAAAGCTATCTGGGCTTGCCATCCAATGTATTGGCCTTGTTTTTAGCATCTTCATTTTCTACTGTTTCTTACTGGTCACAATAGGGACACATTTTGCCAGTACCATGATCCCTACGACTCTCAGCTTGAACTCAGTGAAGAGCTGAGTTAAAGATGAACAAAGGGATTTTGTAATTCTTTTTCTGATATGCTGAAGGAGGTTATCCATGCAATAAACTAGTTTGAATGTATGTATTTTCAGAGACTTTTATGGGTAACACAAGTGCAAGGAAATGGGAAGAGTTGGATATATTTCTAAAATGTCAGTAATTTTCTTTAATAAGGAGTACTTTTGCTCCTGGCTGGGTAGCTCCTATCTGAGACTTTATCTTGGACTAGAGTTTTATTACTAATTTTAAATGGTACAGGACTGGAAAGTCTTAACAGTGTCTTAAGTCCCCATGGTGGCACTATTTGGGACAGCTGCACATATTTATGTATTTAAAGTGTTACCAACCAAAACTTTAGAGCCCGTAAAAGCTACATGGCTTCATAATTTAATAAAGTTTTATAAAGGTCATAAAACGTTAGGCAGAAGTTCATCTCTTGCCTCTGAGAAACAATTTTTCTGTGGAGTATTCATGGTGTGGTAATTAATAGGAAGTAGATGAGCCAGTTTAGCTTAGTGCAAAAACATCTTTTCATAGTAGTTAAAATGTTTTTGCAGCACTAGATGCCTGACAAATGCATATTTTAGAAGCTATTTTACTACCCCATCATAGTATAAGCTCTGTAGTATTTCTCATAATTACTACATAGCTTTATGCTAATATGTGAAAACGGTCTGAGATTGCAAATTGAGGTGAAATGTGTTACATATGGAGACAGGATTTGCTGTCCTTTTGCTAGTGTCACAGAAAATCATAATTCAAGACAAGTTTATTCTTCTTACTCTTCACTAACAGAGTCAGAAATTAAAGCTAATGGGTGGGAGAGTCATTTCATCACTCCATCCAGGTGGGCACTGAGACTAAGGTCTCACAAAGATATTGGGCACTGTCCTGGGGAAAGGAATTGTGTGAGGCCTGTCTGCCTACAGCAGGCACTAAACCTTCTTTTCCCAACTTAAAAAGCCATTTCACTGTTACATCACGGTTAGACTCCTCTCTCAGCCAATTTTCAGAAGAGAAAATAGTGTCTCTGGCTTAGTTCCTTAAAAGCCACAGAACATGTCTGCGGGCTAGAGATCCCAGGAAGCAGGAGGCTTTGGTGGTTTAAACTCTAAGAACGTATGAGATGTATCTGCCTGTAGTGTAGCTGCATTGTTTCATACTGGTTAATGTGTTTTATACTGGTTAGCTCTGGGCAGTTGCTGCTCATCAAGCAGGATTTCTGGTTCTTGACATGTTCAGGAGGCAGAAGTACTTCATTCCAGCCTCAAGATTTCGCTTTGGGAGCTAAATGCATGACATCATGAAAATTCATGAAACATAAGGATCTAGCCTCTGTTGCATGTATATTACATTGTGTGAATAAACATGAGTGCAAGACTTGTGCTCAGACTTGTGCTGGCACCTTGGCTTCGAATAGTTTAGTCCTTGGTTACTTGAAAGAGTGCCTTGCTCTGCAGCTGAGATGGGTTAGAAGGTGTTTGCTGTTGGATGGTATGTTTGATGGACAGTTGTTTTCTGAAGAGAAAGATTCCTTTATTGAATTAATTTCCCTGGTCATTTTGTTAAAGAATCCTACATCCTTGGGAAAAGAAGCCAGGCACTGTTACTTGATACAGTGAACAAAGTTAATTTTCAAGTTTCTATTTCAAGAGAGGAAATTATTCTAATTTTTGCAAGTAGATAATCCTCCTAAAGCATGATATACTGTAGTGTGGCTTTTAGTCAGTCTTCTCCATAAGTTTGAGATCACTGTTATTATTTTAACTCAAAAAATACACTAATAAGAAATGATTGGTTCTGTGATTCCTATCCTGAAAGTGTATCAGTTAGGTGAAACTTATATGATCATACCTATAAGCAATTCTACAGCATCCCTGTTGCCATATGAGCAATAAATTCTTCCCCTTTTGTCTCAGAGCAATGACTGCATGACCTCACACTGCTTCAGAAATCTATGTTCCCCTGTTCTCAGAGCTTCTAAAGAGGTGTTTGACTGAATTGAGCAGCTGCTGTTTTCTGAGATGCCAGCTTGATTAGATGTAATATATATACCATTTCTTGCATAATGTCAGTAATTTATTAGTTTTTCCTATTTTTGACCAGAAGTCAGTCTACTTACCTAGTTGTTGTACTGTAGAGACTCTGTACTGAGGAACCTGTTGTGCCCCCTTTCCTTTGCGTTATTCCATGCGGCAGAGGTGGGGGACTCAAGTCTTAATCAAGATCAGTCAATGAGAAAAAGAGTCAGAACCAGAGTAGAGTTTATTATACTTTGGCTTTCCTGTCTTTACTCACAACTGAGTAGGTAAACAGCTCTATTTTGAAGACCAGCAGGAAAATGGTGCAAGTTACCAGCTGATGTAAAGGAGAGCTGGGATCCATCAGGTGCAGCTAGATCCAGTAGCTGGCATGGAGCAGTCTGGGATGAGGCCTGTCATGGGACTGTATTTCTAGGGTGGGGGTGTATCCAAAAAAGCTCAAAACTCTCTTTTTTTTTCCAATTCGGATGCAAAATATATTTGTACACCCATGCATGGGAAGGAAAGGCTCAGTTAATAGTATTCTGAGTGAAAAAGAGGAAAATAGTAAGACGTATTTCACAGACAGAAGAAAATAATGAGATGACCCTTTTCATGTCCTGGTGTGAGGTCTGTCACCAAGTGCAGGCTACTACTTACCAAGTAAAAGAACACTTAAAACTGCATAAGTTGGTCTTACATGGACTGATGCAGCTAGGTGAAAACATAGTTTAAATAAATGTGTTTGCTATAGACTTTTTTGCACACACACACACAAAAAAATGTAGAAGATATAATAACGCACATTAGATTTTTATTTTACAATTCCTATTGTCCTTCAAAAAAAAAAAAANGACTGATGCAGCTAGGTGAAAACATAGTTTAAATAAATGTGTTTGCCATAGACTTTTTTGCACACACACACAAAAATGTAGAAGATATAATACAGCACATTAGATTTTTATTTTACAATTCCTATTGTCCTTCAAAAAAAAAAAAAAGCTGATTTTTATTACATTCTAGCTAGAATGATTTTTTTCTCAAAAGATTCATGTTAAAAGTTCTATTTATTTTTTTAAATTGAAGAGAAGAAATTTTACAGGTCATGTGTTTATGAAGAGTCTAGCAGTAGGGAGACAAAAGTTTTTCAAGACTGGTCTTGGAGATGGTTAATAAAATGATAATTTTTTAACACCTAAATAGTCCTCTGTTATACTTCGGCATAGCAGATACACTTAGGATTTTGAGAACTACAGGTTTACACTCTTTATTTTGTCTCTTTTAGTCATCACTTTCTGTTCAGTGTGTATTAGTAGAAGAAGAACAATTTGGCTGCTAACTTGCTAGTTTAGGGTTTCAAAGGACCTTATTAGAAACCGGTGTAATTTCATCCCCTGGCACTTTTATATAACAGCGTGCATATTTAGATTACTTCACTTTAACCTAGAATTAAACAATAGATTGCAGTGCTGTAGGACAGGACACTAGCAGATGTGAAGCTAAACCTGAATGAACAGGTTTTTATTTTTGTGACGTTTGGACAATCATCCCCCTTGTGCCCTGGGTAAGTTATTTGTTTTTTATCAGATTGTACAGACTGTTATATCTGTTTCTTGCATTTATGGCCCACTTGCAGCTGGACGATCCTTGGCAACCTTTTTTGGACAGTGTTGTTTCCCTGTTTTTGTTTTGTTTTAATGTGTGAAGCTGCCAGATGTGATCCCTTTGCAGATCAGTTTTCAGCTGCAGCTACTTCTCTGTTGCATGAGCCCTGTACCTGCAGCATTTAATCTTCCCCACCTATGGGCTGGGCAGCCTGCTAGCACCGCAGGAACTTTGGCTGGACCTCATTGCAAAGAAATTAAAATTAGTTTAAACTCTTTAACTGAGTTTTAAAATGTTCTATTTAACTATTCTGTGTTGCAGCATAGCATTTGTGATTCTTATCTCTGTTATATCAGGATTTGTAGGACATGGAATATAATAGGCAATTCATCTTCTCAGGTTAGTGATGTTGCTTGAAAGAGACGTCTGGAAGTTATCTGGTCTAACTTCTGGTCATGAAACGCTGGCAGTATGCACAAATACTTCAGTTATGAAAGCAAAGAATATTTAAGATCAGCAAGTGAAGAAATTACAGATTTTGTAAGAAAAAAGTTTCCTTAATGAGTGATTATTTGCTTTTAATTAAAATCAGTCATTGAAGAAAAATGCCATAACTTCAAGGCAGCTGTAATAGAAAGTAATAGAAAACCAGCCTGGGTTTTTTAAGATTTATTTCAGAGTACTTTTGAGAGTTGCTTGGGTATTTTACTACCTCCTTTCTACAGACACAGTAACTGGCACAGAGAGGTGGCTTGCCATAGAGGATCCAAAATTATCACCCATTTTGAATTACAGTAGATCAAGAATAAAGTGTAATACCATAATTTCTTGTCTCTCATCTAATAGGAATTTGACGTAGAAACACCACTGTTGTTCTCTCTCAGCTGCAAGACCTTTACATAACAACTTTTATGAACACATACTGGTTTTTTTCTCTTTCCTTTGCCCTCTAGCACTTCAACATTCTGTCATTTCTATGCAATAATCCACCAGTGCTAAATTTGAAGGTACTTTTTCTAAACTACCTTAGTAGCTTTATATGTATTTTATTTCTCTCATTTACCAAATGGGGCAGACCAAATGAGACAACACTCAGAAGCAATTAATGCATTTTGACATGCAGAATAAACTGAGTTAACTTGTGTGTCATATGAATTGCGTATCATTGGAGAAATAGTTTGGCTTCAAAGATACAAATGTTCACTGTTGACATACATGTAATAGAAATGTGCGTTCTTTTGAGTTGATTAAAATGACAATTTGAAAGTACATTTCTTTAAAAGCTAAGTAGGCAATCTCTTAGAAATGTATCCAAGAGAATGCAGCAGAATAATATCCATGGCTTGTAAACTTGGAAGATGTGATGAGAAGAGGGGTGGCAAACAAATAGAAATACTCCTGTCATTGTCGCTGTCATGTCTCCTCTGGTTCAGTTCTCTGCCTGTCTCCTGGAAGATGTTACCATGTCAGTATCAGAGGTTTAAATGGAAAGGCACTGTATGGGCTTTATTTAATAATGAGGAAAACCAATAAAAGAAAATGTTCTGCTGTCACATACTGTCCTTGGACTGCTGACAAGGACTGACACATAGCTACTACACAGTTTGTTATGACTAGTATTTCTGGCTCCAGGGAGGCCCCTGACTAGAATTTTAGGGATAGAACTACTCAGAACTACTCATGAACTTTCCCCAAGGTAGATACCATCTTCTGCACAGGGGTCTCCAGGGCTCCTGGAGCATGAAATTCTCTATTACTACTGAAGTCACAGCTCTGATGCTATATGGATATCAGAGTTGACTTCTGTTATAACAGATAATACCACTACAAAAAATAATGGCGAAAACTTCCAGGTGGAAAAAATTGTCTTCAAGGCCTGAAAACTGGGCCAACTTAGACCTTCTTTGAATCCTACACAAGGATCTGTTCACCTAAGACAAGGTTTGTATCTATGCAGGCATACATACGATTTAGAACATGTGAGTCAGTCTAACAAAAGTAGTATCTCAGTCTATAAATGGTGCTTTTGTATAATAAATCATCAGAATCTGACAGATACATTCCACACTCTGCAGATGAATTTTGCTTTTATGATATACTTGTTAAAGCATTTAAAATACAAAATTTATAAATGCTATACCTTTAATTGTTTTTAATATTGAATTTTAACTTAGAATTACTCACAAAATTTCCAAAATGTCTGTGGCAGTCCTATTTGTGAATGCAAAATGAAAATACAAGTTTCCTTAGCACAAGGATTGTACATCAGCTTGGGCTTCTGATCGTGACAGTGTCCAGGTGAAGTTAACATGTTCAAAAAAACTTTCTTCTTCAGTAAAAAGGGGTCAGGGTTTTGTAAGGCACACAAAATATTCAACATGACAGTAAATCAATCTTCTCTAACTTTTTCATTTTGCAAGGCTAAAAGCCCAGTGCCTTCATGCCTATTAAATAACTAAGTCTACATTTTCACATGAAAAACATGGATTACACTGAACATACATTTGGTTTATACTCATTTGATTATTGTAAAAAGTCCAGATGCAGCAATGTGCTGAAGAATGTGTGGGACTTAGGGGATGTGATTAAGTCCACTTAAATCAATGGGATTTTTCATGTGCTATCAGTTAGGCATGTGCTTAAATACTTTCCTGGAAAAGACTTGGAAATACAGAACAAAGTAAAAGCAGTAATTTCAGAAATATTTTACTAGCAAATACATCTGAATGATTTGTGGCTATGGCTAATATTTATTCAGCATCATATAACAGTCATGGTTTCTTTCTTCCCCTTACAGTAACTTTTATCTGAGCTCTACCTCAGTATCCAAGTGGTTGACTTGCAAGTCAACTTGTATTAAAAAAGATAAGAATGACAGGGAGAAATGTTTAAATAGTTTTTAAATAATAAAATGACACTAGGCAAAGAATCTAATTTCATATTTTATAAAGTATGTCTTAAATACATTGGGCACATGCAGACGCATTAAACCACACTCACATCCTTGTCCTCTTTTATATTAGGGTAAATCTTAAGCAATGTAAAGAAGAAGTTGAAAGCATTGAAATGTTTTGGCTACAGTGAATTGAAATAGTTTTGCCGTAATATACCTTAAGGCAGATTTTGTCCCAGGGGATTCCATTGGGACAACAAAGTGAAACTCATGTTGTTTATTTCTTTATTTATTAATTAGTTAATGAATTCGTTTTAAAATTTGTTCATGCTCCTCCATGCTCTTGAAAGCAACACCTGATGTTCTATGAGAATATTGTCACGGTAGCATGCTTTGCCTCGTGGCAGCACTTGGAATTCAGTCATTGTTCTTTAGTCTAAGAGGTCCCCAATCCAAATATGAAGCAGCTTGCATCTGAGAGATCCAGAGCTTTGTGTTGGAGTGTTACTCTTATAAAGGCAAGCTCTAGCTGAGAAGCTAAGAAACTAGGTGTGTTGAAGTGAAGACTGAGCAAACCTTTTCTTAAATCTGGCAGCAAATCTAGTTTATCATTCTCTCCATTTCTTTTTCTATGTATGTTAACAGCAGAGGAATGAAAGTTAACTGACCTTGATGTTTTTGATTCTTTGTTTTGGTTTGGTTTTGGTACTGGAAGCAGTGACTAATGGGATTTCTGTCATGAAAAAAGAGCATCTTTATAGTGCAGGTCTTTAGTTGTTTCTGTTTTTGTGAAACCTTACTTGGCTTTAAATTTTTAGTCTTTGGTCCTGGGCCACATGAAATTTTTCTTTATGTGATCCAGTTAAAGTATACAAGAGAAGGAGCTAAAGCAAACATCACTTATTTCTGAAATGAAAAATATGTTTTTCTTATTTCACTTAGCAATGCTGTTAAGAACTTACACAGGCTTTCAAGTTTCAGTTTGTCACGTAGTCACCTTCCCTGTGGGACTACTCACGGCTTGTAGTGAAATGCGTTGGGCCACCACCTGAGCATTTTGGGGGTTTACATAGTAATAGCCCACAGCCTGGGAGCCTTGTGTTGCTGGACATGGCAGCGTAGATACTAAATTCCATCCATTAAAAAGTCAAACTATGCTTGTAATTCAAAAACCAGTAATCTGTGCTTTGACTGTTTTTCCGGAGTTCTTTCTGCTGACTCTGAGCAAATAGGATTTGTACATTCACCAGCCCAGATAGGATTAAGAGTGAGAAAGAACTTGCTCGCTAAAAGGTGATCCTCACAGTGGCTCCTGAGTAGTTAGGAAAACATCTTCTTGCTCTTTTTTCCACCCATATAAAGATTCTTTCTTTGTTAAAATTCGTCCAGCAGTCTGTGCCTTGAATGCAGTACATTGCTTTCCCAGCAGTTCAGGCCTTTGAGTGGAATGGGCTGTCATTTCCTCTCCTCATTTTTAGTTTGTTTTCTTTCAGTTGTGAAATAAACTTGATAGTATGGCAATTTTTGAAACAGTGAAATTAAAATAATTCCATAATGAAATGTGTGGAGTATTTCTATCATGCAGTGGGTTTTATCATCAGAGGGAGCAATGTGTTCTGTAGTTAATGGTTAGTTATATTGGTATCCTCTGTTTTACTTCAACCACTATTAGCTGCATTTATATAAACAGCCTGGCCCTGAGAGGCCCTGATGAATTAGGGGCATCCGAGCCTCACTTGCTTACTCTTTTGTAACCTGTTGCCATGGACCATTCCAGGACGCTTTTAATTTCATGAACCAGATTCACTCAGGCTTCACTACACTGGACACAGGAGCCTCTGTTCTCAGGGAAGTCCAGGGTGCAGGAAGAGTGAATGCTGTGCACAGTCACTCAGATTCTGTATACAGGGGTATAAGTGTTCAGGAGGTTAAATCCAGCTACAGTTTCCCTTTACATACATTTAATCAGTTTCTAATACACACACTGAGATACTGGTTATCAGCTTCCATTATGTATCTATTATCTGCTTTTCAAGAGATTAGTTACTCAGACTAAGCTCAAGTTATTAGCACATTCACATATTCATCTTATGCTAAATAATCTTAAGAGCTGTATTTGCTTATGTCTTTCTGTATGTACTTTTCCTTCCATGTAGTAATGGTGTTTGTGGTGGTACTGGAGCTTTGGTGGGCTACAGATATCCTGCTATTTATCCTGTGATCTAACTGCTTGTCTGTCATGTTCTCAAATTCATAGCCCAGATTAAATAGCTTTGATAATGAGTTTTCACAGGTTTTTAATGCTTCAGTGTAAAATGAATGATTAATTTGTAGCCTCTGTAATGTAGCACCTGCATCTAGAAGTTTCATTAAAATGAAACTAATTTTATCCCCTCATCCCATAGCTTTGAAGGTGCAAGAGTGAGTTTGTCATTTCAAATGGAATGTTTATTAATAACTGTAGTAAATGATAATTTAAACCATATTCCTTGAGGCATCACAAAATCATAGGCTTTCAAGAATCTGATACCATATTGCATTTCATGCATAACTTGCTTTTAAATCAAGGAATCCAGAGTTTTATTAATTGAAGGAAAAAATCTACATTTTCCTTGCAAGATAATAGATGTCATCTGAAGATAACTGCAAATTGAAAGTATAAGTAGAGGAAATAGTCTTTGTAAGATCAAGAGGAGTTATGTGACGCACCGTTGGCTGACTGTTCATAAACTCTTCCTTTCTTTCTTCTTAGTTCTAGAGTTCAGTAGTACTTAATTTTGATAAAAGCAAACACGTGAAGAATTAACATTGATCTGAACTTCCCAGGTTGAAATAACACCTAATTTTAAATCAAACAGGGTAGAATTAGCTAGCATTTTGAGAACCTTATGCTGAATTATTTACCAAAAATCTCTCCATTCATATAATTTAAACTGTATTTTACAATATGTCTATGGAATCAGATGTATTGCAATAATACTGGTACACTTCATCTGCTTTTCTGATGCTGCTGGGTATCTTCTGCTTTGGACATACAAAGAGTTTTGTTGAAAGTCCTGATGTTGAGCTGTGATAAGTAAGATTCAATAATTGCGTAACAAGACATCCTACCAAATATAATAGAATTTGAAGAAGTGACTTAATTGCTTCCAGTTGATAGTCTGCAGATCTGCTTTGTATTTTTATTTAAATACCTGTGTATGAAAGATAATATCTTTAGATAATAATCTAAATACTTGTATGAAAGAAGACTTAGAATTACTTAGAATATAAGCATTTAGAAAAATTTGTAGCAATGCAGCTGTAGTTAACCAGTTATGTCTACAAAAATTGAATGCATATCTAGAGCCTGATTCCAACGTAGTTATGCAGCTGTAAAATACACATATAGTTGAAAGCCTATCAGTAGGGTATCAAGCAGAGCTACTGTCCAAAAAGCTTGTATCAGCACTTAAAAAGAAGTAGGAGAAAAAAAAGAAGGACGTTCAGATTGTGCTAATCACTACTTTCATGTTCTGTGGTGTATGGGAAATTGTGTATTTTTTCAGACAAGAAAATCCTTATGTGGTCAGCATTCTAAAATACAGAATGATAAAAACCAGACTGTAATGGTCAGCAAGCTTGTACTAGGTGCTCGTTAATGGATGAATGAGTTTCTCATGCCTACTGTGCAGGACAAAAAAACCTCTGTAAAATTTTATGTCTACATTGAGTTCCATTTGTAACTGGTCTTGCAATAATATTCAGTCAGTACTGCAGATATGATCTGATTGCGGATCTGCAAATCATGCTGCAAAATTCAACAAGTTTACCTCTAAGAGTATGGAGCTGAGAAATAACTGTAATTCTCCCAAGGGCAGTGCTATATTCCTTGCTGTCTGGTTTCACCTAATGTGATGTGTGCTGAAGAGGGAGGATGCCAGATGGTTGTGAAAGGTCTAGAGCACGGCTTCTTTAAAATCAACAGTTACAGAAATCCGTCTGGCATATGCCAAGAGCAGGAGCTGACCAACTGGCTTTCCTCTGATTTCCAGAAGTCTCCAGGGACATTCTTGAGGTCTTTAGTGAATACGACATGCAGTGCCTAACCAGGAACACTGTAGCATTTCAAAACATCTGAAATTTTCAGCTGAGTGCTTCACAGTGCTCAGAAATTAAACTTGCTGATAGCATGGTTTCAGAAAAAGATAAGAAAAAATATCAACATCTGTAATATCTACCTCAGTTTTTTTGGAAAATTTACATTTTCACAGAGGAAGTTATCAGTGGAGAGTATACATAGGAATGCATGGGTTATGGGGGATTTTCTCGCAAATTTTTAGTGCTGAAAGAGAGCAAAAGATGGAAAATAGCATCCATGGGGAAAAAAGTAACCATGTAAATGATGACTGTGAGGATACTTTGACCAAGTATATAGAGTAATGTAAAAAAGTGAAATGCAGCAATGCTTCCTGCTGGGTTGAATAATACAGACATGGCTCCTTGGCTGTTGGTTTCACTAAGCCACTGTGTTTACTTTTCATTTTTTATACTTTTCAGTGCTTCTGCTGTAGCAAAACATCAAAGTGCCATGACTGAGTAATACTTGAAAAATGAAATGAATGTCATCTAGGGGAGGCCCACGAAACATTTTCTGATGTTTGGAGCTAACTTTGTCTGTTCCTACTATTCACTTATCCTTTACTACTAACTGCTTGGAGAGAATGGGAGAATCAGTCCCTCCTATTCTGCTGCTGTTCAGTGGTGCCGTTGAGCTTAATCTTAACAAAAAGGGTATCTCAGACAATCAGAACATTATAAAAGTCTTGAAGATCATTAGAGGCACAGATATGTTAGTATATGCAGAGAAAATCTCCAGCTGCTTAATCTTTATTTTAGGTTGGGGTTTTTTCATATCTTTTCTTATGTCTCTTTCAGGGGAACATAAATAATTACCCTTGAAATTCAGAGTTAGAAAATGGTTTTTAGCAGATGCCACAATGCAAAGCAGACAGCAAAGGTTTGTGTGTAAATTTGTCTAAATAAGGGGGTTTTATGTTGGTTATAAAGACCTCTGCAGCAATCTTTTCACTATTACAAATACTGCTACAGAGATGAGGCCTTGGCATTTGTCTATATAGAGAGGTTACTATCATGTGAAGACCAGTAAAGTTCCTGCCATTGTTTTCCGCTTCTTGGTCTACAGTAAGCTCTGTCCAGCTGTCCTCTTAGCTATAAATGTTAATAATGTCACCTGATAAGTTGGCGTGTGTGATTTTTCCACTTTTCCAGAAGAAAATGCCTCCATTCAAATTAGAGAAGACCAAGGAGTGATTTACCCAAGTCCAGACTAAGGTATGCTTCTGAGTTTGAATCCGTGAACGCCACTGGAACTTGGCTTAATTCCCAGGGCTTCCTATTTAACATCATATGGTGCATACTGTGAAGTTATAATGCCCTGTAAGTCAGAGACTTACTGATGTCAGATTAAAGGGGGAAACGGAGAAAAGATCCATTTTAGAAATTAAGAGAAGCTGTAGCTGCCCTCCACATGGAAAGCAAATGATGGAATACATCATTCTTGCATTCCTGGAACAGGCAGGACTATTCTGCATTAATAAAAAGTGAATACAAAAAGTGCAATAATGGTATCGTGCAGTGTGTAGTATTTGGCACTGTTTTTCACTGAAAGAATACATAACTGGGTAGATGTTATGTGGTCTTGCAACCATTGCTCAACTCTTTTCTGCTTTTTGTACTTCTCTTAGTTACTTGAAGAGAGCTGTTAATACACATTACTCTAATGACAGTATGTACTAGAACACAAGAGATTAACGCTCTGCTTTCTCCACTCAGTACCCACACAAGGGATGTGTAGCAAAGAAGATGTGCCTTTTTGGTGCAGAGAAGTAGAAATCATTGTGGCACAAATAGCATTAAAGGGTTCTGGTTTAGGTGGTATAATAAGAAAGCATGAAAAATATGTGTCTACTCCACCCAACCATCTTCCTGTCCCCATCTACCGCCGTACCATATAAAGAAACACACTTTTCACATTTGCTGTCAGTGTCAATATTCTAATGTATAAAATTTAGTGGAAATGGTTGGAAGATTGTTTTTTATCAATCGGTTTTAACATCTCTTATATCTCCAACAAAAAAAGGTCACCATTTAAATACTGATGTATGTTAATATTTTAAATATTGAATTTTGATAAGCCAATAAATATCTGCTAATTCAGTAGGAAAATTCTGGCTACCAAAATAACAGTAAACAAAGTAACAAAATAAATGGTAACCAAAACAAACACTACAGACCCTTTACGGCATTATGCAGTGGAATTAACAAGTGTGTGCACTTTATACTCCAGTGTTTTGTAGTTCATACTGGAAATATTTGTCATTTGAGCAAATTCAACCTAAGGATGAGAGAAAATTTGGCAAATTTTTGGATATTTAATCAAGTATATTTGAATTGCAATAGCATGTGTGCCCAGCATGTATTTGTAAATTCTTGCTGTCTCTGTATATCGGCTAGTAAGAAAAATTGGTGCAAAGAATGAGTTGGAGACAATCATGAGGAAAAACGAAAATCCAGCCCAGAGTATATGTAATTACTATGGCTGTAGGATGTGATGGGCTTTGAGCACTGCAGAAGGAAACAACCTCAAATAGAGTCACTCTTAAACTACAGTCTTCCTACTCAGAGAAGAGGGACTTCTGCATCCTTATTTGCCTTACTAAAAACACACAGTAAAGAAACCGCTGCATGATTGCATGAGTTTGTCACTTGATCCGTGATCCTTTAGAGATCCATCAGTGTTTGTCGCATGGTGATAAGTAAAGCCTTTGGAAACTCTAAGTCAGACTATGGTAGCAATGCATTAATTGGTACACAGAGTTTGAAGCCCTCTGCTATTTCTGTCCTACCTACTTGCCATGTTGCTGTGACTTGAAAAGAAGCTTGCTTCTCTCCCTGAATTACGCCTGCAGCCCAGGTATTTTGCTCAGTTATACACACCTTTTCATTACATAGGGTTGGGTTGGCCATCAGGATCTCCGTTCATGAAGGCTGCCTATTCAAAGACTGTTCTGTTGGTTTAGTTGCATGATATTATGATTTGGTAACTGTAACTAAAAAATAATATCTCATTACAGTGGCTTTCAATCTCTCAAGATTAATTTGAAGAAATATGCTTAATAACTCTACAGTTTTGTACAATTGTACAAAACCCTCTGCATTTAAATAGATTGACTGATTGCAAAAATATGTTAGTAATGTTGGGAGAGTTTGTGTAGTTTCTGATCTGTTAAACACAAAGTTTAGAATATTTAATTAATAAAATTTCTGCTGTGTTTCGGTGTTAATAAAAATTGCCAAGGAATGAAACTGCAGCATGTATTAAAATTATATTTCTCTTGCATTGAAGGAGGTTACAAATCTAGCCTTTATCTCTTTGATCAAAGCTTTGTGGGCAGCAGCATATTTTCAGACTTTGTGGCTCACAGTGTAAAGTTTTGAATGGGTCTGCCGTTATATACTTTTATTCAGCTTAAAATTATTTTTTAGTGATAGAAAATCAGTGTGAAAAAGGTGAGAAAGGTATCCCTTTTTAGCCAAACGGTTATTTGAAACTAAATGAGGGGTCTGGTATTCCCATGCATAGGCCTAATTACCATTCTAAGACTTGGGTTTCCCCAGGGCAGACCGCAGGGTTTTCCTGCTGGCTTATAATCACATGCCGATACAACACCATATCTAAACTTGGCATTTTTCAGACCTTGCCAGTGGCTCTTAATCCATCTGGCTCATTGCGTGTCCTTGGTCAGCTTCCTGCTTTGCCCGAAGCAGCCGCTAAGCAACTTCACTTGCTGGTGGCCACCTTCTTTTCCAGCTTTGGTTTTCTTGGAGAACAGCATTGAAAGGAAGGGACAATGCAAAGTTTTTGCTCTGTAGTGATGCTAATGAAAAAGGAATCACCTTCTTGAAGACATCTTTCCTGTTGCTTGATCAACATGTTCAGAGTTCTTTCCTTCCTTGCCTCCCTGTTTGTGCTGACTCTAACTGGGTGTGCATCAGTAGATCCAAATCATGGGAAAAACAGCTCTGGCCACCAGGCATTTATCCCCATTATAGCAATATGCCCAAAGATGTCATCTGCTGGAAAATTAAATAATATGTTAACAAAAGGTACTCTGCATATTTTTCAGCACTTTCTGCAGTGGATTAGGCATGTGAGATACCAAATGGTTCCTGGAATTTGATTATACTCAGGTCTCCCTTTGTCTAACGCTGTGTTTTACAGAGTAGTATGCTCAGCTGTTCTATGTTTTAAGCAGTGCATCATATCTTAAAAATATAAAGGTACATAAATGAAAGCTTATGCTATGGAGCTAAGTTCTCAGTTACTTTTACTCACGCATTTTATGTCTGCTATACCCATTTCCTGTGGTACTATGGATTCAGAAAAGCATATAAGCATGTACTTAATTAAGTGCTTTTCTGAATAGGTATGCTTTTCTGAATTGGAGCCCATGAGTAACTGGCATGTGGGCTGTAATCTCCCACCTGGGACATTCTGGGGGTGGATATTAGAAGACAAACTAGTTTTTTTCTGCTTTTCCTGCTTTCTGAAAGTCTCCTACTGCTCTAGATGATTTCAGTTTTTGATAAAGTGAATTCATCTGTGAGCTGAATCAGGCTTTATATTGATGGTATTCATTATTTAAATCCCTTTGTTTTGAATAAATACAGATTGTAATTGATAAAAAGTATATTTGCATTTTGTGTTAGAAAGCTAGATGCCATGGATACTCTTAAAAGAAATTAAAGAAAGCTTTCTTCTCAATCTGGAAATCACTTTCGTAACTTTGGTTTTGGTATTTGGTACAATTTAGAGTTTTTTTAACAAGAAAATTAATTTAGTTATTTCAAAAATCATGTGATCGACTGCCCAAAATGTGTTCTTTGGCACAGATCCAGATGCTTGTTCTCTTTTGGAAGTGTTACAGCTGCAATAAATTTGATTTCACCCTTGATAATTTCTATAATGTGTAGCAATAAAGTATTGCTGATTTAGTGTTGTTGCCTTTCTACTAAGGAAAAAAAAGGTCACAAATCACAAAATTGCAAATGTTATTATATTTACCGCACTTAAGTAGTTGTATATACATGAAGTTCAAATATGCTTCAAGATTTGTTTGGTGTCTAGTTTTGGGAGGCTATTCAAATAACATAAACTCAGCAGTTTGCATGTTACTTGTCACTTCTGAGAATTCTGGTAGGTTCCACTGTTTCCTTTGAGGTCTCTGTTGAGTATTTAATAGAAAAAATGCAAAATAATCAAGAAGATTTGTCTCTATATTCATGAAACACAAAATATTCTTTATACTTGGCATTGTAATAGAATATTACAAAGTACATATATCAAAAAGGATCTTTAGATAAGTGGGGAAAAAAGTTGACTTTTTATTTTGGCAAGTCATTTAACTTTTTATTTTTCTTTCTTTTTTTTTTTGGTAAAGCCATTCTGTGGTCTTGGTGAGGTTATTCTCATTTCATAGTTGTACCATTTCTTCCAAATTGCCTTTCTGTTGTGTAGCTAATAACCTATTACATTACAACCTACAACCAAACCATCCCATCAGGCCCTGGTGTTCTCTGTGGTAATGTGGGAGTTTCTCTGTGAAGGCTGGTAGTACTTGCTGGTTGAACATTATCACCTCTGTGTTTAGTCTCATTAAAGAAAATCCTTGGCAGCTAAAAAGTATTATGTGCTTATGTTAGCATTTGTTAATGCATGGGTTTGGACATTGTTTTGCAGCCCTGTGGAAAACAGGTTGTTCAAAGGCTTGACACAGTCACTGGTCCTCCTGCTGTGCCCACGTTCCACCCCTATGTGGTCATTGGCCCTTTTTTTGCATATTTAAACCTATCCCCTGCTAGAGACCCCTGTTTGTAGCTCATATACCTGGTGGCAAGGAAAGGGCTTTGAATTCCTCCCTTTTCACGGTATTTCTACCTGCTACCTGTTTTACAGCTTTTTAGGAGGACGTATCTGTAAAGATAAGTTTTCTTATACAATCTTTAGGGCATGTGATGCTGTAATCACACTGGAGCAGTAGACTCATTTTGTAACCCTTGAGGTGCAAGAGGATGCAAGAAGATGATCGTGAAACATTATGAGTTAACTAGGAAAAATAATGATTTCCTCTCACGAAGAAATTTATTACAACATGATATCTCTGTGGCTTCTGTTTCCCTCATTTTTTTTTTTTTTTTTATTTCGAGCTTATATAAGAAGAAAAATAAGGCAAAAGGCATAAAACAACCCTTCAAGGGCATCTTTCCTCAGCTGCCCATTCAGCCCTACAGGTTTTGCGAAACCAGAACTTTCCTTTGCTTCATTAGCTGCAAAGGAAGGTCCTTCTCTCCTTTGTTGTTCAGAGCACATTTTAAATAATTTAATAAGCACAAGTGATTAAGGCATTAAGAATTAAAGTAGCTTCAGAATGAGACTGTGGTAATGGAGAAGCATTGCCTAAGTTCCTAGCTGAGCAGAAAATGGGAAAAAGCCTTACCTTATTCACCTAACTCCTGTAAAAGTAGCAATGGATTAATGGAAAGAACCTAACTCAAAACCACATTTTTAGGCAAAAAAATTCAGAACGCTGCTTCTTGAATTAAATTTTCATGCTGACTTCTCTGTAAGTTCATCCTTAGAAAGCAGGACATATTTTTGGCAACATATATTTTACTAGAAAATTCTAAAATAAAAATAACCAGTCCTTACTTTTTCAAGATTTTGGTCATCAGTGTCACCCTAACATATTTTCAACGCTTCATAAAGAATTAAGTCTTTTGAATCTTCACAGAACATTGCTAAATAAGTAATAGAAGGAGTATTATGAAAATGCTGATTTTACTATTCGATGGATGCAAGAAAAAATTATTCTGAGGGTAAAATATTTGTATCAAAATGCAAATTAATTATTGTTTCACTTTGTATCCAGTGGATGCAGAGCTGTGTGCAGTCTGTAACACTGAATGTCAAAACAAATATGTACTAATTTCTTGGCCTGCTGATGACTTGAGGTAATTTGGACAATTCTATGAAAATAATTTCACTTATTTTCTGAACTGCTAAACTTCAGGCAAGTCATTCAAAGAAAAATAGGTAAGAAGGCAATCTATTTTTAGTTGTGGTCCCATACCTATATATAGTATAAAATAAAATTACTCTCAGGGAGACAAAATCAAAAGGAATCATAATCAATATCCTTAGGAGACAGAAAGCTCCCAACAGGTGAAAGAAGCTTTTGTTTTTTAAACAGAGCTTTGAGAGACTGAGAATTGCAGAAGCAAATGCATCCCCTTCCTTTTCCAGTCTTTTTACTCTTCCCCTTCCATGTCTGTTCTTTCTAATTCATGACTCTGGCAGAATCATAGATCTCATTTCTGTGAGAGCATTGTTTTGTGTCACTGGTGAGCACTGCTCTCTTGCCTCAAAGGGCTAGTGGGACATCCTGTGGCAGGGGACTTGGAACTAGATGATCTTTAAGATCCCTTCCAACCCAAACCATTCTGTCATTCTATGATTCTAAAGGGAATTAGGGCAGAGAATGTGTAACAAACCAGATTTTTTCACGTAAAGCAACCTGATGTACCAAGCATCAGCTGCTCTTGTCCTCTTCTGATTGCTCCAAGAAGTCACTCAGGTGTATTGTGTAAAATGTAGCATCTCTCTTCCTTTGGATTTTTCTGTTATTAGTATAAAATGGCTTCTGTGCAAGAGACAGCAGTAGTTGCAATTATCTATTTGAAGGCAGAGTGGCTGTGGGTTCTGTAGTTCTTCTCCCTGTGTCTTTGCATGCTTTCTGCTTATGTTCAGTTGCATTCATTCCTTGCTGGAGAAAAGACTTTTCTAACAGAAAAACACAAATATAGATAGAATCAAGAGTGAACAAGGTATGTAAGGGAGAAAACAAATTCAGCTCTACTCCACCTTAGTTTAGTGACCACAGTATAATTTCTGATACACCATTATACTAATGATGTCCACCCATTTTGATCTACGACAATATGGAATTGACTGAATTAGTATTTGCTGCTCTGTTAAACCACCAGTACAGAGTTCTAGAGATGGTGAGCAAACCATTGATTTGATGCACTTTCTGCTAATTGTACGGCAGTTGGTGGGTGTTTAGATATCATCATCTTTAAAACTCCATGATAATACCTCAAAATGTTTTCTTAGTTTAGTGTAAGGTTATCACAGGGAGCAGTCTATAATTCTTCAAGAAAATAGGATGACATAGCTCTGCGCACACAACTATACCTTACATTTTTATTTCTTTTTCCTACTGTGCCAGAGTAAAGCCAGCAGGTGTGTAGTCTGGTGAGTACAAAAGCACTTCCCCAACGGCTTCTTTAAGAAAGAGAAGAAAGAATATAATTTCATCTGCTCACTACTACCTTATCTTAAAAGCACAATAAGATGTAGAAAATCACTTCCCTGTGAGTTACCTTTAGTTTCAAGTGCTCTGTAATACATTATTTTTGTCTGAGTTTGCTGTCAATCTGGAATGTCGGTTTTGTTTTGCCTTTATTTTTCTTCTTTGTAACACTTTTCCCAAAGAGTTACCTCTTGAAAGAATTGGGCATGCCTGCACCACGCAGTGGTACAAAGCAGGAGTACACAGTGGTGTCTGTGGCAGTTAAAAGACTGGAAGCAGCATGCTGAGCCCTGCCTGGCAAGATGTGTGGAAAGGTAGATAGAGTGTGAAACTGGAGACATGAAGAAGCAGCTTAAACTGCTTTAACAGCTTTAATTGTGGTGAAAATCCCAGAAATGGTATGTTATGTTTTTTCTGTAAAACTACTAATAACTGCTAATAAAATTCTCAATAAAAATATAGAAACCAGAAGAACAATTAAGTGGGATTTTTTTCCCCTCTCAGTTTTCAGATGAATAGAGCCATGGAATTGCAGAAAATAAAGACATATCTGCCCCCCTAACCCCACTTTTTTTTTTTCTTTTTGGGTAGGCAGTGTTTTCAGTAGAAAATTTGTAATTTTGATAAAGAGATGCCTATTATAATGCTGAAAATTTGGTGGTGATGATAATTTTTGATGAGCTATTAAATGAAAACATAAGTGAAAGTGGTCCTTCATGATAACTAAAATGTAGCTCTACGGCAAAAGATGCTATAACATGCAGTGGAACCATGGGACTGACAGAAATAAACAGTGAATTTCTGTCTTTTGCATTTTAGATAGTTATTTGTTGCTGACAATCTGGTCGAAAGGTGCTGAAGGAGTGATATATTAATTCTGCAGATGGTAAGAGAGGGTTAGAACAGATTTGTAGAACACAGGTGTTTGTTTCTATAATCTTTGAATAAACACTTCGTATGAATGTTTAAAAAATCATACAGATATTAAATTATTTACAACATATGATAGATATATATATATATAGATATATATATATATGTATATATGTAAGCAGTTTCCAAAGCTGCACAGTAGTACTGTAATTTCCCTTTTACTTTTTTTTAATAATGAGGAGCAGTTGTATGTTTTCTACAGTTTTGATAAGGAACAAAGCAGACTCCATGATATTTGCAAGAATATAGAAGATGCACCATTCCATAATGCTCCATGGAGATTAAACAAGAGAGTTTTATCAGTTTTTCAGTTTAAGACCTTTCTGGCTTTGTGCAGAATAAGAGCTACAACATCAAGGAGAATTACACCTATTAAGCGGGAGTTTTGAGCAGTGCAATTTTAGGTATTGACATGTACTGCTCCACTCGTTACCTGTCTCACTTTTGCATAAAAGCCATTAGAAGGCTCCAAAGGAGGACAACAAAGTTGGTGAAGGGCCTTGAGGGGAAACCATATGAGGAGTGGCTGAGGTCACTTGGTCTGTTTAGCCTGGAGAAGGGGAGTCAAGGGGCACCTTGTTGCAGTTTACAACTTTCTCAAGAGGGGAAGAGGAGAAGCAGGCACTGATCTGTTCTCTGTGGTGCCCAGTGACAGGACCTGAGGGAATGGCCTGAAGTTGTGTCAGGGCAGGTTTAGGTTGGATATTATAGAGAGGTTTTTCACCCAGAGGGTGGTTGGGCACTGGAACAGGCTCCCCAGGGAAGCAGTCACAGCACCAAGCCTGACAGAGCTTAAGAAGTGTTTGGACAATGCCCTCAGGCACATGGTGTGACTCTTGGGGTGGTTCTGTGCAAGGCCATGAGTTGGACTCAATGATCCTTGGTGGTCTCTTCCAACTCAGGATATTTTATGGTTCTATAACTTGATGGGGCGTAAGGCATTAAGGCCCTTGGGGGATGTATCTGCATGTGTGTCCATCTATGAGGTTTTTTTCATTCCTCTGGGACATGAGAATTGAACACCCTTTATGATAAATTTCTTCCTGCAGATCAATCAGACTGAGAATTTAAATATGTTTATATCTATTGCAAACTGTCTCTTTTTTATTGGAGTACGCTATCCTAGTCATTCAAAAAAAAAAAAAAAAAAAAAGGAGAGAAAGCCAGTCTTCCCTAGGCACCTAACTGGGCCAGTGGGTTATAGCTGAGATACCAAGCCACAAAGCGGTGGATCACTGATGTAACTGGTATTTACCAGGTTAACTATCCATTTCACCTGATCAGTATTTCCCACCAGGTAGATGATTGCAGCATGCTGACTTCTTTGGCATTGTCTTTCTACATCTGTGGGTAGTATATGGAGCTCAAAAAGTAAGTTAGAGCTCAAGATTCTACATAATTCTAAATATCTAAAACAGTTATTCAAGATTTAGTTCTTGGTACCTGGTTGGCTACAGTTTTGGTAACAGCCAGCAGGCTGTTCAGTAAGATTGTCTGGTGATCAAATCATGAACTTAAACGTATGTGGTGCTTTTCATATATTAAACTGTATTTTGGTAGAGTAGTAATATGCAGCAGATCGAGAGCAGGCTGCTGGTCATGCCTTAGGCAAACGTAATTGCCTAAAAGTAGCACTGCTGGCCCACAAATGCACACATTGGAGTGGTGCACTCTAATAATTCAGCTTCATACTTTCTCATTTTTCCTTACACTAGGACTTCTTAAAAGTTCTGTGAGGTTTTCCGGAATGTAAACTGTCACTGTGAGATATAGAACACTGGAGAAATATTAAAGAAAACATCTTCTCACTGCTTTGAACCTTCATGTCACAGCATTTTATGTCACTACTTGGCATCATCTCTGCTCTTTGTTTTGTTGGCTCTGTGGCTTAACACCCTCATTATCAAGCCTGTTCTGGTAGTACTGATTCACTAGTGGCTGCTATTCCACTGGATTATTTTTTCTTTTTTTAGTTCATTATCAAGAGAAAACCTGCATAACCTTATGAAAAGAGTAGTGGGAAGTATGGTACGGCCAGATTCCTCTGCTGCCAGTGACAGTTCTTGTTTTCACTCATCTGTTTGCTGCAGTTCTTGAGACACTGAATTTGGAAATTTAGAGTAATTTTCTGTTAAACTATCTGAAATAGTTTCCTTTGCAGCTGTCTCAGCTGCTTTGTGCTACAAGGAAAAAGTTACTTACAATACTGGTATGTAGGATCCCCACAAGTACTGAGGTTAGAGTTCTTTTTAACAAACTTGAAGCTGACCTTCTTACACTTCCTCATGCCATACAGAGGCAGCCATATACCTTTGTTTATGTTTGGAAGTGCCTGCCTTACCTTATCTGAATTATATTTCATGTTGTGTGCTTTGCTTATGGAAATTGCTATAAATCTGTTGAATAATGTAGTTTTTCAGGTTAAGACTAAATCCTTATAAATCTGTGTCATCAGCAGCATCTTTTAAAAGATGGCACAAATGGTGACATCTGGGAGCCAATTCATCATTTAATTAAATTATCCTGTAATGAAATCTGCCTTAATGAGATTAATTTTAATTATTAATCAGAAGCTGACATGGACACAAGGCACCATAAATAATAAATGGAAGCTGCGTCTGGTCTGTTTCTAAGAAAAGACCTACTTTAGAAGAGCAGTGCTTTTCATGAAGCTGTGTTATGGGGTTTTTTGTGCTATCATAATGTTTGTTGTGTTTGATTTCTGTTTCAAATTTTAAGGCAGAATATTAGTCCTCTTTCTGTTGAGTAACTGTTATTTTAATATTTCATTTGATTCAATCCTTATATAACCAGTCACCTTCATTCTTCTAGAAATAAGTCCTTATTTCTGTAGTTAATTATCATAAGTATATTTTACAGGTAAGCAATACAGGCATAGTTTATTGAGGCCCTGCCCAAAATGTGTGAGCCTTTGGGCTACTCTGTGCTGTCACACCTATGTTTATATGCATTCATGTGCTCACACCTGTGCAACTTCTCCCAGCTTCTGCTTTAGTGTCCATCTTCTAGTGGATTACATTAGTTTTGTATTATGAATGCTGTTTATAAGGACTTTTGTACTTGGCCATAACAGAAGTTTTTAAGGAAGCATGGATAGCATAGGAGGAAAGATCTCTAAAGATACCAGCCACACATGCTCCACAAGGAGCTCTTCATTACATGAGGAGTGAACCTTTTTGCCTTTATCTCCATTGACAAGCAGAACACCACTGTGCACTCACTTGCCAAATGCAAACTGGTTCCACAAGTAGAGAGCTGATTACTTGCTGCTCACAGAATGTTTTTTTTCTTTGGCCTCCTGGGCCAGGCTCATCTGCCATCTGTATTTGTTTTGAAGGAACTGCCATTTGTTTTAGTTCCAGCATTTCATGAATATTTGGTTTCCCTTCATTGTCTCTTGTTGAAAAATCATTTTGCTTCAGAAAGAATCAAAAGACCAAAGTTAGAACAAGAGCTGTTGATGCTGAGGAGTGTCAGTTACAAACCTGCCACATAGAGCAGTTCCTGAATGCAATTTTTGTATGCTGGCATTAGCCTGATAGCATACATGTTTTGGGCCTCATTGGATGAGAGAAGGAACAAACATAGAATCTGAGAATGTTCTCAGTTGGAACGGACCTGCAAGGGTCATCGAGTCCTAGGCTGAGGTAACTATCATGTTCTTCAGTGGTACACAGCAGTTGTCCACAAAGAATTTCACAGCTTTGTCATCAGTGGTGACTGGAGAAGGTAGCGAATTCTAGTACCACCTTTATGTAACCTTTCCTTCCTAGAAAACTGCACAGTTGCATGATAACTATGTGGCTTTTTAGAAAGGACAAAGGCATTTGTAATCAAGTTCTTTATACTACTAGGTATGTAATAGAAGGTGGATTTGTTTCTTCATCCCTCCCAAACACACATAAACATACCATTACAGCAGCTGGACCTTATGATGACTTACCACTTGCATCAAACAGTGGAATGAGCAAAACCAGCTAGAAATAATGGACTGAAATGACTTCACTCCTCTCACTTTAGGACTACTGAAAATTATTTATAACAGGAATTGTTGGTATTCCAGAGATTCTCTTGTCTGTGTCCAATAGTATTCTTAAGTGCCAAGGATTTTGAAAAGGACAGTTTTCACTCTTTTGTCAACTTTCTATAGATTCTTAGGGGACATCATTGTTTACATAATACGGTTATGTCTGGACAGTTTGTTCTGTAGAGTCGGTGCTATATGATAGAAATAATTAAAGGTATTATACAGGATAATTATATTATGCTTTAAATAAGTACAGTATGCAATATGATTCAGTACAATTTTGTAAGATGTGAGTTAAAAAAATATATCTCTGACTAAAAGAGTTCTTTGTCTCATTTAAAAGTAAATCCTAAATATTCTGAGGAAAAACCATCAAAACTTGAAGCATGCCAAACTCTTGATGCAATTCTTTTATATTTTTTTTTTTTTACTAAAAGCAGAAGATTGATTTTTTTTTTTTTTTAAATTAAAATCTTACAGATTTCTCAGTATATGTGACATATACTTTGGTATACATAATTCAAAATGAATTTTTAATCCTGTCAGAATTTTAGATCTCCCCTCGTCCCTCCATTCCTCTTTTATGGAATTGTACAGAAGAGAGTTAAAGGGTTTGCATGCCTCACTGTTGTCTTAGAATTCTTTCAAGAGAAGGAGATCTGGCTGATCAGTTTTTCATGCAGTTTCAAAAGGCATACAGAAGTGTTCTGCATGGACCCTTTTTGTTGTGACATTTGACAGGGTTGGGAGGAGAAGGTAGGTTCTCAAATTAATAAAGTTTTAGTTTGAAGATTAGGAAGCAAGTGAAATGATCAAAAGAGATTGGGTGACATGAAGGAGAGAATTACTCTTTAAGTGTCAGTTTAACATCTGAAGATGAGAGGGTTAGACAATATTATGGGCAGTAGTTATCTTGTTCTTACACACTTTCAGCATCTGAAGGCAAGATGTTCAGCTCAATGCATGTTTTTTTGGTATCGTCAACAGATCCACTTAGGTTCTTAAACAGAGAGTTGACTGCAATGACTGCAGAAAAATTTAGGTTAATTTGGTTCATGTTTGAGAAGCTCATAGAGCATAATGCAATACCACGGTCTCCCAAGCAGGCTGCAGGGAGATCACACGTTCTAGGAATGCAGTGTGAGTCACTCTGCTAGCACAGTGTGTATCCATTTGGGATCTGTATGTGCCTTCAAACAGAATACCTTGTGCCTTATTAGAGGGGCTCATTTCAATTGGTTCTGAGCCACAGAGCTCAGTGGCTAGTTGGCCCTTGTGTCACTGTGTTCTGTTAAAATGCAGGATGTACCACTGTGTGTCAGGAGACAGGTTTATTATTCTGCGTTTGGTGGATTCCTGCATACAAGTGTGCATTGCAGTCAAACTTTAAGTTGGCTTTGTTTTCCACGAGCTGATCCAAAGCTCACTGATGCTTAGAGGAGCCTTCCAAGTAACTGCTGTAGGGTTTGGAACAAGTCAAGTATTATAATATAGCTGGGAACATTCAAAGAAAAGTCACATTTTCACACATGCACACATAAACACACACATACAGACACACACACACAAACTTAGTTTTGTTCAAAGGCTTCATTATCCAAAGGCGATGGAGACTGTGTTTTGTTCAACAAACTGCACATAAAAATAATACTATCCAGTCAGAAGAGAGACAACTCACTTCTGGCATGGTGGCTTGGCAATATCTGGTTTGGAGGGTGGTTGTGCACCCACACCCAGTGTGTCTGTGTTTGCAAAGTTGTCTGCTGATCCAATTCATTTGCAGTGTTCAGGGAGAACTACTATTGCAAGATTTCAGTGATATGTGGATTTATTTTAAAGGTTGTAGTTTTCTGTCCAACTTCTCCCAGAGGCATTCACTAGATGACAGATTTGAGGGTAATTCTGGCTAGTCTTCATATATTTAACACTCCATCCCATTCTTTCGTCAGGCACATACTGAGATCTGGACAAATGTTTAATGTCATTGTTAAGTTGCAAAATTAAACCTTGGCCAGTGGGACAACTTCTACTTGGAAGAGTGCAGCTCTGTAGAACATTCTGGTGTTCTTCTTGGGCAGGACAGTTGTAGTGCTGTGCAGTCCCCTAATTGCCTTGGCTCAAAGTCAAAACAATCCCCATGCTGTTAACTTAGCCTTCCCTTAGCTGCTGAGAAGTGCCTGCTCCCCACAGCTTGTACGTGGATGTAAACCCTCTGCATTTGGACTTGTCCCCGTTTACCTTTTTTCCCATGTTCTGAAGTCCCAGTTGGCTCCTACTGAGTATAAAATATGCCGTTTGAAACCATGTTTTCATTAGGCTTATCACCCTTGCATACTGATCTGCTTTTGATCTCATGGGGTCTGTGTCTGTTCCATAATTGGTTTGTCCACATTTCCTAATGTATAAATGGATAAGGAGATTTTAGGTGAGATATCTAACTTGCCAAGAAATTGGAATTTGTAAGTTCAGCCAATCTAGATTTCCACCCAGTTTCTGCTGTATACATGTGAATGTAAATTGGTTTCAGTCACTTTAATTTACATACCAAAGAGCCAGAAGAAGGTGTAAGTTACTATAGGAATGGATAATTAACTTATTAATGTGTGCTCCTTTTAGTTGCATTACCTACTTATCCTTTCTCCTCACCCCACATTGTATCAGGAACACCTTTATATGCTGAAACGTATTTAGTAACTTGAATTCAGAAATTATACATATAAAGAAGTAATCTACAATCTGTGAATGTGTATGGATATAAATTTGCCTATTTTCTGATTGTGGAGTCACTCATACCAGTCTTAAGGCCTGTTCTGCCATCCCAAGATTCAAGACAGGATCTGGCCTATGACATCCATGGTAGATCTGCTCTTGACTTCAGTGGTTGAAGATCAGATGTCAAAAAATTTCGTTTTCTTGTTCTTGTTTAAGACTTTGTAGAACTAAGTCATTCAGCTTCCCAGGGCTGCTGGATTTCAGTCAAAGTGTTTTAAACAACAATTCTAACTGCAGTTTGAACCACCCATCAGAAAAAACCCCAAGACTTTATCTTTCTTTTTATAGGTATTTTAAAACTGGATTTTTCTTAGTAACCTTCTCCTTGAAAATATATTCATGAAATGTGTACCTGTCTCACATGACTCCTGAAAAAGAAGCAATTTTGTAGTCTTACTCAACCTCTGATTCTCAGTTTAAATATTGTTAAAAATAAGAATACTACATTTGTTACTTTTTAGAAATCTAAATTTGAACTAATTATTTGGATCAACCTGCAGTTCTTATGCAAATCGGGGTTCCAGACAAATGCAGAAAAACAATATTTAATTTCTTTTATTAAAATAAGCCAGTCTTAAGTAGTTTGAATACATAACAAAAAATATTTTCATACATGTCTAAAGTATTTATTAGACAAGAGAATTATTAATGGCAGATACTAAGTGAACCAATCATTATATTTAGACAGATTTTCAAAACCATCTGGATACATAAAGGTGTTGAAAGATATAGAGGAGGATTTTCATATGTTACAAATTAAATTAATTGCTGACCTCTGAAAAAAATGAGTTTGAATTGACAATTAGTTTTTTTCTTGCTTAGATGCCTTTGAAGTTCTATGTACCAGAAACCTTCAAAAAACTAGTTTGACTGGTAAAGCTCAGCTCAGCTTCTAAATTTTTGTTCATTATATGGATTGGAAGAGGAAAAAAAAATCCTGCTTTTGAATCTGTTAATTGAATTCCTTTACATTAGAGGTAAAAGAACTTGATTTCCCTTGTTTTCCTGTCAGTTTTCTTAAACTGAATCAAAAGTGTCTAGGAAACTCATTTCTGTGCAGGTGACAACAAAATATTTTTCTGAAAAACATATAATTTCAAGATTTTATCCATTATAAATTGTAAAACAATTACTTCTTGGGTATAGTTAGATTTGTAGTTTACTTCTTAGTCCTGAGGTATAGTTAAAAGTTTTTCTACCTGTTTGTGTCTGAGATTAAGAATGGAAGTTCTTGTTCATATATTTAATAATATTTCATTAACACAATTTTTTAAAAAAAAAATCCTATTCTCCCAGTAATTGTCATAATTTTGGTGCTGATATAGAACCATATAATTACAAATACAATTTAAAATACTTGAAAGCAAATACAAAATATTTAAATGGTAGAAAATACCTGTACTTTGAAATATGGCTTCTCTGACAGTTTTTGTATATGATAGACACAAGTCTTTTAGAATGTTTTGATACCTTTCATTATTTCTGCTACCTTTCCAGGTACTTTAATAGCCCTTTGAAGAAACTGGCCATCACTTTAGCAAGACAGACTTGTAGAAGGATAGCCATATTCACCACACCTTTGGATAGTTTGCATGAGTGATATTGGTGCTTCCTTTCCTCCTCAGTCTTACCCTGGTAGGCTTTCAGACCAGCTTAAGGTTAGAGGGGCACGTGAATCAGCTCATGAATCAGCTCTTCATAACCTAGTAACCTTCAAAGCTTTTAAAATTTAAACACCAAGACAAAATCTGAAAGATGCTTGTCTGTAACCTGTTGCATATCATAATATACCAACTACCAATGGCAGCGGGGTAGGAGCTAGATGGTGCTAAGGGTCCCGTCCAACTCAAGCCATTCTTTGATAATGGTTATCCTGGTTTATGCTCAAAGTTAGTGAATTTGAATCGTATTTTATCAAAATATGACATCTTTGGGGTTTTTAAGTCACTCTTCAGCTCTGAATCTTTTGTGTAGATTAAATTAGTTGTATGTTCTTTTATTTAGCCAGTGACTACGAAAACTCTGGTTCAGTGACTGAAATTTCAAAAAAAAAGTGATCTGGTGCCCAAAATTCCTAGCTAGATTTAAAAAGTCTTGCAGACTGTAACATTTTTGTAGTAACTATTTGCTACCTTTTTTACTGTTAGCCCAGCTCCTGTTTATATTCATTCTCATTTTTATTCCTTGTGAGTTGATTTAACCATCTGAATTTGCTCTCTGGCCTTCAGAAAATGGCTTCTGTTTAGCTTAATTTTGATGAAGAACTCCTCGGCTGATTTATTTATTAAATTCTGAAATCTAAAAATCTGTAATATTTTATTAGAAAAATAGAGATGTAATGAAAAACTCAATTTTCCATCTTCAACTTTTAAGGACCCCTGATTTCATCTTTATTTGTGCTGAGGAGGTACATATGATAAAGATCCAGAGAAAGCAAGACAGAGAGTTTGTTTCATGTAGTAGGAAGCTGTATGATCTTTTCACATAATGTCAAATGGAAGGTACGAGTTAATGTTTTCCAAATGCTCAAGGTTGATTGTTCATTCACACATGTTCTTTGAAACAGTCCTTCAGCTCTTATTTATGCTTGATTCCCTACGTTTTGTTGAGGTGGTAGCTGTTTCAAGCTATTTTCCCCCCTTCAGAATTCCTCTTTGAGCTGCTGCTTAGGTTATTCTTAAACTTGGTGCACCTCCAGGTCCTATTTGTGTTCCTCTCTCAATAATCAGCTCTGAGACAATGTGTCCCTCTGAGCTTGAAAAGCTAACATAGTAATCTGCGGTTGTCACTCCCTTTTTGTCTATATGGTAAATCTTATTATAGAAACCAGAAATTTAGATTTTGTTTCACTAAAAACTGAAGTATCAGCCTCAAGGTTCAGTGTTGGTTTTCTTTTTCAGTAAAGAAAAAATTTGGTGGCACTAAAAAACTGCTCATCTTCTTAAATCTGGTAAAAGGAGAGTTCATATATCTGCTTAAGGCATCTAACTTTATGTAAATATTGAGCAGATAAAAATTCAGGTTCTTCCAACCTAGTTGTAGTTTCTCATTGAGGAACCCAGGTTAGAAGTCAGCCAATGAAGAGCTGTGGCTTCTGCCACAGTGGTACCCTGGGTTTTGTTTTCCTGAGTGTCATGGAGACAGAGCCTCAGGGAGTCTCAGAACAGGACTGAGAAGTGTGCTAGTCAGAAAAAGTAACAGAGTAGAATTGTGTTGTAGAATGTGAGTAGGCTCCCTTGCCCTGTCACCCTCCTTTCCTGATACTGCTTAGATAGGTAGGAGTGTTGGTACCCTGGGTGACAGCATTAGTGACCTCACACAAAACGTAAAGAAAGGTTACCCAGTGGTGAGTTTTGAGTCTCTCACAGTGTTTCAGTGCTGCTGCAGGAAAGCACAGAGGGACAGAGGGAGGGAGAGAAGTCCATGCCTTGTGTTCAATTCTATTTGCTCAACATGCTAAGGATTTGGAAGAATTACAAAATTCAGATATGGGAAATGGAAATTAATAAAGATATTCAGCTCCCCAGCCCTCCTTTATGGACTGTGACAGATATAGTTGACAGATGGGTGCAGTAATGTGTATACGAGAATGACTACAATAGAGACAGTAGGTCAAGTGATGCAATATAGGGAGTATTACGAGAAACTGAAATATATTTCAAACTAATAAAAAGGAATATTTTTCAACCAACACATAATAAAGATTTGGAATTCATTGCCACTAGAGAACATGAATGTCTCTATGACTGAAATTATTTCATGAAATATGAAACATTCACAAATATTAAATAGTTTTGCTTTGGTCAGATAGAAATATTTGTGTTTCACAACAACAAATCCATATAGTATAGAGGTAAGTTTGAATTCCTTGTCCTGGCAGATTGTTCCATAACTTCACCAGACCAGGGGCTGACCCTTGGATCTACTTTAAAAATCATCAATAACATCCACTTTCATAAATACGTCATTGTATTACCCAAAGATCTAATCTGGTAATCTAATTCGTAGTAGAGACTGAAGGTAGAGATATCAGAGTTGGTATCTTCTAAACTGAGCTCTCAGCCAGCTCTGGAGTGCAGCACTCACTGAGGAAAAAAATAAGTCTATTCCTTTTCTGCTGGCAGTGGTTCCTGCTCCACACTCACAGGAATTTTGGGCAGAAGGACTGTCTTGAGACTGTCTTTTTTCCTACCCTGCCTTTCTGTGCAGCCATAGCCAGGCATTTATTTACTTTTTTTTTAAATTCACCTGGGAGGTTGTTTCAAATATCCTTTTATCTCTCAGGTCTTTTAATACAGCATTTGTTCATTCATGGCAGGGACGGAAAGCAGAACTGCAATTACACCCAGTAACAGGGTACTGGTTAGAGTTGTGCCCTGCTCTGTCCAGATGCAACAGTTTTGGACCAAATCACCATAAACCTTGCATACATGCTTTTCCCAGTCAACCACTCTGAATAGGTGATACCGTTTTCCTTGTAGTGGAACAGTTCTGCTTTATTTTAGCTACATATTTTAGTTGCCAAGTTGCATATTTTCTCTCTCTGCTGTGCACCTTAAGTTATTTGAAATACTCCTTGGTATTTTCTAATAGTCCCTTGAACTCTTGCTAAAACTGAAGATATTTATAGCTGATTCATTTTGAATTAATATATGTGTGCCTGAAATGTTTCAAATCTCTGAAGTAATATTTTCGTGCACTATATACTTTTTTTGAGTAATATCTCAAGGTGTTTGTACATCTCTAGAAATAAGTGTGAGCAGTTAAGTCTCATTTTTAATTGCACATACTACAGTGTCATGTCTTTTTTGTTGAAAACAATTATTAAAAATCTGGAAAGGAGGATAGACTGAAATCCCTGGTAGAAATTTAACACTTTTTCAATGCAGGTTCCATTCTTGCGGTGATTTATGCACATGCCTAGCTGCACACTGTGAATTAAACACTTACTAAAGCCAGTGAGACAACTCACATGTGAAGGAATAAGCACATGAATATGCTTTTTAATAGGTTATGCTGAATACTTTTATTGGCATAGAAACCAAAATTTTGAAAGAAGTAATTTGCTTAAATGTGTATCTCCAAACCACTTCCTTGTATCCTAAAAGCTGTCAAAATACAGTTGTGGCTGTCTGAGAGAGAAGAAAAAGATTTATCTATACTCTCCTTGTAGGGCCAATGACCAGAATCACAACATTACTTTCAAAGCTAAGAAGAATTGCCTTCAAGTACTACGAGGAAATACCATTAATGGTTTTTACCTGTATTCCATTTGGGTTTAGTGCTTGGCTCCCAGTTTAGACAGAAATTTTGTTTACATGAAAAATTGACTAGGTTTTATTCTTTCATTTTGTGTGTTCATTCTTTCATTTCAGTTCACTTCTTTCTCTGCAGATTAAAAAAAAAATTGACATCTCTACATTTTATTCTCAGTCTTTAAAAGGTATTATTTGATTGCTGGATGTGATGAAAAGTCCAGTTGGAGAAGCAGAATTCAAAGTACCCTGTTTAGACCTTAATGAAAATTTTGAGAAGTCCATTTTAGGCAAATGTAAATTTTAAAGTATGCAATAAAAACCCCTCATCATGGGATTTTAATTTTTTTTTAATTTGAAGCGCTGTGTAAGTAAGGTCTCATGACAGTGACAAAAACCTGATTTTATTAAAGCTGCTGAATCATGTTACAAAATATTATAACTTATGATATTTTATTTTTCATTTCTATATGCAGATCTAACTAGTAGATAAAAGCAGCTTATCTGCATTTCTGCGCTTGTGTCCAGAAATAGAGATGACGATGTAAAACAAGTAGTTCTTCCAAATGCTTGTGCTGATGGTGAGAGATTTGTTATGATGATGGAGGATGTTTGCTCTCCAGCACTAGTCACTTGTAAGATGATCCACCTTTGAAGTTGCCGTAAAAACTCTGAAACACTATATTTTTGAGAAGGGTGGTGTTGAAATCTGTATCCTGCTCCAGATTTTGTTCTCACAACAGTGCAACCCCATTGACTGTAGCTGAATTGCAAGTGTGATGAGAAGAAAACCGGATGTAATGAAATAAAACTTCATACATAGAAATTTAATTCTTTATACATAGAAATACTAGGTAAAAAAAACCAAAAAACATAGCAAGGGTCAGATTTTGCTACTGTATCATGGATAGTTTTAGATGCATACTTTACTCAAGGAGAGTGTTGTCATAAGGAGATATTAATACCATTGTATGTTCAATTGTAAATCTATATGTTTGAAAAATACTGATGGAATGTAGAATTCTTAGGTGTTTTACAAATTTAAAACACTTGTAGTGTTTAGTAACACTAAGTTAGTTACTCACTACACTGTAGTGATCAGTGTAATGCAGTGGTATTTTGACAAAACTATCCACATTCTGCTCCTGATTACTGGGGTGCATTCCATTAAAAAATGATGAATGCCTCTAAAGAACAGAATATGCCCCGTGTTTTTCTGTGTTTCCTAGGAGTAAAAAAATTAACTTAGGCATCAGCATGGAATAGCTTAAAGGAAAGGGTGAATTTAATAAAATTGCAGAAAGGGAGGATTGTATTTTACTTAAACAGTACAGCTGCTGGAGGAGAAGGGAATAAACTGCTACCTCTGGAGGAGAAGGGAATAAAAGGCTATAGTTTAGCACAGCAGAAAAAGGAGCAAGCTGCTGAAAGCTTGGATAATTTGGGGCTATAGAGATGTTACTTCCTCCCTTTGCCAGGCTGTGAAATTCTTTGTAATTCCCGTTGGTAAAGCTGCCAACACAAACAAAGGCAAAAATGGAAACTTCTGTCCAAGTCCTCCTTTGATAAGTAAAAAGACATAGACATTTAAGGGAACAAGTTTGTCAGCACTATCTTACCCAAATCAAGAAAGCATATAGAAAATTTATCAATTAATTATGTTAGAATTGTGTTTTTAAGAAATTGTGTTAGAAATATTGTTAGAATTATGTTTTTAAGAAATTGTTTTAGCATCAGATGTATGTCTAAAAATTGTGAAGTACTGACTTCCCTAACAGTTACAGTGCCATCTGTAACTTTGGGAGAAAGATGGCTGTGTGGTACCAGAGGATTCTTTTTTTTGAAACTAGCTTTTAGTACCTTTATATGAAAAGACCAGAGGCCTCAATAGTTAGTATGGCTCAGCATGACTTTCAGAATATGGATTCTTTATTGAAACATTCATAACATATTGCATAAAAGCTATAAAAACATTGTATCAAAAAAATGTTAGATTTATTACTCTTATTTTTGATGTATCTTTTGTTTAAAATGTGAAAGGACATTGGTAGGACAGTGTTTTGTAATTGCCTGAGCAAAATTGTTTCCAGGAAAAGCTGAATTAACTGAACAATAAGCTAGATATCCCCCTGGAATGTTCATACGTAGGGATGGACAAACCCAAGAATTTTCACCATGTAACTCATGTTTGCTGTTACTTTTTCCTTAAGGCTCCCTTTCAAGTTTTTTGTACAGTGAAAATCATTGCAAAAAGGTGACTGGCTGCCTTAAATTTATGAAAGATAGGCTTCATTCACTCACAGCCAGAGCTTTTCTCTGTTTGTGTTTAAGGGAGTTAAAGTACAGGCAAAATTTTCTTCTTTTTTTTAAAATTTATTATTTTTACCAGTTTATTTTTAGTACATGCATAAATTTTGTCACGTTTCATTGAAAGTTCATGTTTTTTAAAAAAGGAAAATTGATTTTTTCTCACATACTTATGTATCAAGGGAAGTGTCCTCAGTAAAAACTGCTGACTTTATTACTCGTTTAAACTGAAGAAGGCCCAAAAGAGTTTATTTGCTAGAAAAGAGTCATATAGCAGATCTTTTTCAGAGTAAGTCAGCCATTCCTTAATTCCCATGTCTCCCAAGTCAGAACCTAAACACCACCTTTTCCATCATGCAAAAAGCACTTCCCCTACCACACTAGATTTTGCTCCAGGCACAAATAAACAGTGTGAGTCCTAGCACTGTGCCCAGAAAGGTCGGGATCTATTGCTGCTGCTCCCACTTTTCCCTGCCCTGGCACAAAAATGCTGCCTTGAAGTGGTTTGCATACTGCAGCGTAGGAATCCTTGCTTTGGTTGTCTCCAACCTGATATTGCTCTAACTTTCTGTTGAGAAGGTCTGTGGCAATTATGGAGGTGCAAATCAGCTTTCAAAATAAACAGTGAGTTAAAACAAGGATACAACCCTTGTTTTGTATGAAAAATCTGTCATGCCATTCCTCAGAGCATCATTTCTGACTGTGTACACTGTAGTAGTCACGTGTGCATGGAGGAAGGGAGGATGAAGGAGGAGAGTTGGTCCTGTCACAGAAGCAGAACAAAAGCTGAAAGAAGTGCTCAGTACAGAGCATTGGACACATCTGAAAAAATGAGAGATACAGATGGACTGCATTTTGTTTATTCAACATGGATGTTACCTAGAATGGGAGGCTTGACTAAGAGCAGTCAGATATGCCGACACCCTTACTGAGTGTCTTTGAGCACATAATGGTTAAAAAGATAGAAAATGGGGTCTGATGGTAAGGAGTTCAATTCAAAAACACTAAATGGTTCAACCTGTTCCTTCTCTTGCAGCTTTTGAGATCCACTTCAAAAATTGAAACTCCTTCTGAACTTTCACATGCAGTCTCTCCTGTACTTACTTAAATAAACTTTTTTTTGGTCATAAAATAAACTTGGAAGATTATACTAGAGTTGACTCTAGAGCCATAAGTATAACTAAATTCAAGATTTCAGTGTTGAGATCATATTTGTGCCCAGCACTGATCACTGAACACATTACTCATCTTGATTATAACCCCAGAAAATATGGTGATAAAAACACATAATAATTAGCAGGGGTTTGAATGAATACTCTTACCATTTTTTTTACCTTGGATGCCTTTGAAAGATAGGGTGTCATATATTAACTTTTCCTGAGGAGAAATTATATGAAAAATATTTTCACAAACTTTGCACCTTGAAGCTGATATACATTTTGCAAAACTCAGATTTTATTTATTTGTGTATTTCAAATCAGAATTAATATCACAGATACTTAAAATGGCAGGTGTAAATGAGAGGTAAATGAGTAATTTTTAGAAAAAGATTCTATGAAACCAGTGGAAGTAATTGAGATGGAGACAAAATAGTTTCTTGCCAGTTGCAACAATTTTATTGTGTTGGTCATTAATGTTTCGAGTTAAAGGCTTGATATTTCAGCTTAAAGGCTGAATTGCAAGATTGCAGAAATAAGTTGGAAATTGCAGGTGCTGAGAAAACAGAAGACAAAATAGGAAGACCTCTAAACTTTTATTTAAGAAGTGGTGTTTTAAAGCTCTTTCAGGAATATGATTTGTAAATATGTACAGTTTGTTGCTCTTATAAATTTTTGTTTACTATTTGTAATTCTTAATTATATTTATAAACTTTCTCAGTTACAGCTGAAAATCTGATATGCTCAGATGTCTGTTTTTTCTTTGAACTTAGAATTTAGCTGTCTTCCATCAGTTTTCAATTAATTTATTGGGATTTAGAATCAGAGAATCACAGATCTGTCTTTCCACCTGTTTACAGTCTCTTTTGTGAGATTTAGTCAGTTTTTAGTGTTAGCAGTTTCAATAGTGAAAAAAAGTGCATGTAATTAAATCCATCTAGTATCCACTGTTTTGTTGTTGTTCTCTGTGTCCAAGAAGAGTCTTTCTGCAAGGCTGAGGAGAACAAGGAGAGGGAAAGTGAGGGGACTTGTGATGGAACCACAGACTTTGCCCTAAGAAGCCTCAGGCTGATCAGTGCCCAGGCAGAATGTACCACAGCTTTAGTGGTGGCTGGAGAGTTTAATAAACACAGCGTCATGTATAGATAGAAGTATTAGAATAGGAATGTGTATTAGTTTGGTTCGAAACCGGGCGGAAACACTAATTTTGTGTAATGGTTTGAGTTTGTTCACTTGAGTTTTTTGGCTAAACGCCAGCACACTTACCAGATTTTATTTAATTTTGCTGTGAGATAAGGATTAGGAGTAGGTAAAGCAGGCTCAAACTTTAAAGAATATAAAGAAAGTTTATTAACAGACTTAAAAGGAAGAAAAAAAATTAAGAACCAGAACAAACCCGTCAGAACACTTTTGCTCTTCCCACCTCTCCATTTTTTTCAATGACAATACAAAAAACAACACTTTGACTTTCAGTCAGTTTACCACTTTTAAATTAGTCTTTCTTCAGTCATTTAGGGAGAGGAGTTTTCTCCTGCTTTACCATGTTGACTTCTCCACAAGAAATACAGTTCTTATGGTTTTCAGCTTCACAACTAGCAGCCGCCCAGGAGAAAAAGATCTCTGCTTGTTGTGGAACGTCCCTCCCACACTAGTAGCTTTC
>VZTJ01000835.1:756750-769116 GCA_013397795.1 Orthonyx spaldingii
CCCCCTCCCCGCTCTGAGGAGGGGAGGGGGGGGGAAGGGCAAGGGCCCAGCCTTACCAGAGAGAAAAGCACAGGACTTGCTTCTCTCGCAGCAACAGGACAGGAAAAGAGGGTTTTTTTCAGGTGTATCTCTCTTAAATATGGTTTTTTCCCTGGAGGCGGAACAACTTTTAATTAGATTATACACCCATCAATACTCAAAACTAGTTGGTCACTGGCTCTGTTTCCCAGGAAGCAAGGTGCACTGCTTCCTGCACCATAAGTCACTTGAAAGACTGACCCTTCCTGGGTAAACCCACGACAGAATGATTTTATTTTGATCCCTTGATTTTATAGACAAGTCCTGGAGCAGGCAAGAGGCACTCATAAAGGGAAATGCAAATGGTAGTTTTTCTTTCTATAAAGTCTGATGAATTGCCACAAATACAGCTCAGAGAAGACAAACGAAACAAAAATTACAAGTCAACAAAGCCATCTTGGAGGGGGTTGTAAATTTAAATCTAATTTAAATTTCTTGAAAAAGCATGGTAGTTTGGATTTGGGAATTTATCATTTATCTTTGAACTAAAAATACAAACTAACAAGAAAAGGTAAAAGCAGTTGGGTTACTTTGTTTTGTTTTTTTGGGGTTTTTTTTTTTGTTTGTTTGTTTGTTTTGTTGGGTTTTTTTAGGTTTTTTTTGAGAAAACTAGGCATGTTGGAAGCACCATTATATCATTATTCATTCTATGGCTAAAATTTGCCAGCCCCAGGGCCTGCGGCAACTTGCCAGAGCCAGCCAGCCAGCCAGGGGAATGTGGACAGACCCTGAAGAGGGGAGAATCAGAGGGTGGTGCAACCCTCTTGATCAAAGCATCTTCAAGCCCTCTGAATGCAAGATCCACTAAAGAATTTAGGAACCTACTCACTTGTCAGTGAATCTGATCTTCAGTTATGAAACTGTTGACCAACTCAAAATCTCACAGGCATCCCTTTCTCCAAAAGTATCTCTACTTACATTCTTCTTTTTGTGATTTTTATCATTCTATTGCTTGAAAAATACCCTGACTCAAAATGTGAAGTGGTTGTGGCGGTTCTCAGGATGTATTAGAGACGGTTGCTCAATGGCAACAAAATCTGCTGTTGTTGTGTGTTTTTCCCTGCGACGTACCTTGAGAAGCACTTCATATCCTATGATGAAATCTGAAGGGATAGTAAAAAAGCAAATCACTTGAAACTTGGCAATATCAGTTTGTGACATTACTTAAAATGAGAAGACTTGCTGATAAGCTTTTCTTTTCGGTTTGGTATTCTCTGTGTTGCAGACAAACAGTGAACAACAGCATCTAATACGAAGTTTAGAACAGGAAAAAATAATATCAGAAGTATTTTTCACTACTGTGGCTCTGAACCAAGCATTTTTTGTTGCAGAACAAATTGAGAAATTCAAAATACTTAACATTTCATGCTTTCATATTTTTGGAAATGACTGCAGTTTTTCTTTGCTAATGTGTGCTGTTTTCCTTTGTTAGCTTTGTGTCCTTAGAATGATGTTGTATATAAAGGGCATGAAGAAGCGTCTGATTTACTTGCCAATAAAAACATCTCCCCCTTAGTAATGTCATTGCAGGGATGTTGGGACAGTGATTTCCCTGTCAGTCAGTCTGAGAAAGGAGCACATGCTGTAGATGTATTGATTTTCTCCAGTCATCTCTTGACACTACTAGTGTGTGCACCAGAATGAGGCATAGAAATTTATCGCCACTACGAGATAAACACCTTTACAAGTGTGTGGGACTGTACTTTGCTTACAGGCATCCAGACCTGAGAAACAATAAAATTGTCTTGTTTAACTGGGAAAAGGGGAAGGCTGGTGGTTGTTTCTCTGGTCCTTTCATTCTTGATGTTAGTCTGTGACAGAAGACGGGAATACATAGGTGAAGTGGTGGCAGAGAGTGGCAAACAATCTGCTTCGGTTTGAAGCCGCTGAGTGAGGACCTCCTGCACACAGAGAATGGCTCCTTAACTGTTGGTGGAGTCCAAACCCAGGCTGGTTTTCATCTGCCTGTTGCCTGGTAGAAGAAGAGACAAATTTTGTTCCTTATCTGCTACTGTGACGACTCTCCACTACTGTGAGGACTCCCTGCAATTCATTGAGTAGCATTGGAGCCTTGGAGTCCCCTGTTCATGTACATCCTGGTGCTTTTGGTCTTCTTTGGCAGCATTTTCTGCAATATCTTTTACCTTTGTTTCCCTTTTTCCAGTGGTGAAAACCCCAACCAATCTTGATTAGCCAGTTTCCACATCTGATGTGTTGTTTCAGCAGTTAAGAATGAGATTATGTCCAATGCTAATGTCAAAAACAACATCGGAAAGCTGATTATGTTCTTCCCAGTACTTTATATATGCTTCAGTAGGTTTTCCTTGTCAAAGAGGTGGGCCTTCATTATGCCACATAATGCAGTAATATGAGGATTACTTGGATTTCAGTGCATGAGATTATAGCAGCTGACAGGCACCTGTTTAAGGAAGTGTGTTGTGTTTCTAAGGACAAGTATTTTATAAAAATTGAGTGAGATTTCACATGAAAAAGCTCTTGTATTTAAACTTCATGAGTAGATTTAAGGAAAAAAAAAGGCATCAGGAAATCTGAATGGATGTATTTATTAGTGTCCCTTATAGTCCTGACAGTCCATTCTAATAATGAAGCATGGAACCTGTCAAATGATGGCACAAATATCCTAATCTGAACTGACATGGCTTTCTAGCCCAGTTCATCAATCATGTTTTATTAGCTTAAGCAGAGCCAAACTGCTGTCTGTCATTTTGATGCTGTAGTGGTGACAAAAAATGGTGCCGAAAATGTGCTACAGGTGTAACTTTCACTCAAAGAGCATTTCTGAGCAGCAGTCAGGCTTGTGTTTGCATGGGGAGAGAGTGCCATCTTCAGTTTCACATCCCCACTGAAACAAGGCTGAACTTCCTAGTGCTGCCCGAGGGCTAAGGAACGAGGAAAAGTACTGGTAGAAATTTGGAATTATTATTTTTATAAGACTTCTGAAGGAAAATACTAAACACCATTTTCCTGTCCTCGTTTTAAGATATAAGTAATTTAGATCTATCTGTTGTGATAAGCAGTTTTCAGGGGCTTTGTTCTTTTGGTTTGCAGTGCTGTATGAAGAAAATAACAACTGCCAGTTGGATCGCAAACCTCTTGTAACCAGTAGCATTTGTATGCCTAAAAAATGAGAGCTAGGAGGCTCTACACTGCTGCGGATGTACTGTGTTTTGTAAGAACCATCAATTCCATGTATTCTTTCAGGCCAGAGCTGACTTGGTGTTTTCACTGGGGTCCTGGCACTTGACCCTTGTTTTTCTTGGCTCTGTATCATTTTACAGCAGAGCTCGAGGACACTCCTCATCTCTTGTTTCCAGCATGTTAACATATTCAAGTAAATATTATCTGGCACAGGCACATGCATTATCCTTCTGCAGAGTATTTGTAAAAGTTTTAAATCCAGATCAAACAATGACATCCATCTTCCTTCCTCTTGAATTTCTTTTATTCGTAAGATGAATGTTGCTGGCAAAATTCTTTGATCTTTAAAAAGACTTTCTGTTGCTAATATTCACAGACAAGGTAAGCACTTATAAATACCTGAATTATTTGCAGAATATATCCCAGGTATGACTTTTCTGTATATTTTAACACTTAATGGGGCTTTGCACAATAAGGAGCAGATGTGTCATAGCGACAGCAGGCGAGCAGGGACCAGGAAGGTGGTTTCATTAAAAGAGCCTTGGGATAAATGCAGCACATTAGATACCCACTGAAAGACAGGAGCTGTTGATGGGGTGACCTCTGAATGCAAGTCATCTTACTATAAACAGGAGGGTGTGGAAAGCCATTGGACAGAGCCAAGCTTGTTTACTATCCAAATCTCCTCCTAGTTAACTTAAGTAACCAGACTGTGCTAGGCTCAGCATGATAGTTCAAGGAAGAACAAAGTGTCTTCAGTATTCCCGAGTTTAAAAAATCCTAGCTGACTGATGCAAAAGCTTTTCCGTCCCGAAAGTCTGCCTGCACACCTTAGCTGCTCTACAGTGGAAGTTAATTAGTGTGAAACGTAACAGACATTCTTGTCTTTTTTTTTTGTCCTGGAAACTGACTTTGCATATCTGGGGAATTGGTTTCTGTTCTTCAGAGACTACTGAGGTAAGGTTATGATGGGTTTTAATTTGCGATATTGATGCGAATGTTGTTTAGAGGTAAAATGGGTAATATTAGTGGGTGTTAATTCCTGTTCAGATTCTGTTCTGAAAAGAAGAATTGATTTTAATTTCTGTAGTAGCAGTTTCAGACTTGGTTTTGGAGTGAGGTGTTTGTTCATGGGTTGTTCTAGAGTACAGAAGTTTAGATAGGTCACAGGAGTGGATTCATCAGGTTTTTTCAGGAGCAGCTCTTGTTTACCACAGGAGGTTACTTGTTAAGTACTGTAAGAAATAAAATGCTGCAAATATCACGTTTTGTCAAACCTGTGAGCAGTACCCTGGTGTGTTGTTCAGGAACATATTTATAAGAGACAGTTAAAGGCCAGTATACTGAGACAGGTGTCTAGACATAAGCTGAATTCAAATTAATTAGCTCTAAACTACAAAAACTGTGGTTACAATACAATAAATTCATTTTCCTAATACATCATTCAAATCCATTAAGTTAATTTCTAAGTTGCTTAGATGTGCATTTGGAACAAGCAATACTGAAGTGTAAATATGCTAATGCATCGGTCCTGCCTCCTCTAAAGTTCGCTCTGTCTCTGTAATATTATCTATTCTTTTTAATGCATGCTGCAATTGAACAGACCATTTGTTTGAGAATGAACTGTGATTAAAACTTTCTTCAGGGAACTCATGTGCATGTGCTGCTGTTGCACTCAGATGCTCTTCCCTGCCGAGGGGTCCGCGCAGCAGCAAGAGCAGCACTGCAGGGGCCGCGGTGGGAGCTGGCATGGGGATTACTGCTCCTTAAATGTCTGTTTCATTCAGAGAAACTCAGGAGGGCTTCACTCTGGGAGTGCTGTCTTATTATCCTAGACCAGCAAGCAAAGTCCCAGGAAAGAAAGAGCAAGGCAATTTAGTCCAGCTGTAAACAGGCATTTGCAGCCATAGGGATCTGTAATAGGTAGGGAACCTCTTTGGAAGAAAGGTATGATAAATTCTTACAGCCAGTAAGGTCTCTGATTTTGTGCCTGTGGTCTGGTAAGCAGCAAGCAGCAGGATCCAGTTACAGGTTTCTTTTCTTGGTCTGTTCACTATTTTGTGAAATACATTTCAGCTAAACTTTTGACTGTTTCAGTACCTTTTGTGCCATTACAGTTTCTTCTAAAGTAAATAAAACGTAAATTTGAAAAGGGTATATAAACCAAGTAATACTTTAAATTCCTGAATTAAAAAATACCTCTCGCCAAAGCATTTTTCCAAGAAAAATTGAGATTTATAAAAGTACTTAGTATATCTTGTTAAATGGTACAGCAAATCAAATAGCAGCAACCTTGTGTGAATATGGATAATCTCAATCAGAAGAATTTGATTTTGGCTTTGGAAAATACCTGTATGTTTGTACATTTGTATGTTCATGCATGCGCATATGTATGCGTGTTAGAGTGCACATGCAGGGAAGCTAATTCATCTGTTACAGAAATTAGAAGTCAAGGTTATTTTCTAAAATGGAATGTGGTTTGAGAAAATGTCTGAACATACTGTTAGATAGAAGAAGCAGAGGAAAAACCACACTGCATACTCTCTTGTTCACATGCCTACCTATCATTTTTCTCTTTTGTTTTCTGTTGTTTTCTTTGCAAATAGGTATACACAAAGTTTATTAAATTTATATTTGCTTTGAGAGAATAGAGGAAATAATTATCTCTTTATTCAGTTTTAAGCTTTGAATTGTAAAACTTATTTAGTAAGTGTTATTCACAAGGGCTTAAAAATTTGACATGCTGTTTCAGTATTTTGAAATAAAAGGAGAGCATGGCTGTATTAAATTTATGTATAAATGGTATGTGAGGAGTTTGCAGAGTTTAATGCTGTAGCTAATATGCTACTTATTTCCTTTTGTACTTTATTTTATTAAAAATATTTTCAATCATATTGCTGGAAAAAAATAAATAATATATATTTCAGTAATAGCTTAACAGGAAAGATAATATCTATTTTTTATTTCTTTTTGCAATATTTAGTCATTGCTCTGAATTAATATATAATTAAACAGTATTCAATTATACGTAAATATTGGAAGAAAAGGTGAAGATTTTTTAAAAAGCTGATTTTAAGATGGATCCCATTTTAGCCCCAGAAGGATACTGTTAAAAATATACATTGAAGAAGAACCTGGATTGATTTAGAAAGCATAATTATTATATTGTTTGCGTTGGGTTGAAGAGAAAGTGGTAAGCAGAGTCCCAGGATAGTAAAATTTACATATTAATTTTCTTAGGGTTAATTTATGATTTGCTTCCTAGATATTGAAGAAAAGTCCTTTACTTGTTCTCATAGTAAATATATAATTGTTCTTCTCATTAATTTCAGGGATATTTAAAAATAATTAACTGATCTACACAATCATATAAGTTGGGCTGCTCATCTGGTATAACTCATGATAAAACCTTTGGAGAGTAAAATAATCTGAAGTGATTTCGTATAAATGGAGATTCTGCAAAGGATGCTTTTGTGTGTTTATATGAATGATTGAACAGTTCTTTTTATTGAGGATTTTTTCGTGGATAAAATGAATTTTCTTATGATGAGATTTTTGCTGTCGTGGAAGTATTTGTATTTCTTTTCCAGGTGAGCTCTGCGTTCAGTTAGAGTCACAGCTAAGAACCAAATGTCCATGTTGCTCTGAACATTCAAAATGTTAGCTCCACTGAAGCACAGTTTAACTTGATTGATACTTGGATTTTAAAGCAAATAAGGACTAATTTTTGCCTGTGGCAAAATATCTTTGAAGTTTCAAGCCTGTGCCGAGGCTGGATTAGCTAAGTGATAGCACTGGGGCTGGGACTGTGACCCTGTTGTGCTTGGCAGGTTGTGATAAATGGGGGAATCTTTCTTAACCTCGTGGCCAAAACATTCCAGAATCAGGCTGGGGAGACAGGAGAGAAGGGAGGAGGGTCAAAAGATGCAGGAGATTTGGCATGTTGAGCTGGAGACAAAGGACACTTGCCCACTTGTCTGGAATAGGGGCGAATGTGCAGACTCTTGTGGGAGAAATGACTGCATATGCGTTGCAAATACACTTTGTTGTAACTCCTGGGCATTGCCCTGGGTACATGAAAGTCATCCGTCACTATGAAGCTGTCTCTTTATTTTTGTTTTAAATGCTTTGAGAGTTTGGGAAATCTTGGTTGCTATATTTTCCTAAACTAAAGAGGTTTTTTTTTCTTTAGTGCTTGAGATGGGTATATAAAACCATCCAAAATAAATTGAATGAATTCCTTATTCCAAGTAATTGCCTGCTGGCTAAAGAATTTACTGGAGGACTGCAAATATAAACAAAATGGTATGAATTAGGAAAAAAAAACTCCAACAAAATTAATTGCTTCTGGAAAGCTAGTTAAACTATTTTGTTTATAAACACCTTTAAAATTAAAACATACTTTCAAATATTTTTAAGCTATGCATTTTAATATAGCAGTATTAATAATAAAAAATGAAAATCTCTTTGAATAAACTAAAGATCTATAGTGAGATATTACCATTCAGATTTTCAAACCTGAAAAAAGAGACAAAATTGGCCTACATGTGAGCTGAAACATGATCTGTCAAGTAGTTCATTCGTGTGGCAGCATTTTAAGAGCTATATTGCCTCTGATGTTGTCGCCCTTGGCTAATAATGAAAAATATATTATTAGCTGATAGTTTGAGATTTATTTACATACTTTATGCTGTAAATACAGTTATTCTGACTAGCACTATGAACCATAGCATAACACAGGTGACAAAACCAAAATTAAATATTTTTAATATGCTTTCTAATTGTGGGTGTTGTTGTTACTAGTATACAGCCAAATCTATGTTGTATTCTGGTGTACAGATAAAATTAATCATTTATCCTTTTATGATTAATTTCCCTGAATGACATTTTAACCCTATGATATTAATAGGGTTTTTAATGAATGTTGTGTTATAAATGTTCATTAACATTTGAATAATCAAATCTAAATCATATGTAGAAAAAGTAGTCTCGCTACACAGGATTTTGCTTCTGTGATGCTTACTAGCATATAGTAACTATAGTGCACATTATGTGCAGGATATTTTCCTGTGTATTTATTAGAAAGTATTTCATCTGTGGTTTGCCTCTGCTAAATTATTATTCTTTTTCTTGCACCCCTAAAAAACAAACAAACAAACAAACCACCCCTCATTTCCTCTCAGCATTTTCTTCACTTTTTCTGACATGCTCCAAAGGCACTGAAAATTAAAGTAACCAGAAACAAAGTAAATTTGATTCCCTGATGATATAAATGCATGTGAATAGGTCTTTAGTTTATATCCAGTGTTTGTGAGATTTTACACTGCAGCATTGTGTGTCCTTTTATCTTACCTCTAATAAGTTATTTTTTCACCAGTTGAACAACATCTGGGCCACAAAAAACTGATTATTTCATTTTGACCATCAAGTAGTTTGAACTACAAATAGTATTTTGCATCCTTATTGTGAGAGAAATAAGTTGCTGAAGTTCTTATTTATCTGATGTAGTTTATTAATGTTACAACAGCTGCTAGAAATTGTTGCTAAAATCCTAAACAAGTTAGCTTCAGTATTGTGAGAGAACAGAAATGTATGAAGCTAGGAAAAAGCACAGCTGTTCACTGTAAATGTACAGGAGATTTACTTCGTAATTTTCTAAGTAGAGTATGATGTGCACTTGTTTATTACCTTCTTCTACTTTTTGCCCAGTTTTGAACACACTTTTAAAAATAATTTGTAGCATAGTCATTTGTATACACTTTAAACAGGTGGTTTTAATTGGAACAGCCTCAGCGCATTGTGCAAAAAGTACTATTAGCTGATGACTTCAGCTTAGGCTGTTTTCATAGACCAAATTATTTGTTCATGATCAGATTCATAGATATTATCTGTGGAAAAGTCAGATATTTATAGCTGAATACCTTTGATCTACTACCAACAGAAAAGCTACCACAGAACAGCAGAACAGTTTTTATAGTTGGGGCTTTGTGGTTGGATTTTTTTCAGTTTTATTTTATTTTAGTACTGTTTTAACATAATTCCCATCTTCCACAATGCCTACAGGACTCTGCCAGCTGTTAATAGGTAGGCAGGTGCTGAGCTAAAATCGCGTTCATATTACCTGCTCATATTACCTTGTTCATCCTCCCTCCAACCTGGCTTATTGCTCTGTCCACCTGTTGCTTCTTGGCGCTAATTGAGCCTCCTGTCCTACAAAGGCATATTCAGACTTACCTTCATTATTCTGAATTATGTCATTGACAATAACAGGCCAAATCACTACAATCCGATTTCGGCTTAAGCCTAAATCTTTGTAGGCTTGTCCCAAGCTTGACAACCGCTCCGCTCAGGGAATGCCTTTTGCTGGAGGAGTGAATACAGCATCATCTCAGGCAGCTGTTGCTGTTACCCTTGCAGAAGCCCATGCAGAACTTGGCAGAACTGGATCACACTCCGCAGTCATTGCAGATGGTCGCAAAGAACCTGTCTGCATTCCCAGGTCTCCGTTCATGTACTCAGCATAAATGTACTCTTGCCTTTCAGGGTTGTGAAGGAGCACAGTGAATAACAGGTATTTTTTTCTGATAAAAATAATCAACACTTAGATAATAAAGAAGTCAGATGTTCCTAAGTATCTGTGAATAATGCTCAGTTACATTTTCTCATCTTTATGGTACTTTATTTCACTTACAACACTGTCAGTTGAATACAGTTGTCTCTCCTGAGAGAAGAAGAAAGGTCCAAAAAACACAGAAGTGACTTGAGTCCTTACTAGCTGCACACTAAGAAGTGTACTGAAAAGCTGCAATAGTTTCTCTCCTTTTCTGAAGGACATGTACAATGTTACCTCTGATTTTGTATGACATACGTGTGATGGACAGGTCACACAGCATGGTTTATGCTGGCAGACACTGCAAGTAATAACTGGTCTCGTACCATTACATCTGGCTCATACAGCTTGGGTAGGACCAACAGTGAAGAAAAGTTGACCAAAAAGTATCTGAGCAACATTGGCACTGGTGACCAAGTGGCTAAACTTGGAAGAGCTTGTAGGAAGAGCTTACCGTGTTGTCTGGAATAATTCAAACCTCAACCTAGGAACTTTCTTTGGATTGCTAATAAATCGAACTGTCACGTAGCTGAATCCATAAACAATGCTTTGAGTGTGCCCAAACTATTCCATCCCATTCTGTCAGACTCTGATCTGAGTCAGATATTCATTCATTCTTAAACAGGTTGTATTTCTATGAAGACTTTAGTGCTTGAAAACTAATTAGTACAAAGGTCACATCAAGTAAGGGTATTGAGAACACATTAGAGCTGTTTTTCTTTTCCTCAGCTTTTTGAATATAGTTCAAAACCACAGTCCATGTATTTAAAGTCCCTTTAGCTCTGGGATGAAGAATGCAGCCAATGAGTATACTTCTCCAAGACAGAGAGGATAGTGAAACTCATGGTTTTTCGGACACTGCTTACTTAACACTGACACAGCATTGGTGAGTGAGCTCTCAGTGGAGCTAAGAAACATAACATTTTTGACCAAGAATAAGGCACTTTTTCTGGGGGCTGTTCTCCTTTAACCTTAGCACGTGGCAATATATATATTAAAAGCACAGAAGACAAAGAGAAGAGGACAAGGAGAGTAAAAGAAAGTCTGTGCTAAATCAGGATATTTTACATGCATGTATTTCATAATCTGTGGTGGGGATGAGTATTTGATAGATGTGAGATCATGTTGTTTACTGCACTGGGATATCAATATGCTCCTTGGTAAAAACCGGCATAGTGAAGAACGGAAAGAAGGAGATGATCGACAAGGCCATTTGTTTAAATTTCATCTAAGTGAGGGATGGAAAAGTTGTGACAAGTGTTCTTTGATCTCAAGGGGAAAGACAGATTATTTTCTGATGAGGCAAACGAGTCAGGAGAGTTGTCCTTTGTTCCTGTGGGGGTCAGTATGTAAGCTCTTGGGTGAACTAAGGGAAAGCTAGATTCCAATGAGACACCAGCATTGTCAGAACAGAGAAGTGCCTTGAGGCAGAGATACATAACTTGTGGTGGAGAAGTCAGCCTTAGCAGTAGAAATACACGGTACTGTTCCTCATACAAGTTGGTTTCCACATGAAAAGAAAACAGCATGCTTTATTATGCTTTATGGCACAATACTATAGGCCTTTAACAAAATAGCTTGAAGTATTTGCATGATCTATTTGCAACATGGCCAAGTTAACACAGCCATAGGAACATTAACTTTTGAACTTCCTGACTTTCATTGCTTTAAATTTCAGCTTCAAAGTTTACTCTTTTTTTCTTTGCATTTGTTGGCCCTGGTTGGTTTTGAAAAGCAGGAGGAAAGAAAATAAGTTCAGGTTTTCTGAGGGGGCTCTGAATTTTATGCATATAACAGGAGATGACTTGGTGTTCCTTTGAATATTAAATTATACCTCCAAACCACTTTTGATACACCTAGTTTGCTTACAATATTTCTATAGAGCTGAGGAAACACAAGATGAAATCTAGAAAGCATTGCACAGCATACCTGTTTTCCTGCATTTCCATACATTTTTTCCTGAACAGAGATCAATGGTATCTGGGAATGCTGATATTTAAAAAGCAAACACTTAAAACTAACAAAAACAGTGTGATTGCAACAAAACTGGAGGAGATCATGGGAACATAACTGAAGTTAAAACAGTAAGCACTTTTCCATGTCTAGATTAAGAATGGTATCTTCTAGTTGATTTCTAGCTTGGAGATACCAGGAAGACGCCAGGAAGACACCAAGGGTATGCTTGCAGATTCAGCTTCATTGAAACATATTGCTGACTTGAAAAGGCAAAAAAAAGCCAAAGGTTTGTGTTTAGGTTGATACAGGCATTTTTTAAGAGATGGAGGGCATGGGGGAGAGGGAGAGAGCTAGGAAAATAATGTGAGAGAAAGAAAAATAAAGAGAACGAGAGAAAACCAGTATTAGTGCTTTACTAATTTTTCCTGAATCTGAATTTGGTGATAAATGAGCTCCAGGCTGGTGGTTTCCAAACCTTTGGAACTTCTGAATAGGGAACTAATGCCTTCCCTTCCCTTCCCTTCCCTTCCCTTCCCTTCCCTTCCCTTCCCTTCCCTTGCCTT